>JAMKYM010000035.1:0-600000 GCA_026541065.1 Canavalia ensiformis | reverse complement strand
AGGTTATTAACTCCTAATTGCTTTGCTTCTAGGTTAATAGGGATGTCAATGGGATTCTTTTGCTTCTTTGAACTTTTTCCTTTATGTTACGACGATGATAATGGTGATGTTTAGGCTATTTGCAGTTGTAGCACATATTTTTGTTGGATACATAGTTTCTTAGTAGTTGAGGATCTCGGGACTTGGTATATTTGAAGGGCATGCAGTTTCTTAGGTTAATATCACTTAAGCAAGAATTTTCACTTTTGATCGATTTTCTTCATGGCTAACATGAATCACAGCGTGACATCCCTATTTAATGAGATATTAAAGCCTGGAGTTCTTATAATTGATACTTTCATCATTCTTGATATCACATCCTCCCTATAAGTGTGAGCTTCCAACATTGTATTCTTAGAGTGGCTAGTCATGGTTGGAAAAAAACATGCAAGAAAAAAGGTCTTTAGTTGATGCCCTTCCTTGCTTCAGGCATAAAATCTAACACTTGTTTTTTTCGTAAGTCCTTGGGAGAAGACTTATCCAAGGATTCCTACCCAAAGATTTCTCAAGTGGTATTTCAACAATCACAAACATTCGCTTGTATACTCACTAAAGTCAATAATAAAAGTATCTCAACTTATAAGAATAGCTAACACTTGAATAAAAGAAATAGATCACCACTAATAAGTAGAGAAAAGAAAAGAAAGGAAAAGAGAAAGAAGGAAGAAAATGGAAACGAATGAAAAAGATTGGAAGATAAAAAGTATAATTCATGTACCCTATGTAAATGAGCTAATAATCTAAGGGTTTAAGGCAGTTCAAGATATAAACAAAGAACCATTTATATTTTCTTTCCTTCTTCAATTTTACCTAACTGTATAAATTTCCTTGGCCGCGTTTCAACCATGATAAAATCCTTTTGATTTTTATTTGTGATTTGACTTTTAGTGGATATTAAGATTTATGGGAAAGTCTATGGTAGTGTACAATTGAAAGGGACAAAATAGTAACGATCTATACCCTCATATACATGAGAGGTGACGAGCAGAGCGATCTCATTTATGTGTCAAACTTGATTTCAAGGAACTAAAAGATCTTAATTAGATTATTATTGATATTTCCTATGATGGTAATTGTATTCATTTGTTACATGTTAAAATGTAAGGTTTCTGAATTCTATACTTGCTACACTCCCATTCTTTAGGTTATTGCTTGGGAGCAAACAATGTTTAATTTTGAGGATGTGATAAATCATTATTATGTTGATTTATCTATGGGGAATTATTAATTAGAGTATATTGAATACTATTTAAATGTAAATTCTTCCAGTTTCCTTTATTTTTTCATGAATGATTATGTGAGTAGAGAATAAAAAATTAGGTAGCTAAAATGAGGGTAGAAAGGACGTAAAAAGATAAAGTGACAAAAGGAAAAAAAAATTCTCCTATAGAGAGTCAGCACGACCATGTTGATTGGAGCACACCCTCACAACAAATGAGATCTTTTGAAATGGTCATGCAGACCTGAGAACGATTATGCTAACCCTAAGAGATGCCAGAAATGACCTAAGTTAACCTTAATGACATAGGAGAGGATTCCAGTTAACCTTGATAATGCAACATGTGATCCGAAGGAGTTATGATAGCTTAGGATGCTACTTAGATTAGCTCGATTTTTAACGAATCCCTAATCATATAAAAAGGAAGGTTTGCTAAGGAGAAAAACATGTCTCAACAATCTCGACACTTCGAGAGATCCTTGAATGCACCTTTTTCCTTCGATTTTTCATTTCCATCTCCCTAGTCCTATTTCATTTGTTTTTTCAACATATTCCTTTGGGAGCTTGGCGGAAGGAATCCTCTTCATAGTGCAAGTTATAGAGTCTCTTTCCATCCTTGTTAGCACTACAATTTTATATTTCTAAATTATGATATGGATAATTTTGTTGGGTTACTTGTTCTTTTCTTTTTATTTTTCTATGTGTAACTAACTTTCCAAATCATGGATCTTTGGTGAACCTTGTGATGTAACTAGTTGAACACTATTTTTCTTTATGAATGATTTTATGTTTTCATTAGGAATGGTTTCATGTTTCTTTATCCAATTATGTTGTTTTATCTTGCTTAATCAATTAATGAGACTTAGCTACTCTTTTTTTATCTTTAAGTTGGTTGAGGAGTAGGTGATCATACTGTTCCCCAACCAACAAAACTATAAGGTACATGAGTTTAAGGGTTTTGAAGAATCAATTGGAATCCTAGGATTCAATTTATTATTAACTTAACAAATCCAAGTATGCTTTATGCTTTTCTTATTTATTTACCTTGCATGATCATTAGGGATAGTAATTAAGGAAAAAATTATTACTATTGCATGATTATTGGGTAGTAATAACATTAAAATAGATGGTTTAGTGATTCATGCTTGAATCATTCATATAGGAATTTGAGAGTAAAAATAGGTAAATTCATAACGGAATCCAAAATTCCTTACTTATGCATAACTTCGCACTCGTGTTCTTTGTTTTTCATTTTCTTTAAACTTACTTTCATATTCTCATTTCCTATACTTACAACAAAACCCATTTTCAGTGAGCTTAGAAATTGGAATTTAAACTTATTCTGCCAATTGTTGGCATAATCTTTGTGAGATCGATATTATGGGTCTAAAATACCCTCCTTTTATATCGACATGTATACTTTTTTTGTATAAAACTTGACATACAATTTTTACACTCATATTTTGCATACATGGGTCATGAGTTTCTAAAAGCATTTCATACAATATTTTTCTAAAATTACTAATTTCTTAAAACTTATTCTTATTCAAGATGCCATATTTTTATTTTAATATTCAATGTCTTGAGTGATTTTTATAGGTGGAAAGACGCTTTTATTTCAGCCATCCTAATTGAAGACTTGGACTAGAACCTCTCCTTTGAGATAACTTGTGATGCTAGGGACTTTATAGTGGGAGATGTTTTAGGAGAAAGGAAGGACAGTGAGATGAATGAGAAATAAACTGTGAAGGGGGGTTCAACCAGTTTTTAAATTCTTTTGAAAATAACAAAGACTAGGCAAACTATTAAATGAATAAACACTAATAAATGAGGAGTGAAAGGAAAGAAGGCTTCACACGAGAGTATTATATTGGTTCATCTTTCAAGACCAAAGGGATATGTCTAGTTCTTGACTCTTGTTAAGAATTTCACTATATGCAAGACTTCACACAAAAGTCTGTTTCAATAAATCATTTCCTAAGTAACATTTCATAGCAAGCCTCTCTAGCCTAAGTACTTTCTTCAAACATTTTTATACTTAACTCACAATGTATAAATATTAATGAAAACATTAAACTTATGTTATCAAAGAATGAGAATTACAAAATAGTGATAGCAAAATAAGATATAAAAGAATGTTTTCAAGTTTTAGCACATGTTCTCTCTTTTGGTCTCTCCTTTAAAAAGATGAGAAGTTTTGAATGTATATGAGTGAAGGAGAAGACTGTTATGAGGAGTTCATTTGAGCAATAAATGCTCTAAGTTGTTGGTTGGAGGTGGAATTGAGCTTTATTAAAAACTAACATGTATAGTCTAACTTATTGACCTCGTGTACTGTTGGTTAAGCATAATATTTGAAATTTTGAAATCTATTTTTGTAGGGGTAACTATCTATTTATTCCAAATAAAAAATTTCTTTAGGAAAGATAGCTTTGACTTTTTTGTACTAAAAGTTGTTGTTTCTTTGAACTAGAGTACGAATATCCTTAGATGCTTTGAGTTATGATACTTTATCATACTTTTAAGTGTTTGCAAGTTAATTAAGATAATGTGGCAAGCTGAGTGTCTTTTCCTACTTTTAATACTCAAATTTAAATTATTAATAGACTTAAGACTTATTTTTTAAATCTTAATTGAATTTAAGATTATTAAAATTTTAAGGTATTAATCGTCTTGATTATAACAATTTCCTATTCTTTATGATGACAAACGTATAACGATTTCATGAATTATTTTTTGATAACCAAAGAGAAAGGGCTCCTTATGAGGGCTATAATCATATAATGAGAAAACATACAAAAATTACATAAAGAACTTATTGATTATGTATGAAAAAGTTTGTACAATACATTATTCCACCCTTTTTAGCATCAACAAAAATAATAAGAAAATAGAGTCTTTGTAACCTAAGGTCCATTGACAAGCAGTTTAAGCAACACAATCCTTTTTCCTAGCCTCAATGAAACGACAACTACACCTGAAGTAGAGCAACAGAAGTAGGCTTTGCTAGTGATGAAATACAAGGCATAGGTGAAGGTGAGGAGGTAAAGAAAGTGTGGAGGAGAGCTTGATGGTAATGGAGAAATAGGTCTAATGGGGTGTTTGAAATAATGGATAAAGATGGATTAGATGAAGTTTTAGGAAGGAAGACAAGCTTTCGAACCCGTGTAGATATGCAAACTAGGGCTAGGACAAAAGGTGTGCGGTAATTAGAGGGTACTTAAGGAAACGATATAGCTCATGTGTGAACATCCAATACTACAAATCCTTTTATGCCAATTTTGAAGCTAAGAAATATTTGTTTCTTGGCTCAGGGATTAAACTTGAGTTAACCTATAGTGATAGTGGAAGATTAACATAAACATCTAAAGGCTTTGAGAGATGACAAGTGAGGAGGTGTATGATGAAGGCATTTGTACAGAACAGAATTATTGAGAAGGTGGGAAGGAATTTGGTTGATGGTATAAATGGCATCTTGTAATGTATAGGACCAATACCATTTAGGCAAGTTGGGTTGAACAGGAGGGCTTAACTCACCTTCAAAATGTCCTAGTGTATGCACTCCACATGCCTGTTTTGCCAGGGGTGTCTCGATGAAACTTCTTTCATGTGTAATTCCTTTTGATTCATAAAAGTGGGGCATGCAAAACTCAAAACCATTATTGCTTTTGATTATTTTCACTTATGCATTAAATTGAACAAAAATCATTTGAATAAAATTCTTTATGAAAACTTGAACTTCGCCTTTATGTTTGAGATATTTTACCTAGGTGTGTATAACAATTATTAAAAACAATAATATCCATGTACATAGGTAGTTGAGAAAAGGCCTACATATCAATATGAATTAGATCAAATACCTTATTTTCATTATGTACACTTATAGGAAAAAGGAGATATTTCTATCTCAAGTACTAACATACATCAAACTCCTTATGCTTATAAAAAGGAATATATGAATATTTTTCTTCAATTGTATTCATCCTCTAATGGGAAAAGTACCCAAGATGAAGATGCCACAATAAACCTTTTGATGGAGGTGATTTTGTTGTCATTAAGCAAGTTGTAGTGATTAATTGATTTTGCAAATATTTGAGATAGTATAAGCCATTGTCTTGTCTACTTAAACTAATCATCCTCTTGGTATATGTGATGTGTATAACACATTGTGTTATCTTAAAGACTACAATATAGTGAAGTGAGCGGATAATTGCAAGATGGAAATTAATTTGAATGAAAACTAAAGGATATATAACATATGATCAAGATACAAATTTTGTAAAAAATGCATAGTATCAGTATATTTTGCAGTTATTTTTCTCCCATCAGGAAACTTAACTATGAGTTGATCAATTTTTCTCCCATTGGTATATGGCTCCAGTATTAAGTACCCCAAGCATTATTATCCATATAAACTAAACTTATAGTTGTTACCTTTGATGGAAAATATTTCATTCATGCATGATGTGGTTCTCGTGGTGGCATAATTGATAATGTGTGATATCAAATGCTTATGATCTTAAAAAAATTTAATAGTGATTGGTACTGTTCTAGGGTGAATTGCAGTCCCATATTTGAGTGATATTTGTTCGAGTTGTGATCTTCATTTGGTTCTTCTTACGTGCTTCCAACAAATCTTTCTCTTGATTTAATGGAAGGTGGGAATTCATGCTTTCTATAAAATGTATCAATGGTGTGTTCAACTTTCCCACAATAGCTACATATCTTGCTTCCTCTCGCTGTACTCTTACATCCTTATCCTCTTCTAATAAACTATCATTTTATTTGTGGGTTTTTAGGCATAATTATTTCATGATATAGTGTAATTCACTTGTAATTAAATCTAATATATCTTATTCTTGAAGGAATGCTTGCGCAAATAGAGAATAAAAAAATAGGAAAATTTTGGGGCAAAACGAGCATATATGAACAAGAGAGAGAAAAAAATGTAAAAATGCCCTCCATCGGACCAGCATGACCATGCAGACCTAAGCATAGCTGCGTAAGCATAATGCTGTATGATGGTGCTAATGTGACATAGTAAAACCATGCCAACATTTGACATTCCAAAATACAATTTCGCTTCATCCCTACGTTGTTGCAAAGATGAGGAACAACTGTCACTCTTGCAAGGAAGCTGGGTCAAGCTCGGTCTATGATGCTGGAAACCCAAGACCTGCACCTATAAAAGGGAGGCTATCCAACACCTCATAACACATCACTCCTAGCTTCCAAAGACACATCCCTCTTAGGGCACAACCCTACCTTTTCCCTATTTTTCATTTCTAGCCCCTCCATTCTTGGTTTTTCCTCCATCATCCTCTCGTAGGATCTTGTTGGGAGCAATTTTTCTACGGTGCAATTTTAGATTAGGTTCTAGCTTTGTTGGCAACACAAGTTTTGTATTTCGTTTACTTTCTTTTGTTATGGATATTTATAGGCTATTTTTATCTATAAATAACTAATTCCCCCTTTATGGGGCTTTGACAACTTTGTGATGTATATTGTCTGAACCCTCATATTTCCCTTTTCTAAATGATGTCTTCATTATTACAATTGTATTATTCTATTATGCTTAATCCATTAATAGAAATTTGTAAATTGACAAAACTATAGGATGATTGAATTTAAGGATCTTAGAGGATCCATTAAGAACCTAGGTTTCTAACTGATTTAATTCCCAACACGTATTTAACACCCTTTTAACATTTATGCATCTTTTATTTATCTATCTTGTTGTATAAAGAAGGATAATAAATAGAAGGAAGATTACTACTACTATCAAATCAAGAAGGAGTTGTAGAATTAGTGTAGGTGGTTAGCAATTAAATAAAAGAAAGAACTAGGGGGTAAAAACAAGAAATGTACTAGGGTATCCAAAGCCCTATAATTTCTCAACTTGCATCGTATTATTTTATTTTCCACTTAATAAAAATCTATTTTCCTCGCTTTTATTTTTAATACTTTCTTAAACAACCTTTCCTGTGGTGAGCGAAAAAAATTAGAACTCAAATCCCATACATATGTTGTTGGCATAATATCTATGGAAGAAATATTGAGGGCCTAGAATATCCTCTTTCTACATTGATGGGTATACTTTCCTATAGGTAAAAGTTGGCAAAGAGTTTACACTCATGTTCAACACGTAACAAGTTTTTTATGCTGTTGTCGCGAATTTTTTCCTAGTAGTCTTTTATGTTTGATTTCTAATTTCTTGAGACATGTATATACTTGAAATTTTCTTTTAAAATATTTATATTTTGTTTTTCTTTTAGATAATTCTTAAAAAAAATAAGAAATAAAAAACTTTCTCTCTAAATTTTCCTTGCCTTAATCTTTAATCTTTATACTAACTTGTTCCCAAGCTTCTAACCTGCAATCTAAACCTGAGATAGAATATGAAGCTACCAAGTTAAAGCAAGAAAAGTGAGCAAAGAAGATGGCAACACAAGGGAGGAAAAAATTGCTAGTCTATATGGCCCTCATTGATGAGGGTCTGAGAAGTAGTATATCTATCCCAATAATGGATGGTGTCCAAAAATTTGGACAAAAGTCTGCACTCATCAACATAATACAACATTTTCTTCAATTCAAAGGGACGACCTTAGAGGATCCATATTTCCATAAAAAAAGGTTACTGAGGCTAACAAATACCATCAAAATGAATGGCATCCCATAGGACATATTAGATTATAATTGTTTTCCTTTTCTATTATTCAGAAAGGTGAATGATTAACTCAACTCTTTACTGGAAGGATTCATCACATCCTCGGATTAACTCTAGCATCTATTTCCAACGCAGAACTTTCTATAGTCTCTATAATCCAAGATCATAAAAGAGATCATCGACTTCACACAGTACGAGACATGTACCTGTGTAACACCCACAAATTTTCATAATGAACTCTTGAAGTTAAAAATAACTTCTATAAGGAAACCAAGTAGGATTGAGAACTAAAAGTATAAAAATTAGAAAAATTGGTGCAATGATGGAAATGCCCTTGCATTTGGGAAAACCCAAATAATGTGCAGAAGAAATATAAAACAAGAGTTAAAAGAAATTTTAATAGATTAGAGAACATTAAGAATGATCAAAAGTAATGAGAAAAATCTTTGAAACAAAGAAGGGATGAAAAGCCCTTAGAAAACTCCAAAAATCCCAAAATTCCCCTGGAAAGCTCTACTTTATGCATAGGGATAATTACTTCCCAAAAAGTATCAAACAATATTAGATTAACTCGGGAACGAACAAATTGGAAACTTGTCAGGTAATGTTGAGAAAAATTAAGAAAACACCCTTAGAAGACTGGGAGGGCAAGAAAATGTGAGGAAGATGCTAAAAGTAGGCCCCACATGGTGGAAATGAAAATTTCATGTGGAAAGCATGGTGATGAATCACCATATGAGGTTAACCCAAAGTAAATGTACTAAAGATAGAAATAATAAATGCAAAGATTCCTTTAATCATGGTTATGGTTAATTAATCTTGATTAATTAAAATTAATCATGCTTATGGAAAGATAAACTTATCAGTGACAAACTCATTAACACTAATCTAACTTTAAAAGGATAATTGCTTACATTTTAAATTATTTTGGGAAATGAAAATTCCATGCAAAATTACCAAAATACCCTTAAGTAAAAATTATTCCTACTTTGCCCTTGCTTGACTGAATTCACGAAGCCCCTTCGGAGGTCTCATTTTGTTTCAGATTTCACTCCCTAAAAATTGAGTAAATATCTCCAAACTCTTTCCAAGTTAAGCTTAATCCAAAAACCCTAGCCTTTCACCTAAAGCTTAAGTTTCCATATGAGATTTAAGCTAAAATCAACCTCTAAACGCCAAGTTCCACCACTTTCACTAAGAAGCTCTTTGTGGACCATCACAGGGGGAGAAGTTCAGCCACCACAACCCCACCATAACCCCACACCAAGTCTCCATCAAGTAGGATTTTCTACTTTGCCTTTTTAAGCATTACATCTTACTCTTTATGGTTGGTTTCTTGCTTTTTGTGGATCCTTACTCTAAGAACCATGGATATCCTTTTTTTTTTTTTTTACTAATGAGGGCTCAAGGCTGCCTCTGAGTGGTTCAAAATGAGCATCATCTATTTTTAGTGATTTTGAAATATAAAATGAAGTTTGGATGGATTAAAGTACTTCTACGCACCTTAGAAGCAATTTAGTCAATGAGAATTGATGCTTTGGGAAGTTTTGAGAGGTCATGATGAAAATTTTTGAAGTATTCATGTTAGGAGATGGATGGATCTTGGAGTAGATATTGTGGATCTGTAGTTAGTTGTTTTGAAAAAAATGATATCTTGAATATTTTTATGCTTAAAGCTTGATAGTGGTTGATTTTCTTACTATGGTGGACTTGTGTGATAATACTTCCAAATCTGAATCCATGGAATAAAGTATTAAAAAGTCTAAGAAAAATCAACTCATAAGTCCCAAAAGCTTGCTTTGGGCATGTCATAACCGTAATTACAATGAGACGATGAACTTGCTAAAATTTTATAAAAGGAAATTTTTAGATAGTGGAGCCGCCACCAAATTTTATTTTAACGGAAAATATTTGGAAAAACCCTAACTTGAGGAAGAAATTCTAGGTTTGGGAGTCGGTTACGAGTAGGGAAGGTGTTAGGCACCCTACTCGCCCATTTCGAAAAACGGTACCCTTAAACTAAGTGTGTGATTTTGATGTTTTTGAAAAAAGTTTGATCCCTTTAGTTTAGAATAAAAATAAATAGATTTGTATGAAAATAGCCTGACAGGACTTGATCCTGCTCCTACGTATTCCCTGGTGCAATGGAAAATTCAAGGCTACGTAGTTCTGGTTGAAGGCTTGCCCTTTGAAGGTGCTTAAAGAAAACAGAGTTTTTTGAATTTTTTTCTAGAGAAAATCCTTAGTCTACATATGCACAGGATCCAAGGCAAACGAGGGTTGCACTGGAACCCATATGAATCTCTAAACATCGAATAACAATGAAATCGCCAGTTCTTATTTAGAGTCCATCGCGTGAGACTTGGGATTCCAAAACGAGGTTTTTCTAAGATTATTTAAAAAGATTCTTAGTCTACATATGCATAGGGTCCATGACAACTAAGGCTACATTGGGACCCATATGAATCTCTAAACATTGAACAGAAGAAAAAGCTACCAGTTCGTGTTTGGAGTTCTTTGCGTGAGACCTAAAATTAATGAATTTAATTTGAAACTAACAAAAATAAAAAGGAATTTGGCTTAGGTAGAAAAAGAATTGGCTTGACCCTAAAAAGAATGGATTTTGATTTCAAGATTTGAAGAAAAGAATTAAAATTGAATTGAACTAAAGTAAACCTGATTTGAAATTTGAAGAAAAGAATTAAACTTGATTTGGATTAAAATGAACTTGATTTAAATTTGAAGAAAAGAATTAAACTTGATTTGAATTAAAACGAACTTGATTTGAAATTTGAAAAAAATAGTTAAACTTGATTTGAATTAAAACGAACTTGATTTGAAATTTGAAGAAAAGAATTAGATAAAATAACTTGATTTAAAATTTAGGGAAATGATATTTTGTTTTGGTTTATATTTCTCCTTTGAAAGTTTTAATTTAAATTATCCATTTAGAAGCATGGGCCCACGTGGAGGGGTATTACCTATAGCCTATTTGTGCTAAAAGGGTGATTGGCCTGACTTTAGAAAGGCCCAAGGTGTGGCCCATTTGCGCTGAGGCTAGCTGCTGGAGGCAACAACATGTGGCCAATCCGTTGTTATCAATGGGCTGGAAGCAACAACATTTGGCCCAAACAAATGTGAAATGTGAAGCGCCTGCTGTTGGCCCAAACAAATAATCTTGCGGACGTGGCCCATTACACCAAACTAGTAGGACTAAGACCATTTGAAATGTTGAGGGCTAGATTTGGATCGGTCCATTTGGCGCAGCATGAAGGCCGAGTCGTGGGCCAATGTATGATGTGTAGCATGGTCCACTTGAGGAGTTACATGCGCTGTCACCCAACAACCAATCCATGCTCCCAATTGGGTTTCTAACACCCTTGTTTTAATTTAAGGCAAACAAAGTGGACGTGGGATTGCATGAGCTGCATGGGACTTATTTCAATTTAAATGTTACCTTCAGCATCCATATTGCTAACGGACAGTCATTCCAAAGCTTACGCTGCTACCACGAGACTGTAGGATCATCCATTTTATTGACAACAACAAGCAACTTAGCCACACCTAGTGTTTTTGCTAGCTGGACATGTTCACGAGTTTGTCCACCTCTCTTATATCTAGTTTCAAACTCTCCCTTCCTTGTAGTCTCTGTCTCAAAATATGTTTTTGCAATTTCAACTGTTTTTTCCTTAACCCTCTCCTTCTCATTTGTATCCATTATATGAGCCATATACCAACTTTCTCAACTTTTATCCTTAGCCTCTTTCTCGTATTTTTGGATAGTTCGTTAATCAACTTGACCACAACTTGACCACGGAGGAAAAGTATCTGACCTCCAGTCGTAGATTAACCAGCATCAACATGACCAATAAACACAGCCTGGGGCTCAGCTTTCTTCATCTTTAACAGAAGGAATTTCCTTATCTTTCACTTTTGGCTCGACCTCAACAGCCTGCGCCTGAACATCCTGCTTTGGATCTTCATCCATTTTATCAGACTTTTCAACTTCTCCTGGCTTTCCATCCTCTGGATTCACCACCCCATTATTGTCTTCTGCTGCAGAGTCGAGCTGTAAAGAATGGATGTCCTCCTCAATATCCATGATGGCAAAGGGAATTCTGCAGAGGAATAAGGGTTTCGGCAAGCACGCAATTGAGAGCGCGAGAATAGTAGAAGCCGCGAACGTTCCCAAGGAAATCCATGATGAGGATGACGAGCTACATGCCAACCCAGACGACGATTTGTTGGGCTGCCAGCTAGGTAACAAGACCTCCAAAGAATGGAATATGACTGAGAAAAGTTTGTGAGAGGAAGAAGGAGAAGCCAACTGCGGTTGTGAGGGATCCGCACAAATAGAGATACATCCAGAAAAACTTCGTCTATTTCTGTCAATTTTTGCTACCATTTCTACATCAACTTTTTGTTGACCCAGCAGCAAATCCAGGTTATTATAGGTTCAGTCCCAAGGGGTTCAACAAAATTACACAAATCTTGGAGGATGGGGAAAGGTGTTTACAGCGTTATACCCCCATATTCACGTCAAAGTGTAAAACTCATAAACCTTTTCACCCATTTTATCAAATGGAACTAGAACTCCTATAGTGAGAAATGGCAAAGGACAAGATAACAAACAGATGCCTATACAAACCTTATGGCAAGAATTCACTAGTGTTTAAGCAAATTATCACAAGGTTCTTGATCTAAGCATAAACAAAATAGATCGATGCAAGTTTCTTGGTTCATACACAAGCTACTGACTCAGTATAAGGTTTTTTAGTCCAAAAATAAAGGAAGCTTGGCTAACCTGATTTGGAATCGTGGCGCTTTTCTTGCCTGCACGTTGCCATTTGAAATAGTAGAGTCTCCTTCTCCTCCAAGCCAGGATTGCTTGAGGGTACTTTCATTAATCGGGAGCAACCAGAGCAAAAACCAAGAACTTCGAGAGAGGACGCTACGGTTTTTCTCCTTAACATAAGCTTTCTCCCTAAATTACTTAAGATCCTCTATGACAACTGGCAGAATCCATTCTTGACGTCCTTATACAAGACTGACTTTGTAGATTGTAGAACTTGAAACCGTTTGATGTGAAGTTTAATTACTGCAAGTATGATGCATTTTTGCTATGACTATGGTGATGAGAAGTTGATCACGAAGAGATGGAACCAGCCCCCGGTCCCCAAGCTTCAAAATGAACACCCTAGCCTCTTTAGGAAGGTGCTTGGCATTGAGAGAAATCGAGAATGATCAGGCTATCACCAGAACATTGGAGATGTTGAATAACCTTGCTTTCTGAAAGTTTCCACTTCCTCCTGCATGCACGCCTTTTTTTTCACGTCCATATTTTTCTTTGTTTTTTATTTTCCTCTTTTATTTTCCTTCTCCCTATTTTTTCAAAATTCTGTTTTTTGTTTTTTTTTAGTTATTTATTTTCTATTTTTTTATTTTGTTTTATGTTTTTTTTCAATTATTTATTTTCTGTTTTCTATTTTTTTCAGTTATTTATTTTCTATTTTTTTATTTTGTTTCCTATCTTTATTATTATTATTATTGTTATTATTATTATTATTATTATTATTATCTTTTTGTTTTTATTAATTTCCATTTTCAGTTATTATTTTGTTTATTTTTATTTTTTGGTTCATTTTTATTTGTTGGTTTATTTTTAATTTTGATTTCTTATTTTTATTTTTGGTTTATTTTTATTTTTGATTTCTTATTTCTCTTTTCTTTTTCCCTTATTTCTTTTTATTTTTCTTTTTTATATATTTTATTTATTTACTTATTATCATTTTTATTTTGTTTTCTATTTCTATTTTTATTTCTTTGAAATTCGATTTTTTTTCTTTTTGTTTTTTTATTTTTTCTTACTTATTTACTTTAAAAAAAGGGCCTTGGACATAAATGAGTATTTATAGGGCATAAATCTAAAAAGTACCAAGTGAAAATTGAAATTTTGGGACCAAGAATGAAACAAGCCCCATAAGACACCTATGACTTTTTTTAACCATGACCCAAGCTAAAGAGTTTCGACAGGCCTTGTATGAATCAAGTGCTTAAGATGCTATAAGTGCACAAAATCATGGAATCAAGGTTATATGAGAAGGGATTTTGAAAAGGTGACATTGAAAACCTAAAGGGAGCATTCGGCTATATAGGTTAAGTTAAGGATAAAATTTATTAAAATTTATAAAAGTAAAACCATATGACTAAGTCCTAAATGATATGAAATAACTTTTAAGAGAAGAGAAATTGAGTTAAAATGTCCTAAAACCTACTAGGTGCGCATTCGACCACCTTAGCTTAATTAAAGGAAATGAACCTAAAATTTGGTTAATGATGCATTAAGAACCTTCATTAGGTAAATTGTAATATTTAAAGGTGCAAGAAAGGTTTAAAAGTGGCTAGGTCCACAGTAGCCAAAATTGATGAAATTAAGTGAAATCCATAATTAACACTTAAGCTAGATTTGAAGAATGCATAAGTGGGTAATTAAAAATGAACCATGGAGTTATGTGGAGGAAATGGACATTCGGCCCTGACCTTTGTGAACACTGAATTATGTCTGAGGATAAATTTAAAACCCAAAATAAATCATTTTGTTTTTTTAGTCTAAAATAAAAAAAAATACCAAAAAAAAGAAGAATAGAAAAAGAAAGAAAAATAAATTTTTAGTTAAGAATTTAGTTAGAAAGTTAGTTGGATTAGTTAATGATGGTTAAGAATTAGTTAGAGAAAAAAATAAAAAAAAAAAAGAAAAAACAAAAAAAAATGAAAGAAAAAATAAATTTTTAGTTAAGAATTTAGTTAGAAAGTTAGTTGGATTAGTTAATGACGGTTAAGAATTAGTTAGAGAAAAAAGAAAAAAGAAAAAAAATAAAATGAAAGAAATAAAAATAAAGAAAATAATAAAAAGAAAACAAAAAAAGAGAAAAATCAGAAAACAAAAGACGGAAGCTTCTTCACTTCTAAAAATTTTTTCCCTATCTTTTTTTTGAAATTTTATCTATAAATAGGGACTTCCATTTAGTTCAAGGGAATTCTTCATTTCTAAGAAAATTTCATAATTTCTAAGGAGGGAGAGAGAGGAGCACTTTGGGTCTTTGAAAGGGGGTTTTCAGATTTTTTCTAAGAGGAGCACCAAAGAGACTCTTGCATTCTACATCCAATTGAGCACCTCCTTGGCCTCCATGGAACCAGTTATTCATCACCTTCTAAGATGCTATCAAGTGGCATTCAAGAACATCAATGAAGGTTAGATTTTGCTTCTATTTCGTTTAATTTTCTTGCGTCTTCTCGGATTTCTGACTTCATCTTCGTCTCTATTTTCATTTTCATTTTTTGATCGGTCAAATGATCTCCGATTTCAGTTATTTTTTTTGCGTTCTCTTCGTATTTCTCTCTAGTTACTGGAATGATATTATTTGTCTAATTTGGATCTGAAATGAAGTCTCTATGACCTGATTACTGAAGGATATTCGTCCTGATGCGCAAATGAACCTAGCTTGTTTGATTTGTGCATACCTTGCTCATTTCATGTCTGATTTTTGTCAAATTTGTTTTTTTTATTCCTATGATCTATATATTTCAATTTTTTGGTTTTAATTTTTCAGATTAACCAAAAAATAGTTTCTAAAAATTCTGAGATTTGTATTCAAATTTTGGCGCCAAATTTTCGAGTTCATCTTCGTCTCTTTTTTTCGTTTTCATTTTTGATTGGTCAAATGATCTCCAATTTTGGTTATTTTTGTTGTGTTCTCTTTGTCTTTATCTCTAGTTTCTTGAATGGTATTATTTGTCTAATTTGGATCTGAAATGAAGTTTTTATGGCCGAATTACATAAGCATGTTCGTCCTGGTGCGCAAATGAACCTATCTTGTTTGATTTGTGCATAACTTGCTCATTTCTGGTCTGATTTTTATCAAAATTGTTTTGTTTTATTCCTATGATTCATATATTTCAATTGATCAGTTTTAATTTGTCAGATCTCTGAAAAAGGATTTTTGAAAAGTTTTAAGATTTGAATTCAAATTTTGGCGTCAAAATCTCTTCTCTCTTTGAAGTTCTTTTGTAGATCTTGTTCTTTTAACCTTGTTTAGGTATTATTTTTCATGTGTTGATCCCTACATATGTATTTATTGGTAATAATTTTTTAGATCTACCAAAATAAAATATTTTAAAAAATTTATTATAATCTACTTTTTGCTCACACATGATCTATTAAGTGCAACTTCTAAAATTCCTTCAAAACCTCGGTTTTCACGCAATGAGCTCTAAGTGCGAACTGGTAGCATACCCTACTGTTCGAAATTTAGAGAGTCATATGAGTCTAAGTGCAGCCCTCATTTGTCTTAGACTCTGTGCATATGTGAAACCGAGAGAATATTTGAAAATCAAAGAAATCAAAACATTTATAAAATTCCTCCAAAACCTCGGTTCTCACACAATTAGCTCTAAGTGTGAACTGGTAGCATACCCTATTGTTCGACATTTAGAGAGTCATATGAGTCTAAGTGCAGCCCTCATTTGTCTTAGACTCTGTGCATATGTGGATCCAAGAGAATGTTTTGAAAATCAAAGATTTCAAAACACTTCTAAAATTCCTCCAAAACCTCGGTTCTCACACAATGAGCTCTAAGTGCGAACCGGTAGCATACCCTGTTGTTCGACATTTAGAGAGTCATATGAGTCTAAGTGCAGCCCTGTTTGTCTTATACTCTGTCATATGTGGATCCGAGATAATATTTGAAAATCACAGATTTTAAAACACTACTAAAATTCCTCCAAAACCTCGGTTCTCACGCAATGAGCTCTAAGTGCGAACTGGTAGCATACCCTACTGTTCGATATTTAGAGAGTCATATGAGTCTAAGTGCAGCCCTTGTTTGTCTTATACTCTGTGCAAATGTGGATCTGAGAGAATATTTGAAAATCAAAGATTTCAAAACACTTTTAAAATTCCTCTAAAACGTCGATTCTCACGCAATGAGCTCTAAGTGCGAACTGGTAGCATACCCTACTGTTCGACATTTAGAGAGTCATATGAGTCTAAGTGCAACCCTCATTTGTCTTAGACTCTGCAAATGTGGCTCCAAGAATGCATTTAAAAATCAACATTGTCAAAATACTTCCGTAATATGTCGTCTCAGGCAATGAATTCTAGGTACAGACTAAGAATATTCTTTTAAAATACAAAATACTTTCTCAATATTGTATAAATTTTCTTATGAAGATCAAGTCTTCCAAACACCAGAACTACGTAGCCTTGAATTTCCCATTACACCAGGGAATACGTAGGAGCAGGATCAAGTCCTGTCAGGCTATTTTCATACAAACCTATTTATTTTTATTATATTTAAGGGATCAAACAATTTTTAAAGAAAATCACACACTCAGTTCAAGGGTACCGTTCTTCGGAACGGACAAATAGGGTGTCTAACACCTTCCCTATTTGTAATCGACTCCCGAACCTAGAATTTCATCCTCAAGTTAGGGTTTTTCCAAATGTTTTCCCTTAAAATAAAATTTGGTGGCGGCTCCACATACAATTAAATTCATTTTCAAAATTCTAGCAAGTTCGTTGTCTCGTCGGAATTACGGTTGCGACAGATGGCGACTCCACTGGGGACCTTTAGAGAGTCAAGCTCATTTGATTGAGTGTGCGTTGTATTGATCCCTTGCATGTTTATTTGCATGATTTATTTGTCTATTTGTTTATCTGTTATCCGTTTATCCATCTATTGCTCAACCCTAGGGTAGATGAATTTAGAATATGCTCTATATATATACACTTGTTGCGATTTCCCCAATTGTAGGTATCCCAATTATTCGTGTGCCCTCCACACATTACATTAATGCATTCATCTCATGAGTGGGGCCCTGTACCCGGGTCTGAGTGAAGCCTAGGATAGAGGGGTCTAGTGGTGTCACTTTGGACGCATGTCCTATTTGACTATCGTGAAAACTCCGGCTAGAGTGTGTCCTATTCATGTGCCCTGCAACTGGTAGCATTCTCTACTGTTATAGCAAGTATTATGAACTGGAACTTGGCTCTAGTTCCCTTTTACACCTCAGGATTACTGACCACCTTCGAGAGGTTCATACATTAAAAGCCTTAGACCCCTAGGACAGGTTACCTACATAGGATGCATGAGGGCACACATCCCTTTCATGATACTTGGTTCATAAGCTATTCACAGGCACTTATGTGAGCAGAATCATCCGAAATGGCAGAAGGGATGAAACTCAAAAGTTGGGGAGATAAAGGAAATCAAGAGGGCAAAAGAAAGAAAAATATAAAATATGTAAATAAAAATTAGAGAGAAAAATCTAATAAAAGATCAAGAAAAACAAAAACAAGAATTGGAGAAGAAAGATAAAACTTCTTTTAGGGAGAAAATTAGAAAATGAAAAAAAAATGATTTTGAAAATGTAGAAAATATAAAAAGATAGAAGAAAGAAAAAAAATTTGAAAAATATTTTTGAAAGAAAATCTAGGAAATTTTAGCAAACTAGAAGATTTTCCTAGCAAAATACTAAAATATAAATTGTTGAAGATCAAAATACCAAAAATTACTCAATCATGTAAAATTTCAAAAATAATCAACCTTTAAATCTCTAATCGTTTATGCATTTCAAACATTCATTCATTTATCAAATAAATTTAATTTATCATTGAAAAAGGAGATTTTGAAAATCATCTCATACATTTTCATACTCATACAAACATTGGTATTTTTGTCATTCGTTCGCATTGTTTCTCAAAAACTTAATTTTTAAAATTTAACAGAAAAATTGAAGAAAGACAACCTTCTCGGCACCCTTATGGAACTCGTTCCCAATCAAGAATCATGGATAAGTTGGAGAGACAAAATGAGAAATTGAGAAATAAGTTCAAAACTTTGAAAGATCAAATGGCCAAATTAATGGAGGCCATCCAACTGTTAAAACAGAAGGACAGGACAAGATCCCTTCCAAAAGAATCCGCTGGCCTATTACATCCTCACGGCTATGGTCCGCCAAACTCTCTACCATCAACCATGCCTTCACTAAATGAGTGGGTTCACCATGGACTCCCTCATGGACATACACCTTTATTCAACCAAACACAAACACAAACACAAAACCAACCTTTAAACCCTACAGAAACTCCCCAAATCATCCCAAACACTACCACACGACAAACTGTCCAAGCCTACCAAATAGCTCTTGGGGGAACAAACCCTATGTTCACTCAAGGGCCTCACCCTATATAAATACCATCCTCTCAACCTCATACATGTCAGAAGAGTATCCAAGTTGTCCTTCTAATGATAATGCTGAAAAATGGAGAATCTTGGAAGGAAGAATCCAGGTAATTGAGGGAAGTGCATACGAGGCCAGAGACGCATCTGATCTGTGTCTAGTCCCACACGTGGTCATCCCTCCGAAGTTCAAAGTTCCTGAATTCGAGAAATATCAAGGAACTGGTTGTCCGAGGAACCACTTGACCATGTTTTGTAGGAGAATGGCTGCCTGTGCTCATGATGATAAGCTGCTCATCCACTTCTTTCAAGACAGCTTGGCTAGGGCAGCTGCTAATTAGGTACACTCAGCTAGAACGGACAAATATTCGTTCATGGAGGGATATAACCGATGCCTTTCTGAAACAATACAAGTATAAGCTAGAGATGGCTCCTGACTCAGCTCCAGAATATGGCCAAGAAGGGAGATGAGACCTTCAAGCAGTATGCTCAAAGATGGCGAGAGTTGGTCGCTCAAGTGCAATCGCCCTTATCTGAAAAGGAATTGGTCAGCATGTTTGTAGATACACTCCAAGACCCTTTTTATGATAAAATGATTGGCAGTCCGGATCGCGCTTTCTCGATGTCGTCATCGTTGAGAAAAGGATTGAGGGTGGCATGCACCGCGGGAAGATCACGCAAAAGCCTACAGGCGCAGTCAACGCTTCCGCCGGATCTAAGAAGAAGACAAGCGAAACCTACAACGTGGCTTCTGGTCAAGGCCAATACACTCCACAGATGATGCCTTATGGCCCAATTGGTTTCCAACCTCCATCTTACACACCCTACATACCATATCCTTACCTAGCCAATGCATACCAAACACCATACCCTCCTACTTACAACTACTCACCGCAAGTCCGGCCACCAACACCTTATACGGCACAAACACAAGCCATAAGCCCGTCCAGTTCGACCCTATTCCAATCTCCCACACTGAGCTGCTACCTCGGCTGATTCATAACTCTCTGGTTGCACCTTATCCTCTGAAACCTCAAGAGCCACCATATCCTAAATGGTGGCATGCAAACACCAACATCGATTACCATGCAGATTCATCTGGGTAGATTTCCACAGTTGTCTAGCATTGAAACGAAAGGTACAAAACCTAATTGATGCAAAGTGGTTTCGATTTTTGGGAGGCTTGCTCCTAACATAGAAAACAATCCATTGCCGAATCACGAGAGTTTGTCAACCAGCTGAAAGAGACGGGAGTAGCATAATGAGTTTCCTTGCACAAGACGGGACTGAGGATATTCATCCAAAAAAAAAATGTCGTACTTTTCAAAATCAATCTTTTGTAAATAAATATCAATGAATAAATACAAAAATTACATTTTTCATGTTTCTCAAGCATGTGCCTCACATTGTTGGCTTTACTTTTAAAATTTACCATTCTTTTTCATCACTCAACTCGATTCTTATCCTATACACAAACAAATAAATACCTATTGGTGACAAGCCAATACTTGTAATAAATGATTTTGAACGTTAGATTAATCTAACTCAAAAAGAAAAACCCAATGAGGAAGCAGAATAAACAACCAGGGATTCTAGATTACCATTCAAAGTGTCTTGTCAAAGAAAAACATCCCGCTGGAATCAAGTTCAAATCCAGGGAAAATTAAGGATGCAAGATAAGATCCGCTGAATTAGAAACCAAATGATCCCGGCAAGATCAACATCCAACTACATAAAATTCAAGAAAAAGAAGAAAACCCGCTGTATTAAAATAGTCCAGGAAAAATCAAGGTCAAAATTCAAGAAGAAGTGAAACCTGCTGGATTAAAACCCATAAATAATCCAGGAAAAAGTAAGGTAAAGTTCAAAAATAAATCAACAAAGTCATGATCAGAAAAGGTTTTGCCGGTTTCCAAATACAATTCAGGCAAAATTAGTATCAAATAAAAGGCCCGCTAGGTCGAAAACTCTCAAAGGACGGCCTAGGCAAAAGTTAGGGCAATCAAACAAGGAGCCCGCTAGGTCGACAATCCTAAAAAATGACCTAGGCAAAAGTTAGGGCAATCAAACAAAAGCCCGCTAGGTCATCAATCCTAAAAAACGACCTAGGAAAAAGATAGGGCACAATCAAGCAAAAGACCCGCTAGGTCGACAACCCTCAAAGGGCGGCCTAGGAAAAAGTTAGGGCACAATTAAACAGAGCCCGCTAAGTCGAAAATCCATAAAGATGACCTAGGCAAAAGTTAGGGCACAATTAAACAGAAAGCCCACTAGGTCGACAATCCTTAAAAAATGACCTAAGGCAAAAGTTAGGGCACAATCAAACAAAAGCCCACTAGGTTGAAAACTCGTAAGGGCGACTTAGGCAAAAGTTAGGGCAAACGAAAGACCTGCTGGGTTGAAAACTCAAGAGAACAACCCAAGTAAAAGTTAAGGTCAATCTAGAAATCTCAGGACAACATGACATTCTGCACCTCATGTCTTCCTAAAACTAGGGCAAAATTTTGCCATTCTTCAAGTTTGATTAATTTGACAATCAAGATTATGAAAAGCAGCATTGGCATTTTTCATCAAAAGGTGCCATTTGGGCAATCAAACCAACATTCTTCGCCCTTTCCTTTCAAAAATACTACCTTAAAACATGAAACCTCAAAATTCCCTATCTCCTTCCTCTGAACCATCCTATCACTCTTTCAGACACCCCAATATGCCAGATGCTCAAAAGAAATATGGAAAATGTAAAAAGAAATGATAAAAAGATTAATTTTGAAAAGTCATGAAAATTGGATGAATCCTCAACCATCGCAATATGGCATGATTATTCCCAAAGAGCCATCCTCTTATCAGCAATGATGCCACCAAAAAGAAAAGGAGTGTGTCTTATTCAATGAGGCTGACCACTGTTGGGTCTCAAAGATCTTGAAAAGGAAAATTCTGAAATTGACCAAGAAGCCAAGAGATAGAGTCGGTCAGTTCATCTTTGAATCTTGATTCCCTTATACCAACTATAAGGTTGTCGAAAGTAAAATGTCAAGAAAATCAAAAATCAAGAGAAACAAAAAGTTTTACACCATCGCATGGCATGCATTCACCCCATAGCATCCATTTCATCAAATATTTATTTCAAGCATAAAAAAGCAGTCAATAAGATTAAAACATCGCATCCTCTCTATTCAAGCATCACAAACATTGCATCCTTTTCATTCATTCAAACATCGCAATAAGTATCTTGTCATTCAAGCATCCCATAATTCATTTTTCCAAACTAATTAAGACCTGGGTAAAAATTGCCCAAATCAATCATAATTAAAAAAGGACTCAAGCTCAAACTGGGGCAAACGCTTGCCCACCGAAAATTCAATTTGAGGTCATCCTCAAATTCTGAATCAAGCTCAAACTGGGGCAAACGCTTGCCAACCAAATAATTCAATTTGAGGTCATCCTCAAATTCTGAATCAAGCTCAAATTGGCGCAAACGCTTGCCCACCAAAAATTCAATTTGAGGTCATTCTCAAATTCTCAATCAAATTCAAACTAGGGCAAACACTTGCCCGCAAAAATTCAATTTGAGGTCATCCTCAAATTCTGAATCAAATTCAAACTAGTAAAAACGCTTGCCACAAAAATCCAATTTTGGCATCCTCAAATGCAAAATCAAGTCGAATCTAACATTTTCCCGAAAAAAATTCAAATTGAGACAATTGACAATTTCAAGTCAAGGCTCAAACTAGGGCAAACATGTGCCTAGAAAAATTCAATTTGAGGTCATCCTCAAAATTTTGAATCAAGTTCAAACTAGGGAAAACGTTTGCCACAAAAATTCAAGTTGAGATCATCCTCAAATTTTGAGTCAAGCTCAAGCTGGGGCAGATGCTTGTCCACAAAAATCCAATTTGAAGTCATTCTTAAATTTTGAGTCAAGCTCAAACTGGGGCAAACGCTTGCCCACAAAAAAAATCCAATTTGAGGCTATCCTCAAATTGAGTCAAGCTCCAACTAGGGCAAATTCTTGCCCACAAAAATTCAATTTGAGGCCATCCTCAAATTTGGAATCAAGTTTAAACTGGGGCAAACGCTTGCCCACACAAAAGTGTAATTTCAGGTCAACCTCAAATTTTGAGTCAAGCCTAAACTGGGGTAAACGCTCGCCCAGAGAATTCAAGTTGAGGCAATCTTCAATTCCTCAACCCCAAAATTCAAGATAGGGCCAACATGTGCCCAGGAAAATTCAAGACGACGCAATCCTTAATTCCTCAACTCCAATTAAGTTCAAAGCTAGAGCAAACGCTTGCCCAATATCCCCTCAAGTTAAGGCATTCATCGATTGCTAAAAATCCTCCAAACTGGGGCAAAATGTTTGCCCAAAGTTCCGTCAAATCAAGACATCTCACAATTATAAAAAATTTTCCAAAACTGGGGCAAAATAGTTGCCCAAGTTTCTTCAAGAGAATAATTATCAAATGCTTAAAAAACCTTCGAGTTTAAGGTAGAATAAGCTATTTGTTTTAATCCAAGAAAAACAAACTTCAAAATAAGTTGTCTAAGGAAGTTGACGAAGAAGTCCATATTCCACCCTCCCGTGCATTCCTAAGGCACATCATATTACTTCCCACACCTATCTCAATGGGTCATTCTTTTACTTGCATTAACAGCCATTACTTTCATGTTGCCACACCTCGTCTTTCAGTGTTATTCTCGTCGATAAGACATCCCTTTTCTCGTGCCAATTGTCTATCTGTCTTGACAAGCCTCTCTTTTCCATACCTGTCCTAACAGGTCATTCTGCGCTTTTTGTCTGGCACGACAAACCAGCTTTGTCGCTTGTCTTAACAGGCTATCTTTCCTTTACCTGTCTTAACAGGTCAACCATCATTCCACCTTTGTATTTTCTTGTCAACAACATGACATCAAGCATGTTTAAATTTTGTCCGCCTGTCTTAACAGGTTTGCATTCATCCTGGCAACAGCAGGATTTCATTTGCATTCTTCCCAGCAATAGCGGGACCTCATTTGCATTTTCCTGTCAACAACAGGACATCAAACATGTTTAAATTCTGTCCTCCTATCTTAA
Source organism: Canavalia ensiformis (assembly GCA_026541065.1). NCBI lineage: Eukaryota > Viridiplantae > Streptophyta > Magnoliopsida > Fabales > Fabaceae > Canavalia > Canavalia ensiformis. The sequence continues at coordinate 575,764 of JAMKYM010000035.1, read as the reverse complement.
CAGGTTTGCATTCATCCTGGCAATAGTAGGATTTCATTTGCATTCTTCCTGGTAACAGCAGGACCTCATTTGCATTTTCCTGTCAACAACAGGACATCAAGCATGTTTAATTTCTGCCCGCATGTCTTAAAAAGTTTGCATTCATCCTGGCAACACCAAGATTTCATTTACATTCTTCCCGGAAACAGCGGAACCTCATTTGCATTTTCCTATCAACAACAGGACATCAAGCATGTTTAAATTCTGTTCGCCTGTCTTAACAGGTTTGCATCCATCCTGGCAACCGGAGGATTTCATTTACATTCTTCCCGGCAACGGCAGGACCTCATTTGCATTTTCCTGTCAACAACACGACGTCAAGCTTGTTTAAATTTCTGTTCAGCCTATCACACGAGGCTCTGCATGTTTAATTTTTGCATTTCAGCCTATCACACGAGGCTCTGCATGTTTAAATTTCCACACTTCAGCCTATCACACGAGGCTCTACAAGTTTAAATTTCTGCACTTCAGCCTATCACACGAGGCTCTGCATGTTTAAATTTCTGCATTTTAGCCTATCACACGAGGCTCTGCATGTTTAAATTTCCGCACTTCAACCTATCACACGAGGCTCTGCATGTTTAAATTTCTGCATTTCAGCCTATCACACGAGGCTCTGCATGTTTAATTTTCTGCATTTCAGCCTTATCACACGAGGCCCTCCATGTTTGCATTTCTGCACTTCAGCCTATCACACAAGGCTCTGCATGTTTAAATTTCTGCATTTCAGCCTATAACACGAGGCTCTGCATATTTACATTTCTGCACTTCATCCTATCACACGAGGCTCTACATGTTTACATTTCTGCACTTCAGCCTATCACACGAGGTTCTTCATGTTAACATTTCTGCATTTCATCCTATCACACGAGGCTCTATATGTTTAAATTTCCGCACTTCAACCTATCACACGAGGCTCTGCATGTTTAAATTTCTGCACTTCAGCCTATAACACGAGGCCCTGCATGTTTACATTTCTACACTTCAGCCTATCACACGAGGCTCTGCATGTTTAAATTTCTGCATTTCAGCCTATCACACGAAGCTCTGCATGTTTAATTTTCTACATTTCAGCCTATCACACGAGGCTCTGCATGTTTAAATTTCTGCATTTCAGCCTATCAAACGAGGCTCTGCATGTTTAATTTTCTGCATTTCAGCCTATCACACGAGGCTCTGCATGTTTAAATTTCTGCACTTCATCCTATCACACGAGGCCGCTGCATGTTTAAATTTCTGCATCTTGGCCTATCACACAAGGCCCCCGCACGTTTAAATTTTTGAATCTTGGCCTATCACACAAGGCCCCATCATGTTTAAATTTCTGCATCTTGGCCTATCAAACAAGGCCCCTGCACGTTTAAATTTCTACATCTCGGCCTATCACACAAGGCCCTTGCACGTTTAAATTTCTGCATCTTGGCCTATCACACAAGGCCCCTGCATGTTTAAATTTCTGAATCTTGGCCTATCACACAAGGCCCCATCATGTTTTAATTTCTGCATCTTGACCTATCACACGAGGCTCTGCATGTTTAAATTTCTGCACTTCATCCTATCACACGAGGCTGCTGCATGTTTAAATTTCTACATCTTGGCCTATCACACAAGGCCCCCGCACGTTTAAATTTTTGAATCTTGGCCTATCACACAAGGCCCCATCATGTTTAAATTTCTGCATCTTGGCCTATCAAACAAGGCCCCTGCACGTTTAAATTTCCCGTCTCGGCCTATCACACAAGGCCCTTGCACGTTTAAATTTCTGCATCTTGGCCTATCACACAAGGCCCCTGCATGTTTAAATTTCTGAATCTTGGCCTATCACACAAGGCCCCATCATGTTTAAATTTCTGCATCTTGACCTATCAAACAAGGCCCCTGCACGTTTAAATTTCTACATCTCGGCCTATCACACAAGGCCCCTGGATGTTTAAATTTCTGCATCTTGCCCTATCACACAAGGCCCCAGCACGTTTATTTTTCTACATCTTGGCTTATCACACCAGGCCCCAGCACACTTATTTTTCTGCATCTTGGCCTATCTCACAAGGCCCCTGCATGTTTAAATTTCTGCATCTTGGCCTGTCACACAAGGCCCCTGCGTGTTTAAATTTTTGCATCTTGGCCTATCATACAAGGCCCCAGCACATTTATTTTCTGCATCCTGGCCTATTCAGTCCCCTGCATGTTTACTTTTCTGCACCTGGCCTATTCAGGTCCCATCACGTTTACTTTTCTACTTCCTGGCCTATTCAGGCCCCAATATCGTTAATCTTTTGCATCCTAGCCTATCTGAACGGGTAGTTTCCATCTTGCTTTGCTTGTCTTAACGGGCCATTCTCCTCCATTCTTGTCGTAATAGGTCTTTTTCATTCCACTTTGCCTATCTTAATAGACCATTCGTTTTCATTCTGTTAGCCTAATCAGGCTCTGTATTCCAAATTTCCACATTTTGGCCTACCGTATCAGGCCCTGCATATTTAAGCTCGTCAGCTCATTACACAATGCTTGCAAAACTTATGCAAAATTTCCACATTTGAACTACTATCCTCCAATTTATTAGGGCAGGCATTCCTAAGTTTTCGGTCAAGCCCAAAACTTTTCTGGTACCCCGGAAGTATCATTCAACTCCCTGACATATTCACGACTTGCCAATAAGGCTCGCACCCATGCCAGTTTTTGTTTTTTACCTCGGACATAATTTGTTCACTTCTTTACTCATTTCTTACCGTGATAAACTAGAAACTTGTTTCTTATATTATCTGGTATGAAAATGAGTAAAGAGGGGCAAACTTTGAACACTGAATTATGTCCGAGGATAAATTTAAAACCCAAAATAATTCATTTTATTTTTTTAGTCTAAAATAAAAAAATAACAAAAAAAAGAAGAATAGAAAAAGAAAGAAAAATAAATTTTTAGTTAAGAATTTAGTTAGAAAGTTAGTTGGATTAGTTAATGATGGTTAAGAATTAGTTAGAGAAAAAAAGAAAAAAAAGAAAAAAGAAAATGAAAGAAAAAATAAATTTTTAGTTAAGAATTTAGTTAGACAGTTAGTTGGATTAGTTAATGACGGTTAAGAATTAGTTAGAGAAAATAGAAAAAAGAAAAAAAAATAAAATGAAAGAAAAATAAAAATAAAGAAAATAATAAAAAGAAAACAAAAAAGAGAAAAATCAGAAAACAAAAGGCGGATGCTTCTTCACTTCTAAAAAATTTTTTCCTTTCTTTTTTTTGAAATTTTATCTATAAATAGGGACATTCATTTAGTTCAAGGGGGATTCTTCATTTCTAAGAAAATTTCATAATTTCTAAGGAGGGAGAGAGAGGAGCACTTTGGGTCATTGAAAGGGAGTTTTTAGATTTTTTCTAAGAGGAGCACCAAAGAGACTCTTGAATTCTACATCCAACTGACCACCTCCTTGGCCTCCATGGAACCAGTTATTCATCACCTTCTAAGATGATATCAAGTGGCAATCAAGAACATCAATGGAGGTTATATCTTGCTTCTATTTCATTTAATTTTCTTGCGTCTTCTCAGATTTTCGAGTTTATCTTCGTCTCTGTTTTCATTTTCATTTTTTGATCACTCAAATGATCTCTGATTTCAGTGATTTTTGTTGCGTTCTCTTAGCCTTTCTCTCTAGTTTCTGGAATGATATTATTTGTCTAATTTGGACCTGAAATGAAGTCTCTATGACCTCATTACTCAAAGGATGTTCGTCTTGATGCGCAAATGAACCTAGCTTGTTTGATTTGTGCATACCTTGCTCATTTCTGGTCTGATTTTTGTCAAATTTGTTTTGTTTGATTCCTATGATCTATATCTTCCAATTTTCTGGTTTTAATTTTTCAGATCTACCAAAACATATTTTCTAAAAATTCTGAGATTTGTTTTCAAATTTTGGCGCCAAATTTTCGAGTTCATCTTCGTCTCTTTTTTTTCGTTTTCATTTTTGATCGGTCAAATGATCTCAGATTTTGGTTCTTTTTGTTGCGTTCTCTTGGTATTTATCTCTAGTTTCTGGAACGGTATTAGTTGTCTACTTTGGATCTGAAATGAAGTTTTTATGGCCGAATTACTGAAGCATGTTTGTCCTGGTGCGCAAATGAACCTATCTTGTTTGATTTGTGCATAACTTTCTCATTTCTGGTCTGATTTTGTAAAAAAAAATTTGTTTGATTCCTATGATTCATATACTTCAATTGATCAGTTTTAGTTTTACAGATATCTGAAAAAATATTTTTGAAAAGTTCTAAGATTTGAATTCAAATTTTGGTGCTAAAATCTCTTGTGTCTTTGAAGTTCATTTGTAGATCTTGTTCTTTTAACCTTGTTTAGGTATTATTTTTCATGTGTTGATCCCTGCATATGTATTTATTGGTACTAATTTTTTAGATCTACCAAAAGAAAATAATTTAAAAAATTTAGTATAATCTACTTTTTGCTCACACATGATCTATTAAGTGCAACTTCTAAAATTCCTTCAAAACCTCGGTTTTCACGCAATGAGCTCTAAGTGCGAACTGGTAGCATACCCTACTGTTCGAAATTTAGAGAGTCATATAAGTCTAAGTGCAGCCCTCGTTTTTCTTAGACTTTGTGCATATGTGGAACCGAGAGAATATTTGAAAATCAAAGAATTCAAAACATTTTTAAAATTCCTCCAAAACCCCGGTTCTCACGCAATGAGCTCTAAGTGCGAATTGGTAGCATACACTATTGTTCGACATTTAGAGAGTCATATGAGTCTAAGTGCAGCCCTCATTTGTCTTATACTCTGTGCATATGTGGATCCAAGAGAATGTGTGAAAATCAAAGATTTCAAAACACTTCTAAAATTCCTCCAAAACCTCGGTTCTCACATTGAAGCTCTGACAGTGCGACCGAACGATAGCATCCCATGTTGTTGACATTTAGAGATTCATATGAGTCTAAGTGCAGCCCTCCTTTTTCTTATACTCTGTGCATATGTGGATCCGAGAGAATATTTGAAAATCACAGATTTCAAAACACTACTAAAATTCCTCCAAAACCTCGGTTCTCATGCAATGAGCTCTAAGTGAGAACTGGTAGCATACCCTACTGTTCGACATTTAGAGAGTCATATGAGTCTAAGTGCAGCCCTCGTTTGTCTTAAACTCTGTGCATATGTGGATCTGAGAGAATATTTGAAAATCAAAGATTTCAAAACACTTTTAAAATTCCTCTAAAACCTCGATTCTCACGGAATGAGCTCTAAGTGCGAATTGGTAGCATACCCTACTATTCGACATTTAGAGAGTCATATGAGTCTAAGTGCAACCCTCATTTCTCTTAGACTCTGTTCAAATGTGGATCCAAGAATGCATTTAAAAATCAACATTGTCAAAATACTTCCGTAATATTTGGTCTCAGGCAATGAATTCTAGGTACAGACTAAGAATATTCTTTAAAAATCCAAAATACTTTCTCAATATTGTATAAACATTTTTATGAAGATCAAGTCTTCCAAACACCAGAACTACGTAGCCTTGAATTTCCCATTACACCAGGGAATACGTAGGAGCAGGATCAAATCCTGTCAGGCTATTTTCATACAAACCTATTTATTTTTATTATATTTAAGGGATCAAACAATTTTTAAAGAAAATCACACACTCAGTTCAAGGGTACCGTTCTAAGGAATGGACAAATAGGGTGCCTAACACCTTCCCTAGTTGTAACCGACTCCCGAACCTAGAATTTCATCCTCAAGTTAGGGTTTTTCCAAATGTTTTCCCTTAAAATAAAATTTGGTGGCGGATCCACATACAATTAAATTCAATTTCAAAATTCTAGCCAGTTCGTCGTCTCGTCAAAATTACGGTTGCGACAACCTTTAGAGAGAAGAGAAGCCTTAAAAATTAACTAAACTTGGTAAAGTTTATGGCCTAAATCCAACTAGAAGGATCCATCAACTTAGGTTAAATAAAGATGAAATTTGATGCCCTAAACACTTGGAGTGGCATTTGGCCACCTTTAGGTCAATTAGTCAAGAATGGATTTTAATTCTTAACTAGGGCTAATTAAGAATTCTGAGCATATAATTATAAGAAATTATAAGTATAAGGATGTTTTAGAAAGGGTAAGAAGTCCATTTGGCCATGATAGCTAAGTTAGTGAAAGAAAGTTAAAATTTCACTAAGATGTAAGGCTGAACCTAGGCATGCATAAATTGAGTAATTAGGAATGAACCACGGGGTTGGAAAGCCACAATAGATCATTCGGCCATGACCTTCAAGTGTGAGGGAGAAGTCTTAAAATTTTCTAAGTTAGGTAATAATTAATGAAATAGACTTCAATCAGTAAAAATCATCTCCTAAGATAAAAAAAAAGAAGAAGAGAGAACTAGAAGGCCTTAGAAACCATGGACATGCTTTCACCCACCCAAAGTTAAGTAAGTAGTAATGAGTTTAAAAACTTGGTTTAGGTACATTAAGAAGCTTTGTTATGCAAAAATAAATGATTAAGAGTTTAAATGAATCTTGGCAATGACATGTGTATCATTTGACCATGCATAATTAAATTCACATAACCAAGTTAAAAACTTACTAACACAACCTTTAAACATAGTATGAATAGGTTATGCATAAGACATGTAAATTGAAGTGCACAAAGAATAAAAGATTAAGAGATTTCATTCATCCGCTTAGAGGAAAACTTCTAATTTTATAAAATCATATGAAACAAATTCAACTTTGAGAAAAGGAAAAACTTAGGGGTAACTTAAAATTTGAGTGGATTAAGCATGTATGGATGTGATTCATCATAAAATGTTATTAGTTAAACAAGTTAAGCATGTATGGATGTATGTATTATGTTATCAAGACTAATAGATAAAGCCGACTTGTGTTGCTTTATGAATGCGTAATGTCTACTATGAGTTGAATGATGAATGCTCATAAATGTTTAAAGAATGATGCTATATATGATGATCATGTATGTTTGATGATGTGATAGAATTGGAGATCTAAATATGCATAACATATTGGCTGGATATTGATTAAGCATGCATGATTATTTGGAAGCCTTTAAAAATGAACCTAAATGACTTAAGGGATCACTAAAAAAATAGTTATGAGAAAAGTTAATCTATTGTTATGTGCCTTGTGCATAACCAGAGGGCAACAGAGTCCTACTGAAGAGGAGACAAAGGGTTCTCTTGGAAGACCGAAGGTGTTCTCAACAAATCCTTCTATTGTTAAGATAAAAAGGCTTTTCATTTATTATGAGATGGTGATGACCATCTAGGAATGAACTTATATCCTTAAGAATAAAAGGTAGAGTAGGCAAGCCAGTGACAAGATATTGTTTGACTGTTTATAATGTGTGGTCTATGTCTTAATAATTTCCTGAAGGTGTGGAATAGAAAAATAAAATTCTTCGAAGATATGGAATAGAAACTACATGAGACATTGTGTAAAACATAGAATAAAATGTGAGTCAAATAATATTTGTAATGAGATCCCAAATATTTATTTAAGGAAGATACATGTTTATGTAATAATGGTTATGTTCCATATAAAAGTAACCCACTTTGGTAGGAGTTTTTGAAAGATTAAAAGCAACCTTATATCTATATCATGATTTTTCAAATAAATTGAAGTAGTTGGGTTAAAAGTGATGACATTAGAAATAAAGTAGATTCCTACTAAGAAACTTAGTTTCTCACTCCTTTTCTCACCATTTTTTTACTTGACGAACACCATGTCCTTCGCACGATGATGGTCTTCATAGACATCAACATGGTGGATTGGTTAGCAAACCCCTATGGCTAATTAATCACAACCAAACTAGTGTGAGAATTTACTTTTCGTTGGGACATCTTTTCATTTCAAAAGTCTTGAGTCTAGAATTTACAACAAGTTTCATAATTCCCTTGGAGGCCTTTCATCTCGAACAGAGTCTTCCTGCCTCTTCTTGGTTGTAGAAGGTAACAGACTACCACGATTGAGGAATCCGCTTAGAGGGAGAAACAGACCCATAGACTCCAGTACATTACCATAGTTCACTTATTTGGTTCTCACAAGTAAATTCTCCATACCTAATGCCTTATCCATTTCAAGTCTATCAAGAGATGCCCAACAAGAATTTCATGTCTTTGGATCAGAGTATGTGGCTGGATGTTTCCACCGCTAGGCCTAGGGAGGTTTGTTGGTCCCTCTGTTTTGTTTCCCAGGAAGGAGAAGTCGAAGTGTAATACCCATAATGTAAATTTTCGTAAGTAGTTGGATGCAAGAATCCTAGTTATTATTATGTAGTGGTATGCTAGTTCATTTACTAGAATATGAAGCAAATATGTAAGTAAATATGGTATGAACATTATGGTGTGTAATAAAGTGTATGTAAAGGCCTCAGTGCCTAGGATTGTTATATACATGTAAAAAAGACTGTATAATTATATAAAGCTTGTATATGTATGAATGATTTATGCTTAATTTGTTTTACTATTGATGAGAGACAAATGAGTCGAAATGAGTGACTCATATTGATAATAATATGTATGCGTATAAGCGTGCCTAGTAACTTATTTACTGTCATGAATGTTGTCGTAACCATAATTACAACGAGACGTCGAGCTCGCTAAAATTTTTAAAAATAATTTATTTTGATTGTGGAGCCGCAACCAAATTTTATTTTAAGGGAAAACATTTGGAAAAATCCTAACTTGAGGATGAAATTCTAGGTTCGGGAGTCGGTTACGAATAAGGAAGGTGTTAGGCACCCTACTCGCCCGTTCCGAAGAACGGTACCCTTAAACTGAGTGTGTGATTTTCTTTGAAAATTGTTTGATCCCTTAAATAGAATAAAAATAAATAGGTTTGTTTGAAAATAGCCTAACAGGACTTGATCCTGCTCCTACGTATTCCCTGGTGCAATGGGAAATTCAAGGCTACATAGTTCTGGTTTTTGGAAGACTTGATCTTCATAAGAAGGTTTATACAATATTGAGAAAGTATTTTCGATTTTTAAAGAATATTCTTAGTCCACATATGCACAGGATCCAAGGCAAATGAAGGCTGCACCGAGATCCATATGATTTCTACATATCGAACAGTAGGGTATGCTACCAGTTCGTACCTAGAATTCATTGCGTGAGACCAAATATTACAGAAGTATTTCGAAAATGTTGATTTTTAAATGCATTCATGGATCCACATTTGTACAGAGTCTAAGACAAACGAGGGTTGCACTTAGACTCATATGACTCTCTAAATATCGAACAGTAGGATATGCTACCAGTTCGCACTTAGAGCTCATTGCGTGAGAACCAAGGTTTTAAAGGAATTTTAGAAGTGTTTTGAAATCTTTGATTTTCAAATATTCTCTCATATCCACATATGCACAGAGTTTAAGAAAAACGAGGGCTGCACTTAGACTCATATGACTCTCTAAATGTCGAACACTAGGGTATGCTACCAGTTCGCACTTAGAGCTCATTGCGTGAGAACTGAGGTTTTGGAGGAATTTTAGAAGTGTTTTGAACTCTTTGATTTTCAAATATTCTCTCAGTTCCACATATGCATAGAGTCTAAGACAAACGAGGGTCGGCTTAGAGCTCCTTAGAGTCCATAGGAATTTTAGACTTTTTTGACATGTCGATCCACATGTGAGGGATGCTTACACTTAGACGTATTCTAGAATTAGGGTATGCTCATTGTGTGAGAACCAAGGTTTTAAAGGAATTTTAGAAGTGTTTTGAAATCTTTGATTTTCAAATATTCTCTCAGATCCACATATGCACAGAGTTTAAGAAAAACGAGGGCTGCACTTAGACTCATATGACTCTCTAAATGTCGAACACTAGGGTATGCTACCAGTTCGCACTTAGAGCTCATTGCGTGAGAACCGAGGTTTTGGAGGAATTTTAGAAGTGTTTTGAACTCTTTGATTTTCAAATATTCTCTCAGTTCCACATATGCATAGAGTCTAAGACAAACGAGGGCTCCACTTAGACTCATATGACTCTCTACATGTGGAACAGTAGGGTATGCTACCAGTTCATACTTAGAGCTCATTGCGTGAGAACCGAGGTTTTGGAGGAATTTTAGAAGTGTTTTGAACTCTTTGATTTTCAAATATTCTCTCGGATCCACATATGCACTGAGTCTAAGACAAACGAGGGCTCCACTTAGACTCATATGACTCTCTAAATGTCGAACAATAGGGTATGCTACCAGTTCGCACTTAGAGCTCTTTGCTTGAGAACCGAGGTTTTGGAGGAATTTTAGAAGTGTTTTAAACTCTTTGATTTTCAAATATTCTCTCGGTTCCACATATGCACAGAGTCTAAGACAAACGAGGGCTGCACTTAGAATTATATGACTCTGTAAATGTCGAACAGTAGGGTATGCTACCAGTTCGCATTTAGAGCTCATTGCGTGAGAACTAAGGTTTTGAAGGAATTTTAGAAGTTGCACTTAATAGATCATGTGTGAGGAAAAAGTAGGTTATACTAAGTTTTTTAAAAATATTTTTGTTTTGTAGATCTAAAAATTTAGTACCAATAAATTCATATACAAGGATCAACGCATTAAAATAATACCTAAACAAGGTTAAAAGAAAAAGATCTACATAAGAACTTCAATAACACAAGAGATTTTGACGCCAAAATTTGAATTCAAATCTTAGAATTTTTCTAAAATATTTTTTGGTAGATCTAAAAAATTTCAACCAACCAATTGAAAGATATGAAATATAGGAATAAAAAAAATTTGATAAAAATCAAACTAGAAATGAGCAGGTTATGCACAAATCAAAGAAGCTAGGTTCATTTAGAGACCAAGACGGACATGCTTCAGTAATCAGGCGATAGAAATTTCATTTTCGATCCAAATTAGACAAATAATATTATTCCAGAAACTAGATAGAAAGGCAAAGGGAACTCTACAAAAATCATGGAAATCGGAGATCATTTGACCGATTAAAAACAAAAACAAAAAATAGATACGAAGATCAACCTTAAGAACACACGAGATTTTGGCGCCAAAATTTGGATTCAAATCTCAGAATTTTTCGAAAATATTTTTTGGTAGATCTGAAAAATTAAAACCAATCAATTGAAAAATATGGATCATAGGAATCAAACAAAGCAAGTTTGACATAAATCCAACCAAAAATGAGCAAGTTATGCACAAATCAAACAAGCTAGGTTCATTTGCGTGAGGAGACGAACATGATTTAGTAATCAGGCGATATAAATTTTATTTCAGATCCAAATTAGACAAATAATATCATTCCTGAAACTAGATAGAAGGACAAAGAGAACGCATTAAAAATCACTGAAATCAGAGATCATTTGACTGACAAAAAATGAAAACTAAAAGTAGAGACGAAAATAAACTTGGAAATTTGAGAAAAAGCAATAAACTGAAGAGGAATAAAAGTCGGACCTAACCTCCATTGGAAGGTGATGAAGAACTGGTTCCATGAAGGCCAAGGGCTGAATTGAAGGCAGAGGTAGAGAGTCTCTTAGATCCTCCCTTCGAAAATTCTGAAAATCCTCTTAATGACTCAGAGTGTTCCTCTCTCTCCCTCCTTAAAAATTCTGAAATTTGTTAGAAGTCAAGAAGCCCCCTTGAATGAAAGTCCCTATTTATAGATAAAATTTCAAAAAAAAAAAAAGGGAAAAATTTGGCAGGACCTCCGCTTTTTGTTTTCTGATTTTTCTATTTTTTCTTGTTTTCTTTTTATTATTTTCTTTATTTTTATTTTTCTTTTTCTTTCATTTTCTTTTATTTTCTGTTTTTATTCCTTTTATTTTCTCTATTTTATTTTTATTATTTTTCATTTATTTTTTTTTTCTTTTATTTTATTTTTTCTTTTCTCCTCTTTTCCTTTTTTCCCTAACTAATTGTTAACCAACATTAACTAATCTAGCTAACGTCCTAACTAAATTCGTAACTAAAAATTTATTTTTCTTTCTTTTTTCATTCATTTTTTTTGTTTTTGTTATTTTTCGATTTTAGGCTAAAAACTAAAATGATTTTTTTTGGGTTTTAAATTTACCCTTCGACATAATTCAGTGTTCACAAATGTTATATCGATGAGGCTCACAATTTATAACAAAACAGTTGTTTTAAAAAAAACACCATATTTTCTCTAATAAGTATTTTCCAAATATTCTGCATCATGAGATAAAATAATAATAAAAATAAATGAATGGCTTAAGCATAAAATCAGTATTTTTAGGGTGTTATACCCTGTATGAGGCATGGGATGGTTTCTAGAATCTTCTCCAAAAATGCCAACACGATGGGTACTCGACACCCCATCTCGTGCAGATCTTTTACAACAGCCTCTCCTATACCAATGGAGTTGTAATCGATGAAGGCTCTAGAGTGAGCATTTTACACAACCCCCCAGAAGATACATGGCAGTCATAGGGAACTTGGCTACCAATACCAACTAGTGAAGGTCTGCCGACAAACATGTAAAGAAGAGGGACTTGCAACCAACAAAAATGTATCAAGTAGACCAAAACACCTTATTGGCTAGTCTAATCAAGGCTCTCAACAGAAAGATGGGGATACTTATGTAATTAAAGCAACAGCCTGGTCCGCCTACTCCTACTTAGGACACACCTGAGCCTAGTCAATGCAACTAATCCTAGGACACCATTAGACTGCAATTGTTTCCCTTCTTTAACATTTAGTAGGTGAATAACTAGCTTAACTATTTGCCGAAAGGATCCACCATATCTTGGGATTAACTCCTATGTCTCTTTCTAACGCAGTACTTTCCATAATCCATGCAATCTAGGATAATGGAGATTATCAGCATCACATAGTACAAGAACGAGTTCGTGTACGAGGCATAGGAAATCATAAGGAACCTGGCTGCCAATAACAACCAGTGGAGGTCTCCCGATAAACACGTGAAGAAAAGGGACTCATAACTGGTAGGAATGTATCAAGTAGACCAAAACACTCTATTGGTCGGTCAGATTGAGGCTCACAATAGAAAGATGAAGATGCTTATGCAATCAAGGGCACAACCTGCTCCGCTTGTTCGCACTCAAGCCATACCTTATCCTAGTCCATGCAACCTATATAGTTCCATAAGCCACGACCCTGAAGGATGCACAATTAAGGCCCATATGGTACAATAGAATAAGGAGGTCCATTTCATGGGAAAAACCTACAATCCTACCTAGAAGAATCATCCCAACTTATCCTTAAGAGGACATCAAGGTAATAACATTAATGGTTCTTCTAATATTTACAAGCCCTCCTTATATGCAAAATCAAGGTTGCTATAAGAAAGAGTAGAGGGAACCAACACCCACAAAATCAAAATTCCAAAATATAGAGCCACGAGTCCTGAATTTAGAGATGCAAAACATGGAGGGACATATGGAGAAGACCCTAACCTCCTAACATAAAAAATGCTAAGGATGCTACCTAGTCATCCTGAGGTCAACCGGAAGAAGCAATTGAATGCAATCACCTTACAAAGCGAGAAAGAAGTACAGAATCTTATAAGAGAAGAAAAGAGTGATGCAAATTTAGACATGCCACCAAAGCTTAAGGACCCAAGAAGCTTTATTATCCCCTATACTATGAATGATTCCCATCTTAAAGCTTTATGTGACCTAGGCTCTAGTATAAAGTTAATGCTTCTCTATTTTTAGAAGGTTAAGTATGGAAAAATCCAAACCAACCATTGTCTCTTTGCAATTCGTAGATATAACCCTTGTATACTCAAAAAGGATGGTAGAGGACTTACTGGTAAAGATGGGAACTTTCACCTTTTCTACAGACTTCTTCATACTTGATATGGAGGAGGATAAAGAGGTCCCACAAATCTTGGGAAGACCTTTCCGGGTCATCGAAAGAGTAGTAATCAATGTGTAGCAGGGGGATTTCACACTAAGATGGGATGATAAAGAAGAGGTATTCGGAAACACCTACCCCATAGAATGCTTGAAGGATGCCCTTTGCAAGTCCATACAACCTCTTCTACCCTCTAGATAGATGCAAACTAGGATAACAACATACAAAGATCCAAAGTGCTATAAATAAAAGAGAAGGAATCATAATCACACTTGGAAGCATGAGATCCAAATAGGTAAGAACTTTTCAATTTATAGCTCACAATGTTGGGTGCTCATTGGAAAACGTTAGTTCAAGGAAGACATCACCTATAAGCTCCGTAAGGCACAAACAGTCAAGAGGTTTGAGGTCCCAAATAATAAGGACTATGCACTCGAAGAAAACACTAACCAAACCCTAGAAAAATCATAGGTCAATTTTCCATGGTCCCACTTAGCCATTAGGTACAGGTATGTCAAGCTCATGATGTAAAACAAACATTTTTAGGAGGAAACCTATCTATTTGTTACTAAAAAAGGAGGGAGGGTGAGCATAGTTGTTCACAACTCAACATGGTTATGCTAAATTTATAATAAATTTAAATAAGAAAGTAATTTACATGTCACTTTCACTACTCACTTTCTCACTTTCACTAATGTAATTTTCTCTTTACTGATTTTGGATTCGGCTCTCCTAACTAGTTATACTACATACCTTAACTTTATTGTTTTCTAAACTTCTACATGGGCACGCTGACTTTTAGCATTGATTAGAATACCTTAGGTTAGGCAAAATTTTAACTTGGCACGACTATGCCCCTGTTTGCATAGTTGTACTCTTTTCATACATACCTCATTTAGCACGACCGTGCCCTGTCTTGCATATGTAAATAGTTGCGATTTTCCATTTAGCACGGTTGTGTCCTGTTTTCATAGTTTTTCATATCCATTATTAGTTGCATTTTTCACAGGTTGTATAGTTGTGCTCTTAATTAGATAATCATTCCTGTTCATTAAATAAGCAGGTTCATAACAACACAACCATGCCACTGATTCTTGCACAACCATGAAAGTGGCATTTAGCATGGCCATGACCCTAATGCTTGGTCATGCCATGCCATGGAGGTATACATTCTTTCTATGTGAGCACGGTCATGCTCATTCTAGCATGGTCACGCTAATATTTTTTCTTGGCTAACTTGTTTAACATTTTTCAAGAGAATGCCTCCCTACTTGCAAAAGAGAAGCAGAAACTCCACCTCCATTGATAACGATCCCCAATAGGACTTGTCCTACCATATTGTCACCTATGGGATTAATAATATGCAACCCCATTTGGAGAGGCTGCTATACTTAACATTCATTTTGACTCAACTTTGAGCGAGAAACAGTATAACTACTGGATGCAGAGTGTCAAGTGAAGAGGTACCTAGATAAACAGAGAGCCAACCTTGGAGTTGTCTTCCTTCAATTACTTTTCTTTAATAGATGGCATGCCTACTTATATTTTCTAGTATTATTTTGGAGGCTAGCACTTCAAGGAGATCCTCATGTATTTCAACATCATGCTAGGATTCATGATTGCTCAAGATATGTTGTCCCCAAAGTACCTGGAGGCCCTAATGGACCTATCAAAAAAGTTTGGTGTAGGGATGGATGGTGGATCTAAACTGGTGCAACGAAGGCTGAAGAAGGTGGAAGAAGATGAAGAATTTATGAAGTTTTTGCTTATGCTTAGAAGCGCCACCTCTTGTGGAAGACGAGCTCTTTCCTTGCCATCATGGGAACAACCATGGATGAGGAGGCTCCTTAACCCCAAACCGATTAAGGGGGATAAAAGAGAGAATTTTCTCACACAATTTTTGAATAGAAATCACAAATGGCTCCAAAGTGTCCAAAGTTACACATAAGGGTGCCTTATATAGGTATTAGGTGGCTCCTAAAGCTAGCTTGTATGGGGAGGCTTCTTTAGCCGCATGAGACTTGGTTTTGGGCCAAACATGGAGCCCAAAATGAGCCACTCCTTATCCCTTAAGGAAACCTAAAAATTAGGCCAAAGCAAACCTAAAAAGCTTAGCAAAAAAATATTGGAGAATAGACTTGTTCATATACATATCTTAGGCCTTCTACATCTAAAATACAAAAAGAATCCTACGTCCTATTCTAAGATATGTAGGACTAACAGGGAGGTGGATTGGGCTTGAGAGTGAGTTTCCTGGAAGCCTTAGAAGGTCTCCACCTGCTTGCAGCTTCTTAGCCCTAGCCTTGGTGATAAGCCCGCTTGGCCTAAGGATCCTGCTTAAAGTAGAAGAGTGCTCTGGTGTAGATCCTTTTGTTTATGCGGAAGCCTATGCCTTATATCCTCCCTGTTGTAGCATATTTATCCTTGAATGGAGTCGTCATCATCAATACCTATAGTAGAGAGGTTAGAGACATTATAAGTACACCATAATCCAAGGAAAATCTAGGCGATAGGTATTAAGGCCTATTTGTTCTAAAACCTAGAAAGGGCCATACCTTGTGGTTTGAGTTTAGATTTCCTCAAAGAAGGAAATCTATCCTAGTGGAGGTGCAACCAAACCTAATCATCATGCTTAAATAGAACCTCCTTTCTACCCTTATTGGCTAACTTAGCAAAATGTGACATTTTCTTTTTTATAATGGATTTGACTTTGGCATGGAGCTCTTGAACAAACTTAGCCTTTTTGGCTCCATCATACTATGATAATGACTAGGTCAGGGATGGGAAAGAGATCTACAAGAATGAAAGAGTTAAACCTATACAACACCTCAAAGTGGGAATGTTGGATGATGAAGTGTGGTGCCCTGTTGTAAGTAAACTTAATATGGGATAAACACTCCTCCCAAGATTTGAGTATCCACCATAGCCTTAAAGAGGGTGGAAAGTGTCCTATTCACCATTTTAGTTTGGCCATCAGTCTAAGGATGGAAAGTGGTGGACAAGAGAGTTCAATTCTAAGTTTACCCTAAAGGGTACGCCAAAAATAGGCTGAGGAACTTGTGTCTCTATTAGACACAATACTCCTAGGGATTTCATATTGCCTTATCACTTCTCTAAAGAAGATTTTGGCTATAGAGCTAGCATCATCCACTTTGTGGCAAAGAATAAAATAGGCCATTTTACTAAAATGGTCCACATCTACAAAAATGGAGTCAATTTCCCTTGGGGTCCTAGGTAGTCCTAAGACAAAGTCCATACTCATGTCTATCCAACGGGAGTTAGGCCATGGGATTTTGTAATAGATTTGGCCTATTTGCAAGTGATGAACCTTTGGTAATATTTCTGCATATCCTTGTCCATGTGAGGATAGAAAAAATTTTCTTTCAAGATGGCCAAGGTTTTCAAGGTATCAAAGTGCCCCTTTAGTCCCCTTCATGAGACTCCTAAAGGAAATGATGTCTCATGGAACATTTAGGCATACATAAGTGATTATGTCTAAAGACAAAGTCCTAGTGTCTATAATACAAAGTGTGTGCTTTATGGACACAGTCATAATATATTTTCTCAAACTCTACATCCCCTTCATATAGTTCCTTAAAGTGCTCAAACCCTAGCAATTTAAAACTCCAGGAGGTTAGTAAGATGTCTCTCCTTGAGAAGGAATTTTTTGCCTTATTACTATCTCTCTTCTTATGTTTTATGACATAACAAAATTGTTCAAGGAATTCTACACACAAAACGTGCCTTTTATTTAACTTACCTTGGGCCTTATGGTACTTTAGTGACTCATAGTCACTATGGATTACAAACTCTTTGGATAATAAGAAATGTTGCTAAGTTTGTAAGGCCCTAATGAAACCATAGAGCTATTTATCATAAATGGGGTAACTAAGGGCTCCTCCCTTCAAATTTTCATTGAAGTAGGAAATGGGATGCCTTTCTTGGAATAGCACTGTTCCAATTCCCACATTGGAGGCATCATATTTTAGCTTAAAGGATCTATTAAAATTAGGCAGAGCTAGTACTAGAGCCTTAACAAACCTCTGTTTAAGAGTCTCAAAGGCTCTTTGTTGATTTCCCTTAGTGGAACTTCACATTCTTGTTTACTAATTCATTTATGGGTGAAACAATTGTACTGAAGTCTCTGACAAAACTTTTATATAAGCTTGTCAAGGCATGAAAGTTCCTTACTTCTCCCACATTTTAGGAGATTGGCCAATCTTGGATGGCCTTAACCTTTTATAAATTAACTTGGACCCTCCATTTACTAATGACAAAGCCCTAAAAAAATGAAATTGGTCCAAACAGAAGGTATATTTCTCTAAGTTAGCATATAATTTCTCAGATCTAAGCATTAAAAGAACCACCCTTACATGTTTTATGTACTCCTCCTGGAACTTGGAGTATATCAAGATGTCATGAAAATACCTCACATTTCCCTGTCAGGTCCCTTAGTACATGGTTCATGAGTTTCATGAATGTACTTGGAGTATTGGTCAGCCTTAAT
Organism: Canavalia ensiformis; assembly: GCA_026541065.1. Lineage (NCBI taxonomy): Eukaryota > Viridiplantae > Streptophyta > Magnoliopsida > Fabales > Fabaceae > Canavalia > Canavalia ensiformis. The sequence goes on along the minus strand of JAMKYM010000035.1, from coordinate 557,423 downwards.
GGCATGAATAACCACTCATACAACCAAAATTTAGTTTTGAAGGCTGTTTTACACTTATTCCCTTCTCTCATCTTGATCTGATTGGAGCCAAACCTAAGGTCAATCTTGGAGAAGATGCAAGACCTATGAAGGTCCTCTAAGAGGTCATCTAACCTAGGTATAGGGTGCCTATACCTAATAATGATCTGGTTTATGGCTCTATAGTCTATACATATTCTTCAACTACCATCCTTTTTGGGGACTAGTATGATGGGTACAACATAGGGTTGAGGCTTCCCTTACCCACCTATTGGTTAAGAGGTCTCTTACATGTTTTTGTATCTCTTTTATTTTCTTAGGATTACTCATATAGGATGGCCTATTAGGAAGAGAGGCACCTGAGATTAGGTCAATTTGGTGTTCTATAACTCTCAAGGGTGGGAGTCCTATAGACATTTCCTTGGGAAAAATGTCCTTAAATTCACTCAGCAATGGATGGATGACCTTAGGTAATATGGAAGCCTCTTGGAGAAAATTTTTCTTCCTAGGAAAGATGAGGTAAATGGTCTTCCTAGCCACCAAGACTTGCTTTACCACCCTAGGTTCTACAAGTAAGGTGCTAAGGTTAGGGATTTCCTCCTTAGATACCTTAGGTTTTTTCCCTTTTAATTCCTTTTTCTCTTCCGCTCCTTTTTGTCTTATCTACTCATTATCCTTACAAACTTTACTTAGGCTTAAAGGAACCAAAATTATTTTGTGGAAATTAAATTAGAAGGAGTACCTATTAGTTTGCCCATCATGATAGATATTTCGATCGTATTTCCATAGCCTTCCCAAGAGCACATAGTTGGCCTCCATTGGAATAACATCACAAATGACATTGTCCTTTTACCTTCCAATGGACAAAGAGAGTAGAACTTATTGGTTAACTAACAAGTCCCCTTTAGCTCTAAGCCTTTTTAATTTTGTATGGCTTAGAGTGGTGGGTGGTTACTATCCCTAACTTGGTTATTAGCCTAGTGCTAGCCATATTTGTGCAGCTACTCCCATCAATAATTAAGGAGCAAGTGTGCCCTTTGATTAAACATCTTGTGTGGAAGATGTTCTTCCTTTGACTCTCCTTATCCTCCCCAACTTCACTTCCTAGTAACCTCCCAACCACTAAGAGATCACCCTCAAGTGTGTATTCTAAAGCTTGACTCTCTGAAGAGGAGGAAGGTGAATTAGAGTCATTGGACTCTAGGGATGAATAATTACCATTGTCCTTAAGGACCATGGTTTTTTATTTGGGCATTGGGAAGCAATGTACCCCCTGCCTAGACACTTGAAACACTTAATAGATGATTCTTTACCTAAAGGTAAGTTTAAGGTTTCCTTAGACTCTTTGGAGTCTTCAGCTTCCTTACCTTCCCTGGTTTTGAAACTAGAAGCCCTTTTCTTTCTTGTCCAAGTGTCTTATGTAGATGACTTATATACAATGTATTTTCCTTTACCCTTCCTATTTATTTAGGCTCCACTTTTATAGTTTGGTGGTAAAGGTCATTTAGGCTTACGTATTGGTTGAGTTCTACCACGTCTCTTATATCATGCCTAAGCCCATCTAGGAACCTAGCCATGGTGGCTTCCTCACTATCTTTTAAATTATCCCTAATCACTGCGACCTCAACTTCCTTATAATTTTCATCTACACTTTTGGAGCCTTGAGAGAGTCTTTGTAGCCTATTATGACCTCTCTTAAATAATGGGGAGGTACATGCCTTGCCCTCATGATATGCTTTATTTCCTCCCACTCACTCAAAGGTTTATACCTCTCTTTGTTAAGTTTATCCCAGAATATTAGGGCATAGTCACTAAACCCTAAGCCAGGTAACCTTACCTTATGTCTTTCCCTAATGACATGGCTTATAGATATTTTTTCTACCTTAAGCTCCCAACCTAAGTATGCCTTTGGGCTATCCCCCCTTTTTGGAACTTAGGCATTTTAATCTTAAGTAGCTTTATGGACTCTAAAGTATCTCTACCCCTTGAATCTATATTATTATGGTTAACTCTATAATCTTTATCATCTAAGTTATCCCTAGAGAAACTCCTACTCTTATGTTTCCTCGACCTATAAGATCTATGCCTATGAATCCTAGACCTAAAAGGTTCTCTAGCCCTAATGACTTCTCTATGCCAATGATTCCCAGTTGTTTTTACTCTTGGTTCATAGTCATTGGAGGGTGGTGTCCTCCTTTGTGAGTTTTCCCTATCCCTTGACAAAATTTTTTCCTTTTTGGAAAATGTCTTCTCCTCTCCTTATGACCTAAAAGAACTTTTACTCCTATGTTCCCTAAACCTATGGGATTTAAGCCTATGAATCCTAGACCTAGAGGGTTCTCTAGCCCTAGTGGCTTCTCTATGTCCATGATCCCTAATTCTTTTTACTCTTGGTTCATAGTCATTAGAGAGTGGTGTCCTCCTTTGTGAGTGTGTCCTATCCCTTAAGAAAGGTCTTTCCCTTTTTGGAAAGTGTCTTCTCCTTTCCCTACGACCTATGTGTCCCCCAAATAAGTTGACATCTTCACTTGATATCTCCTCCTCATAATAGTTATCCCCATTCCTAAATCCACTTGTTTCAATTATCCTTTAATTTCTTGGTTGTTTTTTAGAATTTATTTTTTCTAGGTGATCTAGTCTTTTCTCTATGGCCTTTGTTTAGGTTTGGAAAACCCTTTCTAGTCTTTTAGCCAATTGTTCCATTTGGCTTTTAGGGAATAAGTCGCGGGTACCCATTTGAAAATAGAAAATACCTCTCCACACCCATATTGCTTACACTAAGAAATTAAGTCACACAAGTCTAAACAAGTAACCTAGGTTCTAAAACTTACAAACACATAAAGGTTAAATAATATACCTAGCCCATTGACCTTATGAAAAAGAAGACAAAGTTTAATGCTACACCAAATAGTTCTAAAAATCAAACAACATATAGCATCCCCTTATGCTTCTTTCATGCACAAGCCACCACAAGCCATAAATTGACCTTAGGTGAGTATCCTACACCAAAGTCCAAAATTCCCAAAGTCCTTTTTACAAACAAATGGCAATGGAAAACCAAATTACACTAAAAGAACTCCTACCACATGGTATTAGGATTTACAACTCAAAAAAACCTACTTACAAAAGTTCAACCTAAAAATTATAACTCAAAACCGAATTCTCAAGGTTACAATTAGCCTTCGCTTTAGTCTTCAATTCGGCTTGGTACCTAAGTCATCAATTCGGCCTTAAAGTCCAAGTTTCAAGCCTTTGATTCTTGAGCCCCTTGGTATACTTTTCCTTATGCTTAGGCTTCTTTAAGTACCTACAAAATCAAGCACATACATAAAGGACACTTGCTGCCCCACTTGGTTGGTGTCAGAAAATTAAGTTTAAATGTCAATACTCCTTAACAAGTATTTATGCTCTCCTCCCTCTAGTGTTTTCACCATGGAACCATCTCTCTCACACCATTTCATTCACACAAAATAACTTCCAAACTGATTTGAAATCAAAGAATAACTTAACTCAAACCTAGGTTCCTTAGGGCTTCGTAGGTGGTGAAGAAGTGCTCTTATGATAGGTGACAAAACTTAGAGGAAATTTTTAAGACATGCAAGAAAAATCTTAGCAAGAGAATAGTAAACTAAAATGGAATCAACAATAAAAACTTATAGGTTAATAAATGAGACAAACTAGAATTAAAATTAAGCAAGGAAAGTAGTCACACGAAAGGGATTTTCTAGAAACTGTAAGAGTAGCATGCACAAACTTAGTAATTAAACCTAATACGTGTAAGACCTATGACCTAATATGATTCATGGAAAATTAGCATACCACACTTAAACAAAAAAAAGCAAATTATCTTTTATGCAATCCTTTTTTTATACGTTTTTATTTTGTTGTTTCTTCTTTCTTCTTTTTCTTTTCTACTTCACTTTTATTTTCCTTTTTTTTTTTTAGTTTTCTAAACTTCTTTTTGTCATTCTTTTTTGTCCAAATTCCAGAGAGTCAAATTCTTCAAATAATCCTTACATAGGCTCTTATTCAAGGTCCTAATTTCACAAATCCATTCTAGTGCATTTTGCACTCATCTTTTGCATAGGTACGGTATTTTAAGTCAAGTGTCTTTATCTAGTTGTCTCCAAGTCCAGCTTAGGTCATGAAGGTCCATAGGAATGGTTAAGTGGCTTTTAATTGTTCCTTACAAATAAATTAAGCATACACTTCATCCTCTTAAGCTTACTGACTTAGATCATGCATGATTCAAGCTTAATAAATTTATCCATGTATGCACATGATCAAACACTCTTAGAATTTTTTTTGGATCAGACCTAAGCCCTACCACCTTCACTTGTCAATGTTTGGATCAGACCAATGGGGACCCAAGGCAGCCACCAAATCCCTACAAAACACTTAGGAAGTCTTCAACAAATAGGATCTTTCTATTTGTCTTTTTATGCTTCTAACTTGTCTTTTATGGTGTGTTTATTTTCTTTCATGCATCTTTTCTCTAAAGTCTATACATCTCCCTTTTGTTTTCACTTGTGAGAGCTTAAATTTTTTTTTGAACCATTCAAAATCAACCCCACCCATTTTTTGTGATTTTTGAAAAGAAAAACAAAGTTTGTTCATTTAAAAGTGCTTTAAGGAACTTGGAAGAAATTTAATCAGTGGGTTTTGTTTAAAAATCATTTTTAAGGATTTGATCAGTTTTAAGCACTCATAAGCAAATTTTTTGAAGTATACTTCGAAAGGAGATGTGTGGATCTTGGAGTAGATCATGAAGATCTACCTTTTGTTGCATGAGAAAAAGTGTTATGTTGCTTGTTTTCATGATTAAGTTTTAATAATTGTGATTTATCTCTTGTGATGAGTTTGGTATGATATCTGTTATGGATCTACACCTCTAAGTATGTATGTTAAGAGGTGAATTAAATTTACATAATAAGTTCCAAAGGCCCCCTTTGGACAAGGGATAAAAAGCTACCAAGCAAAGGTTGTAATTTTACGCATAAAAGTGGAAACAACTTTGTATAGCACCCAAGACTCATCATGTCCAACACCTAAGCATCATAACTTGGAAAAAATAAGCCTGGACCAAAGGCAAGTGGGGCTGTAAAAGCACAAAACCATTGAACAAGGTGGTGTGAGGTGGAAGATTTGAAGAAATTACCTTGGCTAACAAAGGAAGGCTTTTGACCACCACTCCAAAGCAAAATTTAATAAGGTTAAAATTTTTCTAAGTAACTTAAGCTCTATAATCAGGTTTTAAATGGACTAAAACAATCTTTGAAAAAATTTAATTCAAAGAAAAATGGGTTAAAGACCTCTAAGAGTGCATTTGGCCACCTTAGAAAGATTTTGGCAAAAATGGGTTTAAAATCTGATTAAGTATTATGAATACTGAATTATGTTTGAGGATTCGAAACCCAAAATAAATTATTTTGTTTTTATCCAAAATCTGATTTAGTCTAAAATAACTCAAAAAATCAACATAAAAGTAATGGAAAAAATAAAACAAAAGAAATAAATAAATAAATAAAAACATAAAAAAAGAATAAAAAAGAAAAGAAGAGGAAAAAGAAAAAAAGGAAAAAATAAGAAAAGAGAAAAAGAAATCCCACACCAAATAAAATAAGAATTCGAAAAAAGGAAAGAAAAAAGGAAAAATTCTCCTATGTGGGAAAGAAGTCCCACATTGGACAATAAGGACTTCTTTAATCCCTCCTCCTTCTATATAACGAGAGCTCCTTCACCAAAATGAGGGGGAAAGAGGGGCACTTGGAGTCATTGGAGGAATTCAGAGTTTTCTTAGGGAGGAACTAAGAGACTTTCTAATTTTGCATCCAATTCAGCCCTTGGCCTCCATGGAACCAGTTCTTCATCACCTTCCAATGGAAGTTAGATCCAACTTTTATTCTGCTTAAGTTCCTTGCTTCTTCTCAAATTTCCGAATTCATTTTCGTCTCTGTTTTTCGTTTTAATTCTTGATCGGTCAAATGATATCCGATTTCGATGGTTTTTATTGCGATCTCTACGTCTTTCACTCTAGTTTCTAGAATGATATTATTTGTCTAATTTGGATATGAAATGAAATTTTTATCGCTTGATTACTAAAGCATGTTTGCAATTCTTTTCCTCAATTTCAAATCAAGTCGAGTTTATTTTAAATCAAATTCAATTGTAGCCTAAATTTTTGTTGCAACCGTAATTCCGACGAGAAGACGAACTCGCTAAAATTTAAAAATGAATTTATTTTATTAGGGGGAGCCACCACCAAATTTTTATTTAAGGGGAAAAGATTTGGAAAAAACCCTGACATGAGGATGAGATTTAGGTTTGGGAGTCGGTTACAAATAGGGAAGGTGTTAGGCACCTCATTCGCCTGTTCCGAAGAACGGTACCCTTAAACTGAGTGTGTAATTATTTGAAAATGATTTGATCCCTTTAATTAGACTGAAAATAAATACTTGATGGAGGTTAGCCTGACAGGACTTGATCCTGCTCCTATGTATTCCCCGGTGCAATGGAAAACTCAAGGCTTACGTAGTTCTGGTTTGAGTTGAAGGCTTGACCTTCGAAAGGTGTTTGAATTGAAAAGCGAATGCATTGTTTTCTTTTTTGAAAATATTTTAAGGGTGTGATCCTAATCCACCTATGCACAGGGCCCAAGACAACTACGGCTGCACTTAGACCCAGACGAATCTCTAAACAGCGAACAGCAGAAAAAGATACCAGTTTGCTTTTAGAGCTCGTCGCGTGAGATTAAAGAATGCAAAACGACATTTTTATTTGTTTCAAAGGGGAAGGGAAAACCTCAATCCACATATGCACAGGGCCCAAGACAACTACAACTGCACTTGGACCCATACGATTCTCTAAACAGTGAACACTAGGAAAAGCTACCAGTTCGTTTTTAAAGCTCGTTGCATGAGATTAAGGAATGCAAAACGACATTTTTATTTGTTCCAAAAGGGAAGGGCAATCCCCAATCCACATATGCATAGGGCCCAAGACAACTATGGCTGCACTTGGACCCATACGATTCTCTAAACAACGAACAACAGGAAAAACTACCTGTTCGTTTTTAGAGCTCGTTACGTGAGATTAAGGAATGCAAAACGACATTTTTATTTATTTCAAAAGGGAAGGGCAATCCCGAATCCTCATATGCACAAGGCCAAAGACAACTACGGCTGCACTTGGACCCACACGATTCTCTAAACATCGAATAGCAGAAAAATATACCAACGAATAGCAACAAAAATCATGGAAATCTCAGATCATGTGACCGATTAAAAATAAAAACAAAAAACAGAGTCGAAAATCAACCTCAAGAACACACAAGATTTTGGCACCAAAATTTGAATTAAAATCTCATAATTTTTAGAAAATATTTTTTGGTAGATATGAAAAATCAAAACCAGTCATTTGAAAGATATGGATTATAGGAATCAAACAAAACAAGTTTAACATAAGTCCAATCAGAAATGAGCAAGTTATGCACAAATCAAACAAGCTAGGTTAATTTGTGCACCAGGATGAACATGCTCCGGTAATCAGGCGATATAAATTTCATTTCAGATAAAAATTGGACAAATAATATCATTCCAGAAACTAGAGCGAAAGGGGAAGAAAACGCAACAAAAATCACCAAAATCGGAGATCATTTGGCCGATCAAAAATGAAAACGAAAAACAGAGACGAAAATGAATTCGGAAATCCGAGAAGAAACAAGAAAATTAAGAGGAATAAAAGTCGGATCTAACCTCCATTGGAAGGTGATGAAGAACTTGTTCCATGGATGCCAAGGGCTGAATTGGAGGCAGAGGTAGAGAGTCTCCTAGGTCCTCCCTTTGAAAATTCTGAAAATCATTCCTAAGACTCCAAGTGCTCCTCGTCCCCCATTTTGGTGAAGGACCTCTCCTTATATAGAAGAAGGAGGGATTAAAGAATTTTTTCTTATCCAATGTGGGACTTCTTTCCCACATAGGAGAATTTTTCTTTTTTTCTTTCTTTATTCTTCTACTTTTCTAATTCTTTTTTTTTCTATTTTTATTTATTTGTTTATTCTTATTACTTGGTTTTATCTTTATATTTTTTTTATTTTTACATTTTTAGTTCAATCTTTTCTCTTTTTGTATTTTTTTATTATTTTTTGTTATTTTGATTTTTATTTTCTTTATTTTTCTTTATTTATACTTTTTGTTGTTGTTTTCTATTTATTTGTTTTTCTGCTTTCTATCTATTCGTTTTTCTGCTTTCTGTTTATTAATTTTAATACTTACTTATTATTTAAATTATGGTTTAGTCACTAATTACTTTTAAAAGTGGGGCTTCAGACATAATTGAGTGTTTACAATTTCAAATCAAGTTCATTTTATTTAAAATCAAGTCCAATTATTTTCATCAAATTCAAATCAAGTTTATTTTATTTCAAATCAAGTCCATTTATAATTCTAAGTCTCACACGATGAGCTCTAAATGGGGAACTGACGGTTTCACTGTTGTTTGATATTTAGAGATTCATATAGGCCCCAATGCAGCCTTAGCTGCCTTGGACCTTGCGCATATGTGGACTAAGAGTTCCTCTTAAATAATAAAATCTTTCAAAAGATATTATTTGGGAATCACAAGTCTCGTGCGATGAGCTCTTAATGGGAAACTGGCGGTTTCACTGTTGTTCGATATTTAGAGATTCATATGGGTCCCAGTGTAGCCTTAGCTGCCACGGACCTTGTGCATATGTAGACTAAGAGTTCCTCTTAAATAATAAAATCTTTCAAAAGATATTTTTGGGAATCACAAGTCTCACGCGATGAGCTCTAAATGAAAAACTGGTGGTTTTACTGCTGTTCGATATTTAGAGATCCATATGGGCCCCAGTGCAGCCTTAGTTGCCTCGGATCTTGTGCATATGTGGACTAAGAGTTCCTCTTAAATAATAAAATCTTTCAAAAGATATTTTTTGGGAATCACAAGTCTCGCACGATGAGCTCTAAATGGGAAACTAGTGGTTTTACTGTTGTTTGATATTTAGATATTCATATAGGCCCCAGTGCAGCCTTAGTTTCCTTGGACCTTGTGCATATGTGGACTAAGAATTCCTCTTAAATAATAAAATCTTTCAAAAACGTATTTTTGGAAACCACAAGTCTCACTCGATGAGCTCTAAGTGAGAAACTGGCGGTTTCACTGCTGTTAAATGAGAAACTCGGTGTAGCCTTAGTTGCCTTGGACCTTGTGCACATGTGGACCAAGAATCCCTCCCAAATACTAAGAAAGCTTTCCAAATCATCTTTATCTTTGAAGGTCAATCCTTCAAACCAGAACTACGTAAGCCTTGAGTTTCCCATTGCACCAGGGAATACGTAGGAGCAAGATCAAGTCCTGTCAGGCTATCTTCCATCAATCTATTTATTTTCACTCTAATGAAAGGGATCAAACAGTTTTCAAATAAATCACACACTCAGTTTAAGGGTACCGTTCTTCAGAACGGGCGAGTAGGGTGCCTAACACCTTCCCAACTCATAACCGACTCCCGAACCTAAATCTCTTCCTTAAGTTAGGGCTTTTCCAAATATTTTCCCTAAAAATAAAATTTGGTGGCGACTCCACATTATCACAAACTATTCTTTTTAAAATTTTAGCGAGTTCGTCGTCTCGTTGTAATTACATTTACGACAAGGATAAATCAATCATTTTCAGAAAGTAAATGACTTATTTGGAGGTTTAATCAATATTTAAAAGGTTAAGTTTTAGAATATATAGCCTAGGTAAGTTTAGGATAAAATCCAAAAAAATTACCAAGTGGTAAAAATCCCAAAGAAGCTTAAAATGGGTAAAAAGAAAATTTACCACAACTTAAGCAAGGGTAAATGTGAAATTTGGCTATTCCATTAAATTTAGGTAAAAAATACTTAAAATGACCTTATACTAAGTCAATTCTAGAGTATAAACTTGGTCCCCAAGCAATGGTCAACTTAGGTCAACTAGGGTTAAGAAAAGGTCAACCTAAGTCAACTAGGGTTAAGAAAAGTAAAACATAGAAGAGTGGCATTTGGCCACTTAGTGATTAATTAACTTAGGAAAAGTTTTAATTCCTAACTAGGTTTGATTAAAGTAACTCTACATGTAAATATCATGAATCAAAAGTGTGATGAAGTTTTAAGAAAGAAAAGGGATCAAATTGACCATTTTAGGTGAAAGTACTTAGGGCTTAGAAGAAAATTTATGAAACTCTAAATTTAAGAGTGGAATTCGGCCACCATGTGTTTAACTATTTAAGGAATAGTTTTCATTCTTAAATAGGTTTAAATAATGGTCCCAAACATGTAGGCATAATATAGTTGAAGTCTAAGGAAGATAGGATTCAAGCTAGTAAGTCATTCGGCCACCTTGGAGTAAATTTACCTGGGAGAAGAATTAATTTATAAATACCTCACTAGACCTTCTTAGGTTTAAAACCAAAAGGAATTTCAAAAGTTTAAGAATTATTTATACCAAATGATTCAAGTAGTAATAAGGAGGTCACAAGGTAACATATTCCAAAGACTTATTTTAAGCATGATTAGAAGGATGGTTAGGACTCAAAATATGAAAGTAGAAGTACACTAAGTAATTCAATCATGACATACCTTAATGAGAAGGAAGTTCTATAAGTGTCTAAGTTGGATACAAATTAATGAGTTAGACTCCAAATGACCTAAATTAACTTATTAGACAAGAGAAAATGAATTAGAAGAATTTATGAACGTAGAGTGTATATTCGGTCATTCTAGGTTAATGAAGAGAAAAAAATTTTAAAAATCCTAATTTCTATAACTTAAGAAGTCTTAGAATGTTATAAGAAGAATTAAAGGTTTAAAGGAAAGTAGGCAAAGGTACAAGATACTATTCGGCCATGTTCAATCAAAAATGTCCTAATTAAATAAAAGTTTGTAAATACTTAATACTTGAACTTAGAATAATTATGGCTTGCGTAAGACTTGAACAAAAGATAACACAAAGAGTGAAAACATAAAAAGGTGTCATTCAGCCACCTAGATTAATATTCTAAGATATAAAATATTAATAAACAAATGTAAATTTGAGAAAAGGAAAGGATGAGAGGTAACTTAGAAGGTTGAGTGGAATAAGTTCCTTGAGTTACTCAACATCAAAAACTAAATTGAGACATTGAATTTGTTATGTAATGGTTGTAAACACCCATTTATGTCCGAGGCCCCCAATTATCAAAATTAATCAAGAAACTAAATATAAAAAAAAATCAGAATTCAAGAAAAAGAAGAAAACAGATGGAAAAAACAATTAAACAGAAAACAGATGGAAAAAACAATTAAACAGAAAACAGATAAACAATTAAGCAGAAAACAGAAACAGACAATGAAATTGTTTTGTAAAGCAAACTTGAAAAAAAAAACAGCAAACAAATTAAAAACAGAAATAAAAATAGAATATAAAAGCAGAATTTAAAATCTGGAAATTGAGATAAAAAATTAACAGAAAAACAGAATTCAAGAAAAAGAAGAAAACAGAAAAAAAACAGCAAACAAATTAAAAACAGAAACCAAAACAGAATAAAAAAACAGAAAAATTGAAAAGAAACTAACTAACAGAATTTTAACAGAAGAAACAAATCAGAAATTGCAAAAGAGAGAGGACAAAAAAAAGCTGATAAAAGGGAAAACAGGGGCTTTGTGAAGGGGGCTTTTTCAGATTTTAGGGAGAGATCTTGGAAAAAGCAGAAAAGAAAAAGAAAAAACAGACTTTAAAAAGAGGAGGAGGGGATCACTGGAGGATACGCGGGAGGAGATTGGAGAGACTTCAAAGGAAAAGCAAGATTGAGGAAAGGAGCCCTCAAGAAAAGAAAAAGAAAAAAGGGGGATAACATCAAGTTTAGAGGCTCTGGTTCAAATTAGAAAAAAGGGGGATTCAAGAATTGGAAGAGGCTTCCAGCACTTTGGACTTGGGATCCAAAGATGAGTGCTCGACGGAAACGGAAGCTGAAGGCAAATTCTCATTGAGCCACGGTAAAGAAGGAAAAAAGATACTCAAGATTCACATCCTGAGAGATTGGATTGATTCCAACTCTGTTTGAAAAACATAAAAGGTCGGAGGCTGTCAGAAGGAGGATTCAGCCTCTCAAAATTTTGGGAGCTCTGTGTCTACTGCATTAGCCTAATCCCTCTGATTCTTTTGATTACTTGGAGATTGAAACACCCCCGCAGATCGCTCTCAGCATCCAGGTTAGTATTCTAAACTGATTTCATTGAGATATATGCATGAATCTTGGATTACCTCTCTTTAATAATCTCCGCCTAGCCAAAAACAGAGGAAGTAAATGTTCGTTCGCATGCAGTTTGGTTTATCGTCTAAACGCCTATTAGACTGCAATTCGATTTGAATATAGCATCTGATCGTGTGGATTTTCTTTGATGCATGATCGTTTGCCTTGTATGGTCCGCTGATTGCTTCCTATGAAGCGTACAAAATACATTCGAACAAATTCAATTGATTCTGCTGGAAGTTTTAATAATTCGCTTCAATTCGGAGTCATGTTCTTGATGTTAATTGTGTTCACTAGATGCATAACCGATTTGGTTGAATTCTACTTGTTGACTAATGATCATGTAGAGTGTATGAGAATTTCAGCAGTCTAATCTAATAGCACAGAACCACCATAAGCCCTCATCTTAGCAAAGTGTAATTCCTTCCCTTACATAGTTGTTCTCGAGCAATCTCTCCCCTAAGGAACCTCCCACTCAAGTCCAGAAACAAGAGTCGAGTAAGCCAGTTACCCATTGTCGCCATTGCTGCAACATGTCAATACGCCACAGCATCAGTGAACTGATGTGGTCATCTTTAGACCGAAGCTCATTGTGTCCTAATATCTGTTACAACAGAGTTTAGAGATCAGGGGGCCTAAGCTCTGAAGCCTGGTCACCATCAAGCTTGAGACTCCAGGTATTCATGCTAACCTCCGCACTTCTGGTCATTGTAGTATCGCTGACTTCGTTCCTAGCTTAGAGCCTTGGTCTAGACCCTTCCGATGAGAGCAATGTCCTGAGTCTTGTCTGAACAATAGAGAGACTAGCAGCAAGGGATGAGGAAGGAAGAACAGTAAAAGGGTACATCATCTAATCCCATGGTCAGCATGATATCCATGTCTTCCCAGCATTTGGCTTACTTCAATAAGGTGTCGAATTCCCTTGGCAGTAAGTTGGGGTAATATATGTAAGGCACCCCCATGTAATCGAAACTGGATGTGTTGTCTCACAGGAGTCAAAGTGTCATGACCCATGCAAGCCATGTGAAGATCACTTTAAGATTAAAATTTAGCGCCCTATTCTCAAATGACATCAAGCCCGGTGGTTGGAGCGCCTTTATTACATCCCCCAAGTCCACACTTCAATCCGTAGGGCCATTTTACATTTTCAAATCATTTAAACTCAGATGGTCAAATGACCATAATACCTGATCATTCTACAAAATGCCACTCTATCCTCGCTTAAAATAAAATTACAAATTTGCCCCCACTCTCCTAAATTACCAAAGCCCCTCATCTATTCTAGAAATTCCAGCTCGCACCTACTCTCCTAAATTACCAAATTACCCTTCCCTTTTTCTAAAAAAATTATTACAGAAAATAGAAAATTTAATAAAAAGTTACAGAAAAATCAGAAAATTCCAGGAAATAAAGAAATTACAGAAATAAAAAATTTAAGAATATTCCAAAAATTTCAGAAAATTAAATAAAAATTTCAGAAAATTAAATAAAAATACCGAAATTAATAAAGATTCCCAGAAAATTAATAAATTCAGAAAATCCATAAATATTAAATGAACAGTCAAAAATTCATAAAAATTTATAAGATACAAAATTTTTGAAATACAAAGAAAAAGAAAAAACGAAAATCTTTTGTTACGTTCAAACTTTCTTTTATTCAAAGATTGATGCCTTCTACAAAATATTTCTCAAGTTTCAAGATTTAAAAAGATCTTTTTCAAATATTTTAGGATCTTCGAGTCTCACGAATGGCTCTAGTGGGGAACCGCGTTTACCCGTTCAACATTTAGTAGTTCATATAGGTCTTTGTGCCGCCTTAGCTCACTTGGGCCTTGTGCATGAGTGGGCTTGAGGTCTTTTTCAAATAAAAATATAAAATATATATCTTTTCCAAATGCTTTGGGATTTTAGGCCTCACGCGATGGGCTCTAAATGGGGAACTGGCGGTTTACCTGCTGTTCAACGTTTAGTAGTTCGTATAGGTCCTTGTGCTGCCTTAGCCGCCTCGGATCTTGTGCATGAATGGGCCAAAGACCCCTCCTAAAACTAAAATTTCTTTTCAAATAACAAAATCTTCAAACATTGTCTCAAAAAACAAGATCTTTAAGATAGTTTTTCTTAAGCATTTTTGAAGGTCAAGCCTTCACAAAATCAAATAATTTTTCCTCAAGCACTTTTTGAAGGTCAAGCCTTCATAACCAGAACTACGTAAGCCTTGAGTTTCCCATTGCATCGGGAATACGAGGAGTGATCAAGTCCTCACAAAGCAACCTCCATCAAATTATTTTTTACTTTAAAGGGATCAAACATTTTCAAAATCACACACTCGCTTTAAGGGTACCGTTTCCGAACGGCAAGTGGGGTGCCTAACACCTTCCCTACTTGTAACCGACTCCCGAACTTAGAAGCTCATTCTTGAGTCAGGGTTTTTCCAAATATTTTTCCCTTAAATAAAAATTTGGTGGCGGCTCCACATCATAAAAATCAATCCATTTTCAAAATTTTAGCGAGTTCGTCGTCTCGTCGGAATTACGGTTGCGACAGATGGCGACTCCACTGGGGACCTAGTGAGTCAAGCCCATTTTATTTGAGTGTGCATTATAATTGATCCCTTCACTGTTTATGTACATGATTTAATTATTGCATGTTAATTATTTGTTGATTTATTCTTGTTTTATTGTTTGTTTATTCTTTCTACACCCTAGGATAGATAAACAATAAATTGCTATATATCTGTACAAGTTCCCCAATTGCAGGTATCCCAAATTTATGTGCCCTCATACATTGCATATGCATTTATCATGAGTGGGGCCCTACACCCGGGTCTGAGTGCTACCTAGAATAGAGGGATCTAGTGGTGTCACGCTGGGGCCTACGTCCTGTGTGGCTATCATGAAAATCCCAGCTAGAGTGCGTCCTATTCATAACGCCCCACAACTAGTGGCTACTTCTACTGTTGTGGCCAGCATTATGAACTGGAACTTGGCTCTAGTAACCTCTATACCCCAGGATTATTAACCACCTTTGAGAGGTTCATATAAAAGGCCATAGATCCTTAGGACAGGTAACCTACATAAGAAATAAAGAGGGCACACACACCCCTTTCAAGATACAAGCGATTTGAAGGCTACAATTGGGGAGATACAAAAAAGAAATCAAGATAAAAATCAAGAAAACCAAAATAGAAGGAGAAAATTCCTAGGGAAAATTAGAAAAAATATTTTGGAAAATATTAAAAATATTACGAAGAAAACTTAAAAAGATGCCTTAGAAATAGGAAAAATTATGGAAAATAATCTTTTGAAAATATTGAAAAATAAAAAGATCCAATAGATATAAAAAGATGAAATATTGAAAATCTAAAGAAAGCTTTCTAGAAAGATTCTAGCGAAACTAAAAAGTTTTTTAAACAAAATTAAAGGCTTTTTAGAAAAATAAAAAATGCCAAAACTCCTAAAAACATAAAATCGTTAAAAATCGAGGAATAGATAAAGCAACTCTGATTTATTTTCAAAATAGTCAAAAGCCTCTAAAGTTATTTGTGCATAGCATGCATTCATTCATTCATAGATTTATCAAAAGAAAAAAAGACTTCAAAAATCATTCCACCTATTCATACTCATTGTGCATCAACATCTCTATCATTCACGTTTTGTTGCATTCAAATTATTTCACAAAAATTAATTTTAACTTCACCAGAAAATTGGAGAAACACAGCTTCCTCGACATCCTTATAGAACTCGAGCACAATCAAGAATCATGGATGAGCTGGAGAGACAAAATGAGGAACTGAGAAATGAGGTCAAATCACTGAAAGAGCAGGTGGCCAAGCTAATAGAGGTCATCCAGCAGTCAAAACAAAAGGAGGCGATGAAATCCTTGCCGAAAGAAACAACTGACCTATCACACCCTCCTGGCTTCACTCCACCATCAACTATGCCTCCGCCAACCGAAGGAGTTCATCATGGGTTTCCTCATGGGCATGCACCCTCATATAACCAAACACAAGCCCAAACACAAGCCCAAACACATAACCTACCACTAAACACCACCTCACAAGCCTACCAAGCAGCCGTTGGGGGAACGCACCCTATGTTCACCCAAGGGCCTCATCCTGTGCACACACCATTTTTCCAACTTTACCCTATGTCTGAGGAATACCCACGTCATCCCTCGAATGAGAACATTAAAAAATGGAGAATCCTAGAGGAAAGAATCAAGGCAATTGAGGGGAGTACTTATGAAGCCAGAAACGCAGCTGACCTATGCTTGGTTCCAGACATAGTAATCCCTCCCAAATTCAAGGTTCCTGAATTCGAGAAGTATCAAGGAACTAGCTGCCCGAAGAGCCACCTGGCCATGTACTGCAGGAAGATGTCTCCTTGCATGCACGACGATAAGCTGCTTGTCCATTTCTTTCAAGACAACTTTTAACTCGGATCGTCGCTAACCGGTATACACAAATAGAGCGGACCCACATCCGTTTCGTGGAAGGATCCGTCGAGGCCTTCCTCAAACAATACCAGTACAACATGGAGATGGCCCCCGATCGAACCCAACTCCAGAATATGGACAAGAAAGGAGATGAGACCTTTAAGCAGTATGCTCAAAGATGGAGGGAATTAGCCGCTCAAGTACAACCTCCATTATCCGAGAAAGAGCTGGTCGGCACATTCATTGACACACTCCAAGATCCTTTCTACGACAAGATGGTCGGCGATAACCTAGCTTCTCCGATGTCGTCATCATTGGAGAAAGGATCAAGGGTGGCATGCGTCGAGGAAAAATCACGCACAACGCCACAAGGACAGTTGATGCCTTTACAGAAAAGAAGAGGGCAGATGACGCTTATAATGTAGCTTCTGGTCAAGGACAGTATACACCAAACCGCCTATCCACCAACTTACAATTACCCAACGCAAACCCGACCGCCCACGCCGTACACGGTCCAAATACAAGCCATAAGCTCAAATTCTAGCCGAAACCAAAAGAAGGAGAAGGATCCTGTCCAGTTTGATCCCATCCCAATGACCTACACTGAACTACTACCTCAAACTTACCGAGAACTCTAGTGGTTCCATACTCGCTAAAACCACAAGAACCACCATACCCTAAATGGTACGATGCAAATGCCATATGTAACTACCATGCGGGGTACACGGTCATTCTACCAAAACTGCTGTTCAAGCATAAGGTGCAAGGCCTGATTGATGCTAAACGGCTAGACTTTGGGAAAATCACTCCTAATCCAAGTGCTGAATCATAAGAGCTCATCCGCTGGCTAAGAAATGAGAACAGCACGACCAGCTGACTTGTGCAAATCAAACTGTCGAGGATACTCATCCAAAATTGTCGTACTTTTTAAAATCAATCTTTGTAAATAAATGTCAATGAATAAATACAAAATTACATTTTTCATATCACTTGAGCACGTGCCTTACATTTTAGCTTTACTTCTAAAAATTTACCATCTTTTTATCTCTTCAACCCACTTCTTATCCCTATACCCAAACAATAAAATACCAATTGGTGAGGATGCTAGTGCTGTAATGAGTAATCTTGAATGTCAGATTAATCAAGCTTAAAAGAGAAAAGCCCAATGAGGAGGCAGAATAAACAACAAGGGATTCTAGATCACCATTCAAGGTGTATTGTCAAATAAAACATCCCGCTGGAATCAAGTCTAAATCCAGGCAAAATTTAGGGATGCAAGAAAGGATCCGCTGAATTAGAAACCAAGATGACCCTGGCAAGGTCGATGTCAAAATTCAAAATTCAAGGAAAAGAAGAGGACCTGCTGGATTAAAGTAAAAAATAATAATCCAGGCAAAATTAAGGTCAAAACATGAAATTCAAGAAGAAGAGAAACCCGCTGGATTAAAAGAATCCAGGCAAAAGTAGGGTTAAAGTTCAAAACAATGATCGATAAAGTCATGATCAGAAAAGGTCTTGCCAGTTTTCAACAACAATTCAGGCAAAAATCAGGATCAAGCAAAAGGCCCGCTAGGTCGAAAACCCGTAGGGGTGACCTAGGCAAAAGTTAGGGCTTAATCAAACAAGAGCCCGCTAGGTCGACAACCCTCCAAAGAGACCTAGGCAAAAGTCAGAGCACAATCAAACAGAAGCCCGCTAGGTCAACAACTCAAAAGAGACCTAGGCAAAAGTTAGGGCACAATCAAGCAAAAGCCCGCTAGGTCAACAATTAAGAACGACCTAGGCAAAAGTTAGGGCACGACCAAGCAAAAGGCCCGCTAGGTCGAAAACCCGTAAGGGCGACCTAGGTAAAAGTTAGGGCGCAATCAAGCGGAAGGCCCGCTAGGTCAACAATCTTCAAAAGAGACCTAGGCAAAAGTTAGGGCATAATCAAACAAAGCCCGCTAGGCCTGGAAACCCGTTAGGGCGACCTAGGCAAAAGTTAGGCGAAAACGAAAGACCCGCCGGTTGAAAACTCAAAAGAACAACCCAGGCAAAAATTAAGGTCAATCCAGGAATCCCAAGACAAAGATGACCTCTCTCGCACCTCTTACATATGTTCTAAACCGGGGCAAAATTTTTCCATTTCTCAAGTTTGGTCAATTTGACAATCAAGATTATGAAAAGCAAAGACCGACATTCTTCATTAAAAGGTGCCATTTGGGCAATTAAACCTACACCTTTTGTCATTTTTTCTTTTCAAACACTACCTCAAACATCCCTTGCAAACTTTCTCTATACTTTTCATTGATCATCCATAAACCATTTCGCACCCCTCAATAGCGCACATGCCAAAGGAGATGTGAAAAATGTAAAAATAAAAAGGATTAATTTTGAAAAGTTATGACAAGTCGGATAAATCCTTGACCGTTGCAACACGATAGAATTGTTTCCCAAAGATTCATCTTCCTATCAGCCACGATGCCACAAAAAGGAGTGTGCCTTACTCAATAATATTGACCACCGTTGGATCTCGAAGATCTTGGAAAAGAAAGTTCCAAAGTTGATCAAAAGCCCAGAGATTGACCAAAACACCGAACTTAAGTCAATCTAGCTCGTCCCGATTTTGATTCTTGTCACACCAACTAGAGGGTTGTCGAGGAAGAATGTGTCAGAAAAAAATTAAAAATCAAGAGAAACAAAAAGTTTTACACCATTTCATGGTTTGCATTCAATAGCATCTATTTCATCAAATAATTATTTCAAGCAGCAAAATGAGAACCCCGCATCATTTCTGCATTCATTCAAGCATCACAAATACCATATTCTCTTCATTTATTCAAACAGAACATAAGCATCTTTTCATTCAAGCATTTCATAACTCATTTTTCAAAAACTAATTAAGATCTAGGTAAAATTTTCTGAACCAATCATAATTAGAGTCAAAACAAGTACAAACTGGGGCAAACGCTTGCCCACAAAAGCTCGATTTGGGTTCATCCTCAGATTCTGGATCGAGTCCAAATTGGGGCAAACATTTGCCCAAGAAAGATTTAAATTCAAGTTCAAATTGGGGCAAACATCTGCCCAAGAAAACCCAAGTTGAGGCAATCCTCAATTCTCAACTCCAATTGAGTTCGCAGGGCAAGGTTGCCCAAAAATTCAAGTCAAATTGAAACCCTTCAAACTCAAAATGTTGGCCCAAATTCTTTCAAAGCAAGACATCTCTCGGCTTATCAAGGAATTTCCAAACTAGGGCAAGATGGTTGCCCAAGCCGCCTTAAAAATAATCGTCAAATGCCAAAAAACCCTCAAGTGCAAGGTAGAATGCATCATTCCTGCTCACTGGCCTATGTTGTCAGGCCATAGCATTGCATCTATACTTCTCTGCACCTTGGCCTATGTTGTCAGGCCTCATCAAGTTTATTTCTCTGCACCTTGGCCTATGTTGTCGGCCTCATCAAGTTTATTTTTCTCGCACCTGGCCTATGTTGTCGCCTCCTCAAGTTTATATCTCTCGCATCGCCACCGTCGCCTATGTTGTCAAAGCAAAGCATCACATCCGCATCTTGCTCACTCGCCTATGTTGTCGAGCTAAAGCATTACATTTTTGCATTCCTCGCCACCGCCTATGTTATCGCTAAAGCATGGCATCCTTCATTCCTCGCCACCGGCCTATGTTGTCGCTAAAGCATCACATCTCGATCTTGCTCACCGCCTATGTTGTCGTGCCATAGCATTACATCCTTCATTCTCGCCACCGCCTATGTTGTCAGCCATAGCATTGCATCCTACATTATCGCTTTGCCTATAGTGTCGCCCTCATCAAGTTTATTTTTCTCACTTGGCCTATGTTGTCGTGCCTCATCAAGTTTACTTTTTCTGCATCATGGCCTATGTTGTCGCTTCATCAAGTTTAGATTTCTCGCCACCGCCTATGTTGTCGGGCCATAGCATTACATCTCTCGCATCTCGCCATCGCCTATGTTGTCGCCATAGCATTACATCTCTCGCATCTTGCTCATTGGCCTATGTTGTCGCCATAGCATTACATCTCTCGCATCTTGCTCATGGCCTATGTTGTCGCCATAGATCACATCTTTCCCCACTCGGCCTATACAAAGTTGTCGCCAAAGCATCGCACCTTTACTTTCCTCGCTTTTTAGCCTATGTTGTCGCCGCCCTAGTTTAGATTTATCGCTTTCTGTGCCTATGTTGTCGTCCGCCCTAGTTTAGATTTATTGTTTACCGCTTTTCAGGCCTATGTTGTCAGGCCACCATCAAGTTTACTTTCCTGCTTTTCAGGCCTATGTTGTCAGGCCGCCCTAGGTTAGATTTATTGCTTTCAGGCCTATGTTGTCAGGCCGCTCTAGTTTAGATTTACCGCTTTTTCGCCTATGTTGTCGCCACCATCAAGTTTACTTTCTCCGCTTTTGCCTATGTCGTCGTCGCTCTAGGTTAGATTTATCGCTTTGCCTATGTTGTCGTCCGCCTTAGTTTAGATTTACCGCTTTAGGCCTATGTTGCCAGGCCGCCTAGCTTAGATTTACCGCTTTTTAGGCCTATGTTGTTAGTCGCCTAGTTTAGATTTATCGCTTTTAGGCCTATGTTGTCGCCGCACTCTAGTTTAGATTTACCGCTTTTCGTGCTCTATGTTGTCGCCGCCTGATTAGATTTACCGCTTTTCAGGCCTATGTTGTCAGGCCGCCCTAACTTAGATTTACCGCCAGGCCTATGTTGTCCGCCTAGCTTAGATTTATCGCTTTTAGGCCTATGTTGTCGTCCGCCGTAGCTTAGATTTCGCATCATGGCCTATGTTGTCGGTCACCATCAAGTTTACCTTTCGTGTCAGCGTATAGTGTCAGGAACCTCATCAAGTTTAAATTCTTACATCATGGCTCATAGTGTCATGCCTCATCAAGTTTAATTTCTTGCATCATGGCCTATAGTGTCGTGCCTCATCAAGTTTGGATTTCTCAAGTCATGGTCTATAATGTCGCCTCCTCAAGTTTCCTTTCCGCATCGCTAAATATTCTTTTCTCCTTGTTGGCTATAATGTCAGGCCTCCTTGAGCTTTCTTCCGCATTTCGCCTATAGTGTCAGCCACCTTGTACATACCTTACTTTTAGTTCTTGCACGATTCTCGCCTAAATGTTTTACCGTTAATCGAGCTCGTCTTAACGGGCCCTTTTCTTCTACTTTGCCTATTTTAATAGGCCAATTTGATTTCATTTTGCTTGTCTTAAACAAGCAACCCCATTGCATTCCACACTTGTTCTAATAAGCTTCGCTCATTTCACTTACTTAGGCTATGCCATCCAAATTTGCATATTCAAACCCTATCTCGTGCACACGGGTCGGTAGATCATTCAATCGCCGCTGACTTCTTCAAAAACCACCCTTTATTGAAATCACGTTTTACTATTTCCTACTCGATAACTCGTAGAATTATTTCTCACATTATCTAGTAGGAAAATGAGTAAAGAGGCAAACTCGTAAACACCCATTTATGTCCGAGGCCCCCAATTATCAAAATTAATCAAGAAACTAAATATAAAAAAAAATCAGAATTCAAGAAAAAGAAGAAAACAGATGGAAAAAACAATTAAACAGAAAACAGATGGAAAAAACAATTAAACAGAAAACAGATAAACAATTAAGCAGAAAACAGAAACAGACAATGAAATTGTTTTGTAAAGCAAACTTGAAAAAAAAAACAGCAAACAAATTAAAAACAGAAATAAAAATAGAATATAAAAGCGAATTTAAAACTGAAATTGAGATAAAAAATTAAAAAAATTAGAATTCAAGAAAAAGAAGAAAACAGAAAAAAAACAGCAAACAAATTAAAAACAGAAACCAAAACAGAATAAAAAAACAGAAAAATTGAAAAGAAACTAACTAACAGAATTTTAACAGAAGAAACAAATCAGAAATTGCAAAAGAGAGAGGACAAAAAAAAGCTGATAAAAGGGAAAACAGGGGCTTTGTGAAGGGGGCTTTTTCAGATTTTAGGGAGAGATCTTGGAAAAAGCAGAAAAGAAAAAGAAAAAACAGACTTTAAAAAGAGGAGGAGGGGATCACTGGAGGATACGCGGGAGGAGATTGGAGAGACTTCAAAGGAAAAGCAAGATTGAGGAAAGGAGCCCTCAAGAAAAGAAAAGAAAAAAAGGATAAAGCATCAAGTTTAGAGGCTCTCGTTCAAATTAGAAAAAAGGGGGATTCAAGAATTGGAAGAGGCTTCCAGCACTTTGGACTTGGGATCCAAAGATGAGTGCTCGACGGAAACGGAAGCTGAAGGCAAATTCTCATTGAGCCACGGTAAAGAAGGAAAAAAGATACTCAAGATTCACATCCTGAGAGATTGGATTGATTCCAACTCTGTTTGAAAAACATAAAAAGGTCGGAGGCTGCTGGGTGAAGGAGGATTCAGCCTCTCAAAATTTTGGGAGCTCTGTGTCTACTGCATTAGCCTAATCCCTCTGATTCTTTTGATTACTTGGAGATTGAAACACCCCCGCAGATCGCTCTCAGCATCCAGGTTAGTATTCTAAACTGATTTCATTGAGATATATGCATGAATCTTGGATTACCTCTCTTTAATAATCTCCGCCTAGCCAAAAACAGAGGAAGTAAATGTTCGTTCGCATGCAGTTTGGTTTATCGTCTAAACGCCTATTAGACTGCAATTCGATTTGAATATAGCATCTGATCGTGTGGATTTTCTTTGATGCATGATCGTTTGCCTTGTATGGTCCGCTGATTGCTTCCTATGAAGCGTACAAAATACATTCGAACAAATTCAATTGATTCTGCTGGAAGTTTTAATAATTCGCTTCAATTCGGAGTCATGTTCTTGATGTTAATTGTGTTCACTAGATGCATAACCGATTTGGTTGAATTCTACTTGTTGACTAATGATCATGTAGAGTGTATGAGAATTTCAGCAGTCTAATCCAATAGCACAGAACCACCATAAGCCCTCATCTTAGCAAAGTGTAATTCCTTCCCTTACATAGTGTTCTGAGAGCAATCTCTCCCTAAGGAACCTCCCACTCAAGTCTGTAAAACAAGAGTCGAGTAAGCCAGTTACCCATTGTCGCCATTGCTGCAACATGTCAATACGCCACAGCATCAGTGAACTGATGTGGTCATCTTTAGACCGAAGCTCATTTCCCTAATATCTCATATACCGTAGTTTAGAGATCGGGGGCCTAAGCTCGGCCCGGTCACCATCAAGCTTCGAGACTCTGGATTCATGCTAACCTCCGCACTTCTCGTCATTGTAGTATCGGACTTCGTTCCTAGAGCCTTGGTCTAGACCCTTCCGATGAGAGCAATGTCCCGAGTCTTGTCTGAACAATAGAGAGACTAGCAGCAAGGGATGAGGAAGGAAGAACAGTAAAAGGGTACATCATCTAATCCCATGGTCAGCATGATATCCATGTCTTCCCAGCATTTGGCTTACTTCAATAAGGTGCAAGTTGGAATTCCCTTGGCAGGTAAGTTGGGGTAATATACGTATGCCACCCCATGTAATCGGTAGAACGGATGTGTTGCCCCGTGAGTCAAAGTGTCATGCAACCATGCAAGCCATGTGAAGATCACTTTAAGATTAAAATTTAGCGCCCTATTCTCAAATGGACATCAAGCCCAGTGGTTGGAGCGCCTTATTACATCCCCCAAGTCCACACTTCGAATCCAGGTAGGGCCATTTTACATTTTCAGCTCATTTAAACTCAGATGGTCAAATGACCATAATACCCCTGATCATTCTACAAAATGCCAGCTCTATCCCTGCCGTTAAAATTCAACTTTGCCCCTACTCTCCTAAATTACCAGAAAGCCCTCATCTATTCTAGAAATTCCAGCTCTTACTACTCCTAAATTACCAAATTACCCTTCCTTTTTCTAAAAAATTATTACGAAAATAGAAAATTTAATAAAAGTTAGAAAAAATCAGAAAATTCCAGGAAATAAAGAAATTACAGAAATAAAAAATTTAAGAATATTCCAAAAATTTCAGAAAATTAAATAAAAATTTCAGAAAATTAAATAAAAATACCGAAATTAATAAAGATTCCCAGAAAATTAATAAATTCAGAAAATCCATAAATATTAAATGAACAGTCAAAAATTCATAAAAATTTATAAGATACAGAAAATTTTTGGAAATACAGTAAAAAAGAAAAAAAAACGAAAAATCTTTTGTTACGTTCAAACTTTCTTTTATTCAAAGATTGATGCCTTCTACAAAATATTTCTGTTTCGAAGATTTAAAAAGATCTTTTTCAAATATTTTAGGATCTTCGAGTCTCACGCAATGGGCTCTAAGTGGGGAACTGGCGGTTTACCTGCTGTTCAACATTTAGTAGTTCATATAGGTCTTTGTGCTGCCTTAGCCGCCTTGGGCCTTGTGCATGAGTGGGCTTGAGGTCTTTTTCAAATAAAAATATAAAATATATATCTTTTCCAAATGCTTTGGGATTTTAGGCCTCACGCGATGGGCTCTAAATGGGGAACTGGCGGTTTACCTGCTGTTCAACGTTTAGTAGTTCGTATAGGTCCTCAGTCTTTGCTTAGCCGCTCGGATCTTGTGCATGAATGGGCCAAAGACCCCTCCTAAAACTAAAATTTCTTTTCAAATAACAAAATCTTCAAACATTGTCTCAAAAAACAAGATCTTTAAGATAGTTTTTCTTAAGCATTTTTGAAGGTCAAGCCTTCACAAAATCAAATAATTTTTCCTCAAGCACTTTTTGAAGGTCAAGCCTTCATAACCAGAACTACGTAAGCCTTGAGTTTCCCATTGCACCGGGGAATACGTAGGAGCAGGATCAAGTCCTGTCAGGCTAACCTCCATCAAATTATTTTTTACTTTAAAGGGATCAAACATTTTCAAAATCACACACTCAGTTTAAGGGTACCGTTCTCCGGAACGGGCAAGTAGGGTGCCTAACACCTTCCCTACTTGTAACCGACTCCCGAACTTAGAAGCTCATTCTTGAGTCAGGGTTTTTCCAAATATTTTTCCCTTAAATAAAAATTTGGTGGCGGCTCCACATCATAAAAATCAATCCATTTTCAAAATTTTAGCGAGTTCGTCGTCTCGTCGGAATTACGGTTGCGACAATGGTGATATAATGCTATGTGATTTATCAGTCAACTTGTATTACTAAATGTGAATGCACTCTATGTATGTAAGATTGAAAGATGAATGCTCATAAGTAAGAAAAGATGATGTTATGTATGAGTATTGTTATGTTGATGTTGAGA
Source organism: Canavalia ensiformis (assembly GCA_026541065.1). NCBI lineage: Eukaryota > Viridiplantae > Streptophyta > Magnoliopsida > Fabales > Fabaceae > Canavalia > Canavalia ensiformis. Next base: position 531,442 of record JAMKYM010000035.1, on the reverse strand, counting down.
TGGGATCTGAAACCTATTTGTGCATTCCATATTAGCTAAAAATTTGTTTGAGCATGCATAATTTTTGTTAGAGGATCACTAAAATGAAGTTAAAAAGATTAAGGGATCACTAAAGCAAATGTTATGTGAAAACGTACTACTACTCTCTTTGTGCCTTGTTCGTAATGGTAGCAGTTCACGTACTTGAAGAGGATGCAAGGCACTCTCTCTTGAAGAAGATTTACATCACATTGATATCAGGAATAAAATGATGCAAACATCCTAGATATTAGTGATTGCAAATATGCTATGTATTTACATATATAATATGTATTATAGACTATAGTAAATATATATACGTAAATAAGAAAAGTTAACTATGGTTTGTAATAAATTGTATGGTAAGGCCTACATGCCTAAAACTTATAGGATATATCTATGAAATGTATAATTATGTTATGATTTATGTGGTGTGAACGAACTATACTTATTTGTTTTAATGTGAGTTAAGAGTCATAACAAATAACTTAAACAATTCAAATCCTTTACACTATGTACATGGGTAGAATAGTTTAATTATTTGACTTACCGCTACGTACGCTTTAACGACGAGGCTTGCAATTTATAACAAAGTGTTTTAAAAAAAAATATTGTATTTTCAAACAAGTATTTTCTAAAATAAATTTTGTATCATGAGATAACAAACCAAAAATGGAACCGAATGAACGACTTAAGCGTAAAATCGATATTTGTTTTTAGGGTATTATAATGCTAACACGATGTTGCACGATCATGCCAACTTGATGCAACACAGTTGTGCCAACATGACACAACATGATTGTGCCAACTTACCATGGTCATGTCAACACATAGTATCATGTAATTCCTAATGACACAGAAGGCGCCCCAGCCTTACAGGACTGTACAGATTTGGAACATACACGACGACTGTAAGGAAGCTAGGTTAGGCCTAATCTGCTATGCTGGAAACCCTAGATCTATGCCTATAAAAGGGAGGCTCTGCCACACCTCACAACACACCACTCCTAGTTTCCAAAGCCATATCTCTCATATCCTTCCTTGGGCATAGCCCTACCTTTCCCCCATCTCTCATTTCTAGCCTCTTTATTCTTAATTCTTCCTTTGAAATTGTCCCGTAGGATCTTGGTGAGAATAATCCCTATGTGGTGCAATTTTAGAGCGGTTTCCATCTTTGTTGGCAGCATCGATTTTTTTTTTTTTTACTTGTTATGGATATTTCTGGGTTATTTTTATCTATGAATAACTAATTCCCCCTTTATAGGGTTTTGACAAATTTTGTGATGTGTATTTTTTGAACCTTGATTTTTCCCTTTTCTAAATAAGGTCTTCCTTATTATAATTGTGTTATTATATTATGCTTAATCCATTAATAGGAATTAACCAATTCTATTAATCTGTTAGTTGGTTGGGGGTTAGGCAATCATACCACTCCTAATTAGCGGAATTATAGGATGATTGAACCTAAAGGTCTTAGAGGATCAAGCAAGAACCTAGGTTTCTAATCGGTTAATTATCTGGCACGTAGTTAACACCCTCTTAATCTTTATGCTTATTTTATTTATCTATTTTGCTGGATCAAGAAGGGTAATAAATAGAACGGAGATTACTCCTACTGCCGGATCAAGGAGGAGTAGTAGAATTAGTGTAGGTGATTAGAAATTTAATAAAAGGGAGAAATGAGGGGTAAAAAAAAGTAATGTCATAAGGGAATCCAAAGTCTCTAATTACCCATTACATGCATCGCATGTTTTATTTGCCATTTTAATAGAAATCTTATGTCTATCTCTTTTATTCTCACTACTTTCTCAAAACAATCCTTCTCTTGGTGAGCTCAAAATTTAGAAGTCAAACCTTAAACATAGATTTTTGGCATAATCTTTGTGAGATCAATACTAAGGGCCTAAAATACCCTATTTCTACACCAATGGATATATGTATTCGTGGGTAAAACTTGATAAAAAGTTTACATTCACATTTTGACACAAGTTTTTGTCCAAGACTTGATTTAAAGCTATCAAATGCATTTATCATGATTTTATCATTGTCTGAGGTCTACCTATATGCCTTCTTATTGTAATACCATCGAGAAAACTCAATTGAGTGGTGGTAGTGGATCCATGATATGAATTTAATACTTGATATTACCAAACTAATCATTAAGTTTCATAAGGAAGCACATAGAATAAACTTTTTTTCATAAAATTTGAGCATTTTGAATGGTCTTACATCAACATGGTGTTAGACACATCCATTGAGGAATTGGTCTATAATGTTCTAATTCTTTCCATATGGTTTTTATTCAATCAAGAACTCAATTACAGATGCATTACCTTTCTTGAGTGTGTACAAATTTTGTTAGAGTTCTAAGACTCAAACAGGATCGTTGATCCGTGCAAAACATAAGTATAAAAATCATATACCAAGTTTTACCCACAAGCAATTTTACTCGTTGGTGTAGAAAGGGGGTATTTTAGACCTTCAATGACTATCCCGTAGAGATTATGCCAACAATCTGCATAATTTTCCTTATTTTTGAGCTCATCAAAAATGATTTTTATTGCAAGTGTAAAAAATGAGAATATGAAAACAAGTTTAGAGAAAATAAAAATCAAAGAATATGAGTGTGAAGTTCAGGATAAGCATGGGATTTTGAATCCCTTTATAACATTACCAATTTTTATCATCCAATTCCCTTATGAATGATTTAAACATTTTTAAAATTAGGCTTGAACCTAACCCAACCCCAAAAGCTAGTTTATGAGGTGAAGATTGTCCTTACCTTATATATATTTGGTTAGCCTTATCTCTAAAAATGTAAGATTCTAACACACCCCTTCACGCTCAAGACTAGACATCTGAGCAGGGAAAATTATGGATGGACCAAATATTGTAGGAATAAACTTTTGTGTATGTCCCAATAATGGACTATGATAAGGTTTAATACCATGTTAGAAATTGGGCTTTTGGGGCTTAACTAAACCTCAAAAGCTAGCTTATGAGGTGAGAATTGTCCTCACCTTATATATATTTTGTTGGTCTTATCTCTAGATAATGTTGGATTCTAACATCCCCTATACTCAGGACTAGACATCTGAGCATGGATAATTATGGATGGACTAATTGCAAGAATAAACATCTGCAAATATATCAATAATATATCTAAGATTGGCTATGATACCATATTGAAAATAAAGTTTGGACCTAAATCAACCCCAAAAGATAACTCATGAGGTAGGACTTGCAATACCCTTCCTCCCACATCCAGGATTGGATAATTGGACATTTAGACATGAAGTTTACAAGACTAGACATCTGCAGGTGGCCCATTAATAGATTAAGATATGTTTTAATACCATGTTGAAAGTTAGGCTTACATCTAACTCAAACCCAAAAGCTAGCTTATGAGGTGAGGATTGTCTATATATATATGGTTGACCTTATATGTAACATCCATAATTTCTAATTTCTCATAATGATTCCTTCAAGTTATTAATAACCTCTAGTGATAAATAAAGCAAAAACAAGAGTAAAAGACTGCGAAATTAGAAAATTTAATACAAATAATGAAAAGGCCTCTCCATTTGGGTAACCCAAATAACTATGTAGGAAACTTAATATAAAAGTTAAAAGACATCCTAAGGGATTAAAATACACCAAGGATGATTGAAAATTTATATCTAAGGGATTTGCTTAAAAATAATTTATTGTATATTCACTAATAATTATTTTCCAAGGATTCTGTATCATGAGATAACTTGGTGTACAAATTAAGCATAAAAATGGTATTCATTTTTAGAATGTTATATTATCTCTGAAAAATATGGACTCTAACACACCCCCTCACACTCAAGACTAGACATGTAGTGCATTTGTCTTAATAACAGATCTAAGATAGACTCTGAATACCATGTTAGAAATTAGGTTTTTTGGGCCTAACTCAACCCTAAATACTTAGTTCATAAGATAAGGATTATCGTCACCTTATATATATTTGATTAGTCTTATCTATAGATAATGTAGGATTTTAACAAACATCAATCGCTAATCACATTTTCTAATGTAATTACTATTTAATGATAATGCAATAATAATAATATTTTCCCTAAGTGCTACCCCCAATGGTCATGCAAGATAAATAAATAAATAAGAGAAGTATAAAGAATACTCGGATTTACTAAGTTAATAATCGATTAGAAGCATGGGATTCTGGTTGATCCTCCAAAATCCTTAGACTTAAATACCTTATAGTTCTGCCAATTGGAGAACGATACAATCATTTTCTCTCCAACTAACTTAGAGATCAATGAGAGTAACTAATTTTGTTTAATTAATTAAACATTTAAAGCAACATATTTGGATAAAGAAACATGCAATCATTCATAATTAAAACATATAATCATTTATAAAGAAAAATGAGGTTCAAATAGTTACATCTCAAGGTTCACTAAATCCTCCTATGATTTGGGGGTTAGTTACACATAGAAAAATAAAACAAATGAGAATAAGATAACTCAACAAAATTATTCATACCCTAATCCTAAGATCAAAAATACAAAAATGTAGCTTTGTAATTTGTAACTTGCATTGTTAAAGGGGTTCCTTCTACCAAGATCCTACAGGAGGATGTTGGAAGAAGAAATGAAATGGGAATGGGGGAGATGGAAAGAAAGAAATGTGTCAAAGGATCTCTCAAAGTGTCAGGTGTGTTGAGATGTTACCCTATGTAAGACCTAAGGCCTATGAGGTGTGTCTTCTTCCATGTCCTAACCTCCTTTTTCTATAGGCATGGATTAGGGCTACCTCCGTTGCAAAACAAGTTGATCCAAGCTACCTCTTGAGTTGTCATGGTTGCTCTAGATCACCTGCAGTGTCATCAAGGCTGATTGGGATCTACTCCGACATCATTAGGGATGACTTGGATCCTCTTTACCATCTTCCAAGGTTCGCATGACTGTGCTCAAGTCTACACAATCGTGTCAAAAAATCCAGTTTGCTATGAGGATGTTCTCCAACCAACACAACTGTGTTAGCTCCCCATAAGGGCATTTTTATCCTTTTGTCACTCATTTATCTTGTTATTCCCTTTTCCCCTTTCTTTTAGCCTAAAATCTGCCTAGTTTCCAATTCTCTTCTTGCGTGACCATTCCTACAAAAATAAGAAAAATTATGTGGAACTACATTTGAATATTCATTAATCATATAGTAATTAGATTAATTTTTCATAAAAAAATAAAAAAATAATGGTTTATCAATCACCTTGCAAGAATATTTCTTTCGATTCATTCATAAATTTGTGGCATTTTCAATATAGATGATAAATTTGTGGCATTTTCAATATAGATGATGCTCTAAGAAATGAACATTAAAATGAAATTGGTAATACAAGAGATCACATGATTATTACATCTTTCCCAAATATTATAATTCAAATTATTTTGCAACAAAACTTCCATAGATCCTTCATCAAAGTTATTTATTTTTAAAAATGAGTGCTTGTCTCATCATATACACCCAAATATGATAATTATATCTGGTTAATAGTGGCAAGATCCTAACGTTGGTGAAAATTTTATTAGGATGAACATAAAAATGACTTGTTTGATCTTACTCTATCAAAATCTTATACCTGATCCTCTATTATTTAAATTAGAACTTAAACTTTTGGCCATGTATTAGAGTAACATAGCAGAACTTTTTGAAAGAGCTCCTTTTCCATCTAAATAAAATTGAACTTTATGATTATACAATACAAAAGATAGAAAAAATTCATATAAATGAGAATATGAAATTACTCGTATTATTCATTCATGTATGTAGTATATATATAGGAGTATTTTATATATCCATATTCAGTTACATAATGATAGAATTATGTAGATTGAATAGTTAGATTAGTTGCTGGTTATAATTGTTGAACAATTGTTAGTCTAATCTGGTGCAATGTCTATTAAAAATATTGGAAAGTTATTTTTTTATTACAAATATTAGAATAAAATATATTTTATTATCTTTTATGAACCTTATTTCAGTTTACAATAAATTCTACTAAAAATTTAGAAATACAGAAACGTTTTTCACAACTTCAACTCATGGTTAAAAATTATTATTAAAATCTCAAAAAATTATCATTTAAAATATTGTAAATCAATGAAATATTATTATACTAATAAAATTATTCTATGATTAGTTTAAATAATTAACAATTACAAAATCACATTTTCTATTTGTTAAAGATAGTATAAATGAAAGTCAGATTTGAGTACCTCAACTATATATATACTTAATCGATTACAAACTATAATAAATATTAAAAATGTATATTCTCATAAAAAAAAATAGATTTTATCGATAGATATTTTATCATAGTTATATAAATTTATCTAAAGTATATTAAATTTTAATAATTATATCATTTAAAACATTGTTAAAGTACCTTGAAATAGATAATTTCTAACAATTAAAGATTCATTAAGAAAAAGATATGATAAAAGTTAAAACTTCCACTAATTATTATTTAAAATCGTAATTAAATAATATTTTTTATAGTATATTAAATATATTTTAAATGCTAGGATACAATACATAAACGTATTTTTATAAAATTAAAATTCTTATAATAAAGGTTAACACGATTCTTTCCATGTTAAAAAATTTTAATTTTAATTATTATTAAATACTATGAATGATTTAAATTAGAGTAATGTTATATTTTTATTCATCTTAATAGAGATTATGTTACTTTAAAAAAATAAAAATAAAAATTTATTTAATAACTCAAGTATAAACTGTACTTAATATTTTTATTGAGAAATTGAAAGAATTATTATGAAAAATGATTGGAAAAAAATTTATATATTTCCTTATTCAATACTAATACTAGCGTTTTATATAATATCAAAATTCACAATTTTATTTTGAGGTTTTCACTTATTCATATTCTTCCTTTTAATATCATCTTCTAAAATCATATTATTTTTACTTTTTTTTATAAAATAAAAAAATAAAAAAAATTAAAACATCATATAGAAAATAAACTTCCCAAAACATCATAGAATAACTAAAGACACAAATCATGTGGAGGAGATTTGGACAAGCTAGTCTCAGGATCATGTAAGCAACACAAATAGTCTATAAACACAAATATTAGCTATATATATATCTATATATAAAATGGTAAGTATTTATTTTTATTTCTCGTGATAAAGTTATTTGAATAATTTTAACTTTTAAAATTAATCTAATATGAAAAATTTGGTTTATAACTTTATGTTAAAGTTTAGTTTATTATTTCACTATAATATGTTTTAATAGATTAAATTAATAATATTTTTAAAATTATTTATTGTAAGATATTTTAATATATTAATATAATGTCTTAATTGATTAATGTAAGCAGAGTTATTTTTTGGTAGGTTATATCATACATTTAATCTATTAGAACCTAATTATAATCAATTAAATTGTGTATAACTTACTTATAGAAATATGATAAACCAATTAATCAATTATTTCATGTTTTAACCAATTAAAATATCACGAGATATTTTACTTTAATTTATTAGTATAGGTTTTAATAAATTAAACCATTTTATTTTGTTAAAGTTTTTTAAAATTATTTCTAATGTGTTAAAATTAGATCATTAGTTTTTCATTTTGTCATCTATCATTTAAGTTAGTTTGTACCCTATTTTTTTATTAATGACATGTTTATGTGTCACATTAAATATCATTTTAGCCACCACATAGGTTCGGGATTCATTTTGCTCTATTTTTCTTTCATCCCACAAACTTAGTCTTATCACATGTTTTCTTCCACCAACCATAACAAAAAAGTTACTTCGAACATTAAGAGACCACTTGTGCTTGTCAAAGCATCTTCTACCTACAAGTTTATCTTTGCTTTCTGATTCCTCTAAAGACCTCTACAATTTTGATTTAAAATTTTAACCTTTTCACCTATATTAGTTGGAAAGAGTAAAGTAGTGATGAGTTTTACAATTGAGGAAACTAGTGTGTATCTTTTAAAAGTTTTCCTAGTTATTTTTTTTTCTTTTATTTTTTCTCATCAATGACACTAATGATGGACGGAGGAAGAAGGAAAATGAGAATTTTTCACCCTTGATGTCATGTTAAGGTCTATAAGGACAGGTTTCCATCTTGTTAATTTGCTAAAAGACTTTTTGTTGTCTCAATGTTTGATCAATGATTCTAAGGATAGATAAAATGAAAAAAAATTAATATTTAAATTTATTTCACTTTTGAATGTTACAATTGTCATAAAATTTAATGAATCTTTTTATGTATATGCAAGATTTTAAAGAAAAGGAAAGGTAAATGTTGATGCACCTTCCATGTTTTGTGTAGGTTACATTTAAAAATAGAATCAGCTATCAAAAATGAGGGACTAAAGTAATAGTTTATCCTTTAAAAAGAAATATGGGAACCAAGTAAATCACTTTATCCAACAATTAACATTTTTTACTCTTTCATCATCTTCTCACTATAAGAAAGAGAAGGTTAAGGATGAGTTGGGGGAAAGGGAGTGGAGGGGTGAACGAACATGGAACTATTGAGTTTGTTGGAAGAGGGAGTTATAGTATTGTGCATTGGTTTTTGGGGCTATTGGAAACTAAGTTTAGAACTTTGGAGCTGTTGCAAAGGTTGCTGGATTGACATGGCAAGGGAAGGTGGCGAGAGGGAGCGCATTTCAATGAAGGAGATAGGAAGATAATTTACAGAGAGGAGATCAACCAAATGTATTAAAGCTGCAAAAGCTCCCTGATGTCTGCTGGATAATTAGTTGAATGATAAGTTGATTAGCTCAAACTAAGAAAGATTAGTAATGGTACTTGGAATCGTCAGAGAAAGCATTCATGAGAGGTCAAGGTACTTGATACTTAGAGATAACAATATAAAATGAAAACATTTTTGTATAATGTGGTGGTCAACATGGCATTTAATGTGACACGTAATATGTTGTAAATGAAAAATGAGATCAAAGACTAATTTGAATGATGAATGACAAAGTGAGAAACTCGAAGTCTAATTTTAATAAGTTGGGGATAATTTTGAAAGGCCATAACAATATGAAGGACTAAAGTGGTAGTTTACTCCTTTCTAAACTATCTCTCTACATTCTAAAATGGTTCTATCTAAGAAATTATCTTATTTTACTTAGTATAAAATAAAATTTTAGAGAAGTGTTACATCATATCAAAAAACCTTGAATTGAACATTTTTTTTAGAACTAAATTATTCATTATCCTTTCTTATGATAAAAGGTTGAGATTTTATATTTTAATAATGAGTGTGAGATTTTTATGACTTTTGTATTCAAGTGAAATTTTTTAAGAAAGTGACGTTTATTTTAGAATTTCTTATTTAGTGATGATTTGATGAAAGAGATTCTTAAAAAGTGCATATTGGTGTTGTCTAATTTTAGTAAAAATCAAGGTGTATTTATAAAAATTATAATTTTAGTGGAAATCTTAGATTGGTTGGCTTGCGAATTTAATGTAATCTTCATGTGGAGAATATGAATTGGTATAACATTGGTTTGATTTTTTTATCTATTTTTTCTTTAGTTTTTGAAAAGTATTTGCTATTACATGTTTTGCTCATATTTGCTTATTATTTTACATTAGTTTTCTTTGTTCTCTTGACACCAATCATCATTTGATATATACTTATCATTCTATGATTTTTTTTGAAAAATTCCAAAAATTTTGCCAACTTAATGCACCTTTTTTTAAGTTGAAATCATTTGTTTAATAAATTTTAGTCTCAAGAGATCAAAATGACTTCTTCTAACTTTTTTTTTTTAATAATCTTTCTTCTATTAACAAACCTCCAATATTTAATGGTGAAGGATTACTATAAGAAAATAAGAATGCAAATTTTTATGAAAATTATTGAAGAGGATGTTTGGAATCCCAATAAAATTGATGGTTTTATTCCTACTCATATTGTTGATGTTAAAAATGAAAAATATAAAAGTGAATGGACTAAAGAAGAGAAAAATAAAGTTCAATACAACTTGAAGGCTAAGAATATCATAACATCTACATTAGACCATGACAAGTCCTTTAAGGTCTCTAATTGTCTCACAGCTAAAGAAATGCAAGATATCCTACAAGGCAATGTGAAGCACTAGCGAAGTCAAGAGAAATAGAATGAATACTCTTACTGATGAATATGAACTATTCAGTATAAAATCTTGTGAAAACATGCAAGATATGTAAAAAAAACAATTTATCCATATAGTCAATAAACTTGCAGTTTTAGGTAATACATTACAAACTATGGCTTGATTAATGAAGTGTTAGAGATGTTTGAATAGAACTTGGAAACCAAAGGTCATTGCAATTGTTAAATCAAATGATTTAAATATTATAATATTAACAACACTTGTTTAGAAGTTATAAGAAGATAAAGTGTAGCTAACCTAGTTAGATGAATCCAAAGAGATGGACAAAAAGAAGAAAGAAATAATAAAAGTCTTTGCAACAAAATCTAAAGGAGAAGATGAAGGTTTTGGAAGTGACAATTCTGATTTATAATTAAGATTTAAATGATATTATCTAAGAGAGTGGTCATTTATCTAGAATTTCCTAGTTAATGATAGGTTGGTGAAACCAAGCTCTTAATCTTGAGTGGGATTCTCAATAATGGTTTGATCATGATAAAGATCAACATATATTTATGAAGATTACGATTTTAGCAAAAATCTCAAGATGGTTGGTTTACAATTAAATGTAGCCTTCATGTGGAGAAGATGATCTTCTGTAAATTTTGGTTTAGTCTAGCTAACCCTTTTTCTCTTTGATTTCAACAAAATATTTGTCACCACATGTTCCATATACATTTGTTTATTATCTTATATTAGTTACCTTTATTATCTTAACATCATTCATCATCACAACAATATCTATCAATTCAAGATTTTTTTCCATCTTATATTTTAAAATTTTTTGAAAGGTTTCTTGCTGCGTGAAAAAGTTTTTGTTAAAAGATTAAAAAAAATAAATCAACTCAATTCAAGTTCCTCTTGTGTTGAAATCATTAGTTTAACAAATATTTGTAAAAATCATGTAGTCATTGTGCATTATAAGTTTCTAAAATAAAAATATTTTAGTTTATGATTTATAATTTAAATCATTTTTGTGATTTATGATAAAATCTAATTTTTAACAATTTTTTTATTTATTATATATTTTAACATTTATATATTAATTTGAAACTATATTCATATTTTAATTAATGTAAATTTATTTATTTGTTAACTATAAAATAAAATATCACACCTTAAAAAAATTAAAAATATAAGGTAACAAAAATAATCGATTCAACTTAAATTATAAAATATCAAGTTAGATTAGTTTGATTTTAATATTATTTTTAAATTAGTCTTAATTAAAGCTTAATTTTTTTATAATTAAATCGGATGATTTTATCTTCAAATCAATTCACATCAAACCGCAAGCCCTAAGCCCTAATAAAAATAGGCATTGACATCATGGTATATAGAGGTATAGAATTTAAAACTAACTTGAAAAAAAGTAATCCTGCCAAAAGATCATCGTATAAAAGGGACATCATGATATGGCCTATTACATCTTTGATAATATCTTCAATAAACAAATATATGTAATGAATATTTTACAATTTGTAAAAAATATTTTTTATGTATAAAAATATTGAATGTAACTTTGGCAGTAAAATGAAAAAAAAATGAAAGTAGAAGAAATATTGAGTTTTAATATTACATGTAATATATGAAAGATACAAGTTTTAATAGTTTCGAAGGCATCGGATAGAATTGGAACGATAGTGCCTATTGGTATATTTGTTTAGGGTCATGATAAATGAAATTGTAAACTTAACAAGCGTTTTTTATTAATATATAACTTAAACGATTAGGATAAGCGCCAGGACATTGTCCTTAACAAGGCCTGCAATGCAGAAGATGATTAAAACCATAAATCAATTCAGCGCCTTATTCCTTACCAACCACGTAAAACGAAAGAATATCGCACTCTCTTTATAGACCTTACTTATAAGGGCACAACTAAATGGAAGGTGAGCAAGAACCAAAAAGAACATTACTTGTTTTCTTGGTTTGTTTCATCATCATCTCTTTTTCTCCGACTCTAGAGATCAAAATAAGCATAATCCCACGTCGCATAATCGGCGAATCGTCCTAATTATATATGGACAGAACCAACCCAGCTCCTGGATTAATCCTAACTGCGTGTATCTAACATCTCAATTGAAAAACATGAGGTATTTCATTACATTTTCTCTAAACTGATTTTTCCAGATAATTCTAAATTGAAAAACATAGAACTAAAATTTTAAAACTAAAACTTCACATAATTAAAAACTAACTACATATTTATTTTCAAGAGTTAACCGTATTCAATGTATATAAAGACAATGAAGTGCAGCATTAAACAGGTAAGCATCTTTGAACTGAGTATCAAAATGCATGCAAAAACTGAATTAAGATAAACACGTATGTTATTTAAAAAAGAACGGTTAATAAAGATAAGACAAGGAAGTGCAACATGAAACAGGTAGAGCATCTTTGAATTGAGAATCAAAATGCATGCAAAAACTGAACCTGAAGCTAGTTTAAACTTCAAACATAACGAGAATCGCCATGTCTATCAACAGGAATAGAAAAGCACTTGGCGTGGGGGTTCAAAAGAAATGCAAAAGCATTAGTTTAATCATTTAACTTGTCGAAGATGAAAACTTCCGCTTCACTTAAGTATATCGATACCTATATGAATAACGTCTCAAAATTATACAGCAAAACCCAAATGCTGCAAATCCCTATCATCCAATTATGACACCAAAAAACACTATTAATTGTCGGGGTCAGGCTTACAAAATCAAGTGTAACCTATGAGTATAATATCATCAATCTTGAATTTAATTTCTTAAGCCTATTTGCCTCATCAATCACATTACTTTTATATACTGTGCAGGGTCATCTATCCTCCTTTTCCTGTTTACCATCCACATCTAACATATTTGCTCTACCAGGTTTGGAAACATTATCTCCCTTACCTGAAGCATGTTTTTCAGGTGAACCAGGCAAAGTGTCTTCCATTGATTTTCCAGCATTGTCCAATGCCTCAAGCACTTCGGCTGTGGTCTGTAGGAGCTCTAGAGGAGTAGCTGCAGGATCCAACTCTCGACAGCCCTTCGGAGCATTGTGAGCTTCTTGCCCAGTAAGCAAGTAATTAGGAACCTGATGAGAGAAGCAAAACAACTCCACTTTAGGAATCTTCCTTACCTGATCATGGCTCTGCCTGTGAAACACAGTCCTAAAACCATCAACCTTAACAAGAGGTGTGACCAACACACCTTCCTCCTCATCAAAATCTTCAAGCACCTCCACCATATCATACTTGTGTATTACTTCATCTGGTGTATTTTCATTCCAATCAGGAGACCAGTTTCTATAGAGAGCCCAGACTTCCCCCTTTCCAGGAAAGATCCGAACAACTCCTCTGGCGCCTTTTGTCCACCTTACCTTGTGCGAAAAGGAATTTAATGATTCAGTTACTTCATGCCTGCCAGTCCTGAAATCCCCACAGGTTTTAGAAAAACCAGAACCTACCCAATCAATTGGGCCCAATTCACTGTTGCTTCGAGAGTTAAGCCAACTGATCCGCATTCTAAATGGCTTTATAGAGATCACCTTCTGAATTCTAGCATAATATCGAGGCATTCCATCATCATCATCATAAGCAGCCCAGACCTGGTCCTCCTCAAAGGAATTTTCAGTTCTATCCAAGTCAAAATTGTGAAAATCAGGATCTGGAACATTGATTGTAACATAGGCTTGGTTCTCATTTACTGGGATAGAATTGCTGCCCACATGCCTGTTACCATTAATAATGGAACCTCCATGCTTCTCTGGACCAGTTGTTTTGTCACTAAGTGCGCTTTTCTGTCTCTTATTTCCTTTGTCCTTGTTTGCAGTCTTAGCTTCAGTCATTGATCTCCATTCTTGAAGTTTCTTGCGAATTTCAGTCTGTGCCTTAGAAATCAACATGTTTCGTATTTCAAACAATGACAATTCTCTCATGCTATAATGCTTGCTAGTAGTACCTGAAAAACTGTGAGTCTTTTCTGTTCCCATGTTAGCTTTTCCAGATTCATGAAAACGGCTCAAACCGCTGGATCCATCTCTCATGTTCATATGATTTGCCATGTACATGTGAATATCGTCTGTCCTTATTTTCTTTGTAGGTTTATCAAAATTACTAAAAGAAGCATCAGTCCTCTTATACATATGACTCCTCTCCGCTCCAGTAGTTGATGGTGCTCCCTCACATTCTCTTCTTGTCTCGCTTGCTTGCTGCTTAACACTTGCAGCAGCAACAGATGATGATCCACCTGTGCTAACAAATCCTGCCATTTTTGAGTGAGGACCCCACTGAAAGTTTGCATTATTAAAAGAAGGCATGTCTGTAGAACAACGGGATTGTACATTTTGCGCAGCTGCACTAGTTCTTCCTGGATTCACCGGCTGATTCCTTCCAGAACTGGGATGTTGCCGAGAAGATTTCTGAGGATGTTGCTGAGAAGACCAATTAGATGACTTAACAACATTCGGAGGCGGACCCTTCTCTGTAGCCACAAAAGCTTCATTGCAATTGGGACATAAAAGGGTGTGATTCAAATAAATCCTGAGATACTCATAATGTGTCCTGCACCGATTACATACAGTCCAAAAGGTACCAGCCCTTTTATGCAGAGGAGGGACGGAGGTTGGATGTACCTGAGCATTAGTATTTCCACTTCTCATGGTTGAAGTTGCATTCTTGTTAAGATTACAAAAACCATTTGAACTTGGGGCTTCTGATTGAGACCCAACATGGTTGGGAGCATTACGCTGAAATCCTTCCGAAGTCCTGCTCTGGTTATATGCTAGTCTCTTGACCTTATCTGATAGTGAACTCCAAGCCTCTGAAACAAGCTTAAACGCTCCCTCTGCACCTAAAGACTTGTTTTTGTCAGGGTGAAGAGTGAGGGCCAGCTTTCTGTATTGTTTCCTAACTGTCTCTTCATCAGCAAAGGGATTCACTCCAAGTATACCATACCAATCCATTTCACCATTTATTTTATTCTCAGCAGAGATATAAACATCAAGTGTTGTTAGAAACTGAGAAAGACCCTCCAGTGCAGGATACAGATTTAGAGCCTTGAGAGCAAACTTTTTTGCACCAGCATACTCCCTTTCAGAAAATTTCCTCTCTGCTATTTCTTTGGCCCTTGCTGCCTCATCCTTGTTGCATTCCATATTTTCCCAGTTATCAACTCTTAATATGTTGCTTCCTCGCGTTGCTGAAAGACAAGAGAATTTAACCATCACTGGTGGATTCAATAAAACCTTTGAATGATGAACACTAAATCATGCACCAGAATCAAAGAAGAAAAAAATGAAACAAGCCACTATTAAGATTCAAGTAGTGGATCAATGGTTATAGTAAACCAGTATTTCAAAGTTAAGAGTCACAGACATTCAAAATTGGCAGCGAGAACACCTGTGGCATAAGCAATTTAACATTTTCATACTATCTAGAAGACCCATAGTCAAGTTTTCTATCATTCAAGTTTCCTTCCCCATGTTATAGGTTTTCTAAAACCAAAAATTTTATATGGGAGATTTCACAAGGTTAGTTTAACAAATGATGTCCGATACAACTCAATAAAATGTTTTTTTTTCTGTGAAGAACATTTATTATGCAAAAAATCTAGTTAAAGCATCTTGGAATTATAATGATCCTTCCTTAAAGAATATGCATTACCTTTACAGACAAACTTAAATGTCTACGGAAATAAATGGACAATACAAGTATTCCATTATATACCTCTAAATATCTTGACAAGACAATCCACACCCAACAATCACCAGAAGCAAATAGAAAAGGAAAGTATTCAAAAATTTATTGAGCTCCAACAGTCAGACATTGAACACAAATACAAACTGAAGTTTCCAATAAATAGAGTAAAACAAAAATGACACCAAAACTATCAAATTGAAATACCACTAATTTAAATATCATACATCATAATTCTGACATTTTCACAAAATAAGAAACTTTAAAATGTCAAATCTAAGAACTAATAAAAAGAAAGACATTAATTCTGTAAATTTTCTTTGGTTATTAAGGAAATTGCCATTCACTAAGCAGCTCTTCTTTCTTCATTACAATAAAATGAAGGACAGGCAGAATATTACAATGGATAGCAGTATTTTCTAGGCCATGTCATCACCTGTTATTATGCATTTGTTAAAGAAACATCAAACAGCAACTATACAATTCACATGTTCACGAAAATTCTACTCATACACTAGCATGACAGTTTTAAGGAATGTATTCACGTATCCAATAACAACTGTCAACAATTTCCTTCCTTTAGTTGCTCCCCAACACTGAGAGTTAACATACACTTTCCAGTACAATCTTTATTTACTATTGGCTGAACTTCTTGCAGAACTTACTAAATGAGGTGTGAACTACTCCCTATTTAGTGGGTCTAGCATGAATTAATACCGAGCTGAAAATACTGTCTAAGTGTTTATTGCTAGCATTTCTCACATATAATAATAGTATAATTTTCTGTAGGCCTTAAAGGGTTAGAGGGAAAAAAAAGAGTGAGGAGGACAGATCTACATGAAAATGAACTACAAAATGACGTGAATTTATAAAACATAACTTAATAACCCTATCAACACGCAATTGGTAGCGCCATTTTCAGTCCCACTACTGCTACAACAACACAGTAAATATAACATTTTTATATAATCATTTTCAAACTCAGCTCAACACAGTGAACAATCTTTTTTATCTATTTTTTCCTCTGGGGACAGTATCACGGTAACAATATATTTCAAAACTCGAGTAGCTAGCATCAATCTACCACAAATTCAAAGTTGCCAACTTTGAACAGACAGAGAAAAAAATACTATAAATATATTTAAATAAATAAAACCATAGAAATAAACTTGTCGCAAACCATGTAATGTAATTAACGAAACAATCATGGCACAAACTGTGGCAAACGAGGACCTCACTTTTCAGAAACAAATGAAGCCCGCCATGGATCTACAGGGACATGCATTTTTCAAATGGCACGTAACGGTCGAAATTCAGAGTTGGAAATTCTGCAATTGGATTCAGCGCCTGTTAAGCTGAAACCCTAGACTCTATTGCGACGCGAATCTAAGGAGCGATTCAACAGCAACATTTTTTTTTATTTTCGAGCAGTAACGAGGGGGAAAGTAAAGTAATGAAATGAAATGAAAAGGTGAAATTACCAAATTGGAGATAGGAGGCTGTTTGTGGAATTTGAATCTGAGAAGACCATCAATCACCATGCACAGAACCAATGACCTGTCTGTCAAAACACTCCAGAAGAATCTAATTGCCCCCTCAAAATACTTGTGGGAATAGCAAGTTTGTGCCCTTTTATTTCCCTCTTGTTCTTAACCCAAACACACCATTTTACAATACAGTGGGACCCAAAAACCTTAACCAGGGTTAACTTTTAACTCATGGTGTATGGTTTCAACATTATAAATAATAATAATAATCTTAATATTAATGATGGACATAGAATTTATTATGGTAATTTAAGTTTTTAAATATAGCATTTATTGGATATTTATTATATCAAATATTTAAATTTAATTATGAATTAATTAAGATTTGACTTTTTTAAAGTAAAAATTATATAAAAATGTAGTTAAATATTTTGAAAAAAATTTATTATCTATATTTACTTAACTGAAATAGGATTTTTTTTTTATGAAAATTCTTTTGATCTCACATATAAAAATAAAAATATATCCATCATTTATTTAAATTAAAATATTTCATAAACTTAATTTAAAATTAACAATGAGTATATTATTACTTTCTCAATTCACGTATTATTTTAATTTTTAAAAAATTCAAATCAAATTAATTTATATTATGATAGTATCCTATAATCTTCAGTTGCGTAAAAGTAAAATTTGACTCTTTTAAATAAATAAAAAAAGCTTAAAATGATAAAATAATAATATAACCATCTTTAGTTTAATTCAAATACTCCATATACTTCATTTATTTTAAATAAAAGATAGGTATATTTATATTTTGTTTCATATTAAAAATATAGAGAAATTTAAAATTATATCTTATTTATACGTTAAATATATTTTAAATTTTTCTAAAATTTTGTAATTTTAATTTTAGTCTTTTTCAAAAGTAATTGATTTTATTTTTTAATTTTAAAAATAAATTATTTTAAATTTTTAATTTTTGACATGTTATACACTGATATATTTTACATGTTAAATATAAATTATTTTAGAAATTAAAAATAATTTATTTTATAAATGAAGGATTAAAATTAATTATTTTATAAATAAAAAAATCAAAAATTTTAAAACAATTAAAAATATATTTAATTATTTATTTATTCATATGTTTTTAATTCTTTTATTATAATATTTTTTCAGCTTAATAACATATATTTTTCAGAAAATTATGACACCTAGAGAGAGGATGTGAATGCTTTAATTGCTTCAAAGGAAAATATTTTTTTTAATTGTGTAACATTAAATGAATTTGAATATTAAAAATATAATTAAAGTGAGTAATAAATAGTATAGAAAACAGATAAGATGAATATTTAATGATATGAAATAAAATAAATTTCTTCTTTTAGAGTCATAAAAAATTGTGAAAAAAAATTTTAAATTTTGTTAACAAAATACCCTAAAGATACATTCGCATAACTAAAAATAAAAATAATAAATGAAAGGAAATTAATGTGTTTGGTATTAAGATTTGAATGCAAATATTACCTTAATACTTTAGATCAATAGATTATTTTTTTGAGGGTTAATAAGTTTAGTTTCTAAAGATTAATATTAATAACATTTGCAATTATGGAGAACTTAAAAGGGGATTTTTCATTTTCATTTGTAAAGATCTAACAAACTAAACTTATCATTTAGACACTAATAAAATCACATGTGATCGGAGGTATGTTTGTGTATGTATTATTTTCCTATTTACAAAAACTCCATTTGTTAAGAGGTTTACTCTATAAAATAAATCACTTTTAGTTACTTAAAATTAGTTTTCCGGGTTGATGTTATTTAACGATTATCTTATATTTATTTAGTGTCTCAAAAGTTGGTTGGATCAAAATGTTGACCACATGTTCTCTCCATCGATTAGAGCTGTAAAAAATTAATGAAAATCCATTCAACAACCCATTGGGATTGGGTCCTTAAAAATCGAAATTTTGTTTTTTTAAATATTTAATAGTGCATGGAAAAATGTTGTTAGCTTTCTTGTTGTGGCCATGCGATGAAAAAAAGGGAGATTTGCACTAAAGTTTGAGTAGATAGTCTACCAACACCCTACATGCACTGAAATTTCACTAGGGAGCCTACCAACACACTGCATGCATTAAAACCATGATCAGCCTACCAATCTCCAAGAATTATGTTACACCGTTTTAGAAAATATTCATTTATTTCATGTATTTTTATTTTATTAGTATGTCATTCTTTTGATCTAATTATATTTGCAAGTCATTGTCTGATTCTCTTTCTCTCAGTTTGAAGAATCTAGTAGCTAACTGAATTCTTGATGTCCACAAACCTAATCGTATTTTGAGCATTAATGACCGGGTATTCATTATATTTTTATGAAGATATTCTGCTGAGATGTAATGTTTTTTGTCATAGGTTTTTGCTGGTAATAAACCTCTATTGGATAAAGCACTTCACATTCATGTGGAAGGCTTGCTTGATACATTCATCACCAATTTTAATGAAAATGAAATTGTCTAAACATAACAATTATTTTACATGAGCCTTATCAGAATTTAAGTATGCCTTCGCTCTAGTTAAGTAGATGCTACGTTTACTATTTGTTTCTGATGCATAGGATCAAGTCTTATTAATGTTTAGTGTTATTACGATTTCTCTCCACCAAAACATGCAACAATTATTAGGATTTTTTTAGCACTTATTGTTTAATGTTGCTTGAATCTTACTTAAAGAGGTTAGTGCATGTTCTGAATTGAAATTTTATTTCAAGCCCTGTGCATCGTTTTAGGAAATATAAATAGGATACTTTATTCTTTTTAAAGTCTTAATCATGTTTTAATTTTTTAATTTAGATTTAATTTTTATTTATTTCCTATCATCTTTTTTTTAATAGTTTTTCTCTTTTGATTTTATAAATAATATTGGTTTTGATTGCTACCATTAAAGTTCTCTAAATTTAATCCTAAAAGTTTGAGCGTGTACAGTTTGGTTTATGTATTTATTTGTTTTTTCGTATTTTAGTCTTCTAAAACAATATTTAGTTAAAAAAAATTATATATTTTGATCTTGAATATACTAATTTTTTTATTTATATTTTGCTCATATATTATTCATATTTTTATAAAAAATATTAAAATATAATTAAATTAATATCAAATTAAACATGTCAAAATCTTTTAGAAACTAAAATTGCATACTATGTAACTTTCAATTATCTTAAACTATATATATACTTAAACAATGTTATCACTTAACATAAATTTTTAAAAGTAAATATCAAAATCAACTAATTTTATAAAGTAAAGGATTAAAATAAAAAAATAATTGGGACTAAAACTAAAAATAAAGAAAAGATCGAAGAATAAAACATTTATTAAACCTTTTCTATATATTAAAATACATGCAACAACCAAACTTAAGATAAATTATATGTTTGTGTTGGAATGAATAGTCTTAGCTCTAACCGCCACTAAATTTTAATTAGTATTTTATTTCTATAATTGTGCAGCGAATATTTTCACGTAATGATCGAGAAATTTGTTATCCTTTCGGAAATTACATTTAATTGTCACAAAGGATTAGGGAAGCTATTAGTTACTCATAGCTTATCAATCATTAACCACGTGTTTAGTAAGGTATTTTTGTTAGTTAAAAATTTAAATTATTAACTAAAAAATTTGTTAAGTATTTTAATTTTATTTGATAAAATAGTTTATTTTAGTAGTTATTAATTTTTTTTAAAGGTTACTAATATTTTTTAAAAAATTAATTTGAGTAGGTTTTTTATT
Organism: Canavalia ensiformis; assembly: GCA_026541065.1. Lineage (NCBI taxonomy): Eukaryota > Viridiplantae > Streptophyta > Magnoliopsida > Fabales > Fabaceae > Canavalia > Canavalia ensiformis. The sequence goes on along the minus strand of JAMKYM010000035.1, from coordinate 510,277 downwards.
TTTAACTTCTACCTAATATATTTTGTTTAATTTCATCCTTAATATATTTTTATAATTTAATCTTTTGTTATCTATTTATTTTTATAAATTTAATATTATTTGATTTTGTCATAATAATATTACTAAAAGTAAATTGTCAATTTAGTCCCTAACATTGTTTGCGAGTTTCACTTTAATCCTTAAGTTAAACAAATTAAGTTGTTAGTCCCTCATTTTGTTATTTATCTTTCACGTTAGTTCCTTGGGATAATTGTCGTTAACAGCATGCTGATGTGTGCTGTTAAATGCCATGTTGAAAGGTCATGTATAATAAAACGACGTTGTTTAGCAAGGTATAATAGATTTAAATGCCTGCATGTATACATCATCATCTTCATCAATTAAAAATGCTTAGAATTTCAAAAAAATTCCCTTACCTATACCCCTAATTTTGCAATAGAGAAATTGGAGGACTTGGGAAAACTCAAGTGGGAGCCAACATTGTTGGAGGGAAATAAAAAATGTCTAAAAATGTTTCAGCCTCTTCTTGTTCGCATCTTCAATCCCAACACCCATAAATCCACAACTTATCATGAACATCATAAATGTCAAAAACCCACAAACCCACCCTAAAAATTTAAATACAATCTTCCATTTTTTTTTAATTTAGGTAGTTAAGGTTGATAATAAAAGGATGGAAGAATGAAAGATGAAGTCTTTCCGTGATTGGGATGTTGTATTATAGATGGGTGTTGGAGAGCATGGAAATATGGATATAGCAATTCAACAATTCAAAACCAGATTAATATGCACATAGCTTGAAGTTCTATCAATTTGAAACTCAAAAGGAAAATATGATAATTGGTGGTAGTGTGCAAGATGAGTGCACAGTTCTTGGTCAATTTGATAATGTTGAAGATGGTGTTGAAGGTAGTGTTAAAAGTGGTGTTGAAGGTGGTGTTCAAGTTGATGTTATTTCACATGATAGTGATGATGAGGGTGGACATGGTGCTAACTTCACAAGTAGCTGATGCTGCTGATTTTTGAGTTTAATGTTGACTTGGATTATGGTGAAGGTAAGCAGCAAGAGGGTGGACAGGATGATGGTATTAAGGGTGGGCAGGCTGAAAGTGGATGTGAAGAAGTTCATGGGTTTGGTGGTGATGAGACAAGTGTGCAGGGTGATGGTGGGGCAGAAGGAGATGACACTAGTGGAAAATAAGTTTTTTACATCGGTGGTTATGGACTTTTTACATCAGTTATTTGAGCGGTATTGAAGCGGACGATATAGAAAATAAGATTTTTTACATCGGTTATAGTCTTAACCGATGTAAAAAGTCATACTTTCTACATTGGTTGTAACCATGACCAAAGTAGAAAGTGTACCTTTTACATCGGTTATGGTCACAACCAATGTAGAAAGTCACTTATTACATTGATTATGGTCCACAACCGATGTAGAAAGTTTATTTTTTTTTAAATGTTGTGTTTGTTTGGGGAAACTATCGTATTATTTATTCACAATACCTGTATATATAAACAAAATACCAGACAGACAATACAGAAACAACAGAATCTATATATTTAAACTAAATACATCAATATTTATTATGAAAAATAATTAAAACAAATTAAATATCTTAAAATTTCATGAATTCAACCTAAATTGGCGACCTCTATCATAAATTCCCCCCCCTAACGTCTTCTGATATCATCAATTTCTTCATCCAATAGAGGTTGAGGGTTTTCAAATATCTACAAAATATTTTTGAATAAAATTTGAGAAAATATTATGTTATGCATTAAAATTAAATAATTAAATTAGGACAATTGTAATTAGTCGGTTCCAAGAATTAACAATGGAAGTTGAGACAATGAGAAACATATATCTCATCATATAATATCCACACTCGGTTCCTCTAGGTTATCTTGGACACTTCAAAAAAATAGAAAAAGTATCAAATATAATTAGAGATGATGATATATTGATAAAAGAATATAAAATAATTGAATAACTTTTAATAAAGTACTTACCTTTAGAATTATCCATAAAGGCTTTTTTATATTTGATGAATGCGTCCCTTTTTACCGAAGTCGAGCATTCATTGCTCTACAATAAAATAAAAGAAAATGAATACCTTTAAAAATAAAAAAATTATATGAATATAAATACCAAAATCCTAAAAACTTACAAATCTATAATATCCTTTATGTCTGTTTTTGGTTTTTGCCAAGCAGAGTATAGAAATACAACCAGATTCCGCTTTGGACAAATAATGATTAATTGCCAATGGACCCTACAAAATATGGATGACTATGAACCAAAATTAGAAATTTAAATGAATTCGTTAAATAAAACTTTTAAGTATTGACTTACGATTGAAAATAAGGGCTTAGGTAATAGTCTTTATCAGCCTCCAATCTACTCTGAAAGTATCCTTGTATCTCAGTTGCCTTGTTCCCGGTTTTCTGCATATGAACCGGGTCCAGGAATCCATAAAGGTGTAAGTTTCCTCTTTGAGTACAGATACGATACAGGTACCTAATGTTGTGAATAATTTTCATATGTTAGATTTTGATAATCAAATAATTCAAGTAAGGTTTAGAAATTTACTTACATCAACCATAATTGTAGAACTGATACACATAAGAGATCGTTACCCACAACCAACTCCAATATATCCTTCTTAGTAATATAGAAGGGGATAGGTGTGGGCTTCCCTATGATATCTGGTTCCATTGTTATTTGCAAAGTTTGGTTGCCCAAGTTCATGGAAATACCAAACAGACGTGTGAGCAAATCAACCTCATGTTTCTTTTGAGAAGCCTCAGGAATATCTTCTTTAGCACTGAAATCAATATTCTTCCCACGATCTTCCTTATAAACCTACAATAAATTCACAAAATAGTGAGAAATACACACACACACACACACAATGTATATATTAAAAAATTAGTAACATAGGCTAAAATTATTTCATACTTGAGGTTGAGCTCGCTACACAAGTCTCCTCGGCCATATAATAAAATGATTGGGGGCTTACCCCATGACATGAACCTCCTCAGTAGGCATAGGAATAAGAGCATCTGCATCTTCAACCCGTTCAACCACCATTCTAACATGATCATCATCAATTTGCTGGTGATGGATGGCTGAAGCCAAGGTATAAACTTTCCTAATGGCTAACAAATGATATGGATCATCAACATATAACTCACAATCGTCTGTAGCTGCATCCATATCCTTTTCTCCCGCTACTTGCTCCTTAATCGGAGCACAACATCCCTTTATGCTCACGTGCCTAGGAGAAGGTGATGGATGGTGACCCTATGTCTGTGTTTGGGAAAGTCCCAAAGATGCAAGCTCCTGCCTAAGCTCCTGTCTGAGTTCCTGTCTAAGCTCTTCTCGAAGTTCTTGCCACAGTGCTTGCCTCATGTCTTCGCGCATGGTCCCCAATTCATCTCTAGACACTAGACCTTTTTTGGAAGTGTGTCTAGAAGACAATCCAAAGTACTGTCTAAGGCCAACACCTCGCCCAACTGCATGAACATGACCTGGATGCTCTAGTTGGCCAATAGCAGTACTCAAGATGTCATCACGACCATCTGGAACAAAGACTCCATGTGAGATTTGTTTAACCAAAGAATCCTATAAAATAAAAAAGGACTGTTATCAATAATGTGCATGTTTGAAGATAAATAAAAAAAAATGTTAAATTGTGTAATTACTTACAATCTTCTCAGCAACAATGCAAGAAGGCTTTGATGTGTACTCTCCAGATGCCTTTTGGTGTTCCATCTTCCATTTCTCATGTCGTGAAGGTGGAGAGGGTGGAGAGAGAAGTGTAGAGAGGTCTGCTTCAAACGACTACTGACGTTCTTTTAACTTTTGCTTCATCAGCCTCTCCTAAAGCAACTCATAATCCCCAGAAGATAATTTGTGGGGTAGTAGTTCTTGGCAGAAATTTGTTGAGCCTTCTTTCTTTTCTCCTGTTATAAGAAATCAAATCAATTAATCATAATATTACTTATTTTAGTCAATTCAAAAACATAAGTTTAGAAAGATACATACAACGAATGCAGGATCCATTCGAGACTCAACAAATCTCTACCAAGTGTCATCATCAAGGAACTGGTACTCTTCATAAGGAGACACATCCTTGAGTGACCCATATATATATTTGCTAGTGAGATGTGTCTTGAAGCCCCCTCCAACGCTCACCAGCAAATGAAAGCCACTTCCTCTTCAGGAAGTTAGTGTTTAGTACATCATATGTAAGCTACACAAAGGAACATGTAATTAGTTAGTGAATGATAAATATATGAAGAAACTTAAAGATTTAAAGTTAAATACCATGATAATCTCCCAAATTTTATCCTTCACTCGCATCTCAACATCATCCCAATCCTTTTTCAAAATACTAGTTTTGCTTCGTCCAAGGAGGGCCACATAACTCTTAAACTTTGTCTTGTTCGGCCCTAATGGATTCCCAGTGGCTTGATCAAACTCTATGGGAATCCTCTGCTCACCTCTTCGGCTAAGGGTTAACTCCTTTAACCATGTGGCTCGTCTTTCCTTCTTCTGCCGAGAAGAAGGGTTCTCAGACCCACTTTGGGAAGGAGGAACCTCAAAAGGTTCAACCATGTACCTGTTAAAAGCAATAGTTAATCACTGCTAATCAAATCATTGCATGACATGCATTTACAATTCCTATTTCGTTTAAGAAAACTAGAAATTTGTAACAATCAAGATTTCACACACCTTTTACCAAATTGTAGCATATTCGAACCTATCTTTTAGCTGGTCTCCAATGGTCTCACTATAGCTTACAAGATATTGGTTCTAAGTTAAGAAAAGCAAGTTGTGAAGCCAAGCACTAGAACCATAAGTGAACAAATGCTGTTCTCCTTTGTGAAATTCAAATCCTATATATTAAATTTTACCCCAAGTTGTTCATATACTAAGGAACCAATCCCTTTATAAATGTATAATTTGGTAACCCCAAAATATTGCTCTAAAGCTCCTTTTTCCTCCTTCCTTCAATTTTCTTCCACGGTCTCTCTCTCTCTCTCTCTCTCCCCCTCTCTCTCTCAACTACTCTGCTCTTTCTTCTCTCCCTCCCCTGTCCAACCCCTATTTTGTTAACTACTGTCTTCCTATCCCATATATAATTATGCATGCGTTTATGAGTTGTATCTCTGTCTTTCTCACTCTCTCTCCAAATACAAAGGCAATTTTTGAAGCAAAACATGGAAAACAAACCTTCCTATTTTCATACTTGATACTAAACTTTTAGCTTGTAGCAAAGTTGAAGCTTTTCCAACATGCTTTTACCTTAGAGCTATTAACAACTTTGACATAATACTTTTTCCTTTTAATAGCTATTAATAAATCATTTTAGAACATTAATCCAATAGATCAGGAATCCATAGAGGTGTGAAGCAAGCAAGGTAAAGAGAGCACAAGAAAGAAAATGCAGAATCTTATTTGTAAAAATGTCAGGTAAAACAAAGCAAGGTAAAACAAAGCAAGCAAGGTAAAAAAATGCAAAGCACAGGAAAGAGAGCAGAATTTTGGCCCTATATTCAATATAACTTGGTTTAAGAAACTGTTATTCAAGCTCATTTTATACAAAACATTGAGCACTGTAAAACAAGTTTTGAGAAACTAACCTTTAAGGTGATAGCAACAACGAATACGAGACTTTCTTCTCCCACGAGCGACAGACGACGGAGGATGGATGACGGCGTGCTTCGCCCCTGTTTTAGACAACGACGAGCTTCGTAATGACATTCGGACGACGACCAATGATGTTTGGACAACGGTGTTGAGCGATATGACAAGTTAGGGCTAGTAGGGAGGAGGACGATGATGTTTTTAGACTTATGTTTTCTGCCAACAGTCGCATCAGGTTTAGAGGGGGAAAGGAGATTTTACATCTATTGTTACAAAGAACTGACGTAGAAAAAACTTATTACATCGGTTATTCTACTTGACCGATGTAAAATAGCTTTAAAAAAAGGACTTTCTACATCGGTTGTAAAAGGAACTGATTGTAGAAAGTACTTTTACATCGGTTATAAAGCAATCGATGAAGAAAGTTTGAACTTTATTTGCAAAAATGTCACCACTTACTTTTCTACCAAAGTAACGATGTAGAAAATATCAATTTTATTTACAAAAATTCTATCACCTTTTTTCTACATCGGTTCATGAACAATTAATGTAAAATTCTATTATAAAGAGCTATTTTTGTACATGTGAGTATTTCTCTTTCTAGCTTTATTAGTATCTCGTCTTCGGAGTCATCAACTTCTATAACTAAATATAGATCTAATAGTTCAAGAACTAGCCTTAATAGTAGCACTGGAAGAAAGGATTTGTCCCACATTGATGCTCGACGGGGTTTAAATTCTCAAAAATTGTCGGAATGATTGAAGTTTAGAAAGGAAGGAGACTTAGCATACTAGATTGACCAATCAACGTGTAAGGATTGCAACTTAGAAATGGTTCTTCCTGTAGCTTCCAAGAATCCTTTTGGTATATGAATGTCATCGCCAAATATTGACTTCTATGATGGGTGAGTTATTTATTTATTTATATGTATGAACTGATTTTGACAATGCAATTTCCTTGGAAATGGTAACAAACACCGTATAACTAGTTAACTGGGAATTTGGTTACGAGCTAAAAGGCTATGTATTGATTTTTCTCGAAGCAATAACACTCGCTCCTGTAATTTGATTGAGATTTTGGTGAATTTGATTTACAATTATTTATTTATTTTTATGATTTATACAAGATTTAATCCTTTTATATACAGCTCTGTAAAGCATAGAATAATGTTTGAGAGGTATTATTGAAATAACTTACATGTTTATATATTATCAATTTTCACTTCCTAACTTTAATTTTTGTAAGTTTTGAAAAACTGAAACCTTCTTCATAAATTTGAATAGTTGTTACAATCTTGTCTTCTCATCAATTCAGTTAAACATTCTCAATGATCTTATCCATCTAAATATGGTTAAATTGTTTGGTTTTTTTTATATGCTCGTTGAAGTTTAAAGAACTACCTCTTTTGAGGTAAAACTTGTTTTATTTCTATTTACTATTACTTTTGTTTAGATCTGTTGTCCCTAGTCATTCTAAGAAATTTAGATATTATTTTTAAAGTATCATATAGCTTGTATTTATTTAAATAAATAAATAAATATATTGATGTTACAAAAACTTTTTTTTTTCATGAAAAATTTCAAAGTCTAGTGATTTATTATGATTTCAAGACATCTAATATTCTATTAGATGTGGTACGTGAGTTGAGAGGAACAAAGATTTTAATGATTTATTATTATTTTTCAATTTAAAAGTATAAAATCAAAATTATTTTAGGCAATGTAAGGTAAAGTTTTCTAATTTTAAACCTGATTGTAAAAGGAAAAAGATACATATATCAATAATGTTTTGTTTGGTTGAGAGAAAAAAAAATAATTTTTTTTTTTGCAATTTATTTGCACATACAAATAAAAGGAAAGAGATCAATTTTCATGATTTTACTAGATTTTAGTTTCTCTCAACAAAAATTGATGAAAAAATAGGAAATTTTTTTTTAATTTTTTATTTTAAATTGTTAAAATTATTATATATTTTTAAAAATATAAAAAATAATATTATATTAATAGATAACATAATATAAAAATTAAATTTTTAAAATTAAATTTTATATTATTAATATATTTTTTCTCTCTATTTTTCATCGATTCAAACAAAAATAATTATTCTATTTTTTTTAATTTAATTTATTCAAACAATTAATTTTTTTTTTATTTCCACTTTCTTTCTTCTTTTTTTTTCTTTTCTTTACTCTATATTTTTTATGTAATCTAAAAGTTAAAATTATTTTTGGTATACTTTTTGTGTACTTAATCATATCCTTCTAGTAATTATAAAAATTAAATTAAAATCATTAAAAATAAGTATTTTGCATTTTTTTATTTGAAGAATTTACATAGTATTTTAAAATTAGAAAAAATTAATTAATGTTTAGTAAAAATATTAAAGTATTACTATTATTTTAGTTTTTGACCATTACAACATTGTATATTGTTGTTGTTTTTATTGTATTTTCTTTTTTTATAATATTTTTTATTTGAATAATATAGAATTAAATATGTTTTTCATTTTTAATATAATTTTATTTATGAACTTTATAATTTTTATATTTAAAAAATTAATGACAATTAAAATCATTATAAAATTTTAAAATATAGTAGAAATTAAAATTGTCAAAAAGATAGGATTTGAAAGTATAGCATAAATTAACTTTTACCCCACACATAAAAAATTGTAAGTTTAACATTTACCTACAAACACGTAAAACAATAAGTAAAACAAAGGATTATAAACTTTTACATGCAAGCACATAAGATTGTTGGTAAAAGTGTGCACATGAAGTTTTACTCACAAACGTATAAAATTGTAGAAAAAGGCATATTGGTAATTTGATTTACAATTTTTACCTACGATCATAGTAAATTGCACATAAAAATATATAACTATAACGTACAGTAACACTCAAATTCCTATTGCTATTCCCCTTATATAATGGACGATGAATGCGATTGTAAATCCAAAGTAAATGGACATATAGCTACTAATATTTTATATCTAGTAACATATTTTATCCATCACTGTAGATAAAGTTTTTTTTTAATAAAAAAAGAAATTTCGTAAGATTTAAATCGTGCATTTCAATTGAAGGAACTCCAATCAATAGTAAAAGACAAATGAAAACATCTTACACTTATTTGATCAATACCAAAAAAAGTATTAAATTGATGCCTCCATAATTAATTATTAAAAGAATATAATTCCAAAATTATAACACAACAATAACCTAAATCATAAATAATCAAACATAGTATTTGATAAAATATCTTAAGAGGGATGACAACATTCAACCAAATGAAATTATGCTCATCTTTTTTTTTTTCTTTTTCTATCAGCTTTATAAATTAATAGGAGACTTTAATCCATTCTTACTTGATTATAAATTAATATAGATGCATTAAATATACATCATTGAATGAAACGTCTTAATAAAAAGTAATTCAATTTGTTCATCTATTTCCTAGTCATAAAAATAATTAGAAAATAAATTAGATTATAAAAAAATATATTAGAATCCTTTATATATGTACTTAATAAAATAATCTTAAAAGATTATTTTCTTATTTATTCTTCTTTAAAATTTGTTTTTAACTTTTGAGGGAAGAAATTATATGAAGACATAATTGGATATTATTGTCTTAATATTGTGATGTTCTATAATATGATGTTATTCATAGAGCCTAAAGAATTAACTTTTATTTATATTGATTATAATTTTAGCTATAAATTATGACATATTAAAAATAATAATAAAACTAATATGAATGTATAAATTTTTACAATTTTCTAAAATATTCTAAGATACTGCATAAAATATATTGCATTAAATCATTATGAAATACTTTAAGATGTGATAAAGATATTATTGGATATTTCATACGTTTCAACACGTTTTAAAATAAAGTTTATTAATCTTTAATCTTACAATAAATATACCCTTCATTGAAAAAAAATAAAGTTTAATGATTGAATAAATTGGTTTCTAATTTTAGAAATTCGGTTACTAAATAATTTTGCAACCAATTTTACGATCAAATAGAAGTAGTTGCTAAAATCGCAAAACACATTTGCGATTAAAATAGATTTTCGGTCACAAAATTAAGCATATTAGTGACCTAAATTTTCGGTCTCAAAAAAAAAAATCGGTCGCTAATATGGTCACTTTATTTATTATAAGAGACCAAAACAGCGATCGAAATTTCAGTCACAAAATCGATTACAAAAAATCGATCGCAAAACCGATTTCAAAAATATTTTGCGAGTAACTAAATTAGAGACAAAAAATTCGGTTGCAAAATCAGCAGCTAAAATCGATCGCTAAATTGGTTACTAAAATAGTTTGCTAGTGACTAAATTAGAGACCGAATATTCGATCGCAAAATTAGTCACTAATATGTTTGGTGGTGACTAAAATTGAGACAGATTAATCGGTTTCAAAATCGGTCACTAATTATATTTAATAAAATTAATTTATTTATTTGTTATTTACATAAAAATTAATTAAAACAAACCTGGATATATGAGATATATACATGATCATTATTAAGAAAATTATAAATTCAAAAATCAAAAATCATTAAACAAAGAAATTGACATAAATAACATAATCCAAACATAATTAAGTGTAGATAAGTATAAGTTCTATAATCATTAAACAAAGAAACCGACATAAGTTACACAAATAAAAATGTCAATGTTGATCATGATGATCACTACTTGAAGGTTGACTATCATCATGATGATCACAAACAACAGGAGCATTGTTTGTAGATTCATTCTCATTGGAGCTCATGAAATTGGAGCTAGATGGTAATCCTAAATACTACACTATTTGTTGAATAACTTGTTTAGTTTGACTTAAATCTGTTATTGTCTGAGTTAGCTCGGTTGCTTACTTATCTATCTTTGAATGTGCCTGAGTTAACTCTGTTATTGTCTGTTGCAGCTCTTCAGTGAGGTTGGTGATGATCTGCTCATAGTTGGTCCCAACATCAACATTAGGTTGGGTACAATTAATGGATGAATAGACCAATTCATCACCTAATCGACCCAAACCATATACATGTCCCTTCTTATTCCGTCCTCCAACAACATCTAAAAAGATAACATTGTCAGAGGCTACAGTATGTTTAGTAGAATCATTTTGAATGGATTCAGATTGACGACGAACAAATTCATCCTAAAAAGAGGTATAAGTACACATAAGTTACGTTGAGAATAAAAAATAATAATCATTTAAAATTGCACAAATAAAACTATAGTTGACATATACATACAACAACATTCTTTGCCTTATCATTGACCCATTCTCCAGCTTTATTCTTTTTAGTTCTTTCCAAAATATCAAATGCAGTTGGATCTCGTTCAAGCTCCTTACTCTACATAGACAACATGGAGTTAAATTTGTAAATGATTAAAATTAATAAAAATAACTTAAATACTTAATTTTTTAGTACCATCCTATTACAATGCACAACAACAGATACAGAACCTCTAGTATAATTTGAGGCTTCACTATCACAAGCTTGATTTTTCTTGCAAATAGTGCTTCTCTTTTGAAAGTCTTGTCCAACCCAATGAAGCTCCAATCGTTGTCTAACCTCAGGAGTAATCCAAACACCCTTATCCTTTCCAGTTTGCATCTTATTCATTGTATTCTTCATCATCATCGAACCTTTCTGTTCAAAGGTTGTTCTGATGGTAACATTATGTTGTGGCAGCCACTTATACATTTTCTGCATCATTTGTTATAAGAAATGCAAAAAAATAAATAATGAATAATAGGTAAGTTAGCTAAAAAAATAAATAAATTTAAATGCAATGTTACCTGAAATTCTTTAAACCACATCTTTCTAACTTCTGCAAGAACAGAACTCTAAGTAGGCCAAAAATCATCAAATTTTGATTTAATAATTTTTGTAATATCTCTACTACATACATCTGGAAGTAAGAAGCTGTCATAAAATAATGTTAATATTGATATTGATTTAAGTAAAAAGCCAAAAACTTAATAATCATATTAAGTGTAAGAAAAATAAAATACTTACTCATGCTTAGCTCCTGGGCTAATCCATACCCTCCTATCAGCAGGATCTCTGGTTCCAATTACTGGTAGAGATAGAAGTATCTAATGAGCAGAATATGCAGGTGTGGAGGAAGGATGTGTACAAGATGTAGGGGTAGATGCACCAGTGTGGGGGGTGGGTGGACCTGATGTATCAATATGTGGCAATGATGATCCTGATCTAACATCCACTCCTTACAATACAAGTCTAGTGAGGCATCTCGTGATCGAAGATCCTACCCATGTGATGGAGATGTCCTACCATAAATTCTGCCCCGACCTCTTGGTCGACCTCGACCTCTACCTCTAGCTGTGTTGTCATCCATCTGTATATATAAAATATTAAAAGTAATTAATGTAAAATGTTTGACATAGAAAATACATTAAAAAGAAGACAAAATATTCAAAATTACCTAATTAAGTTGAGTTAGGATCATTTAAATCACTCTCACCTCCACTATCATATTCATTATCTGTTGAGATATAAGTGCTGTCACTATTTTCATCCAAATCGGGTTCATTAAGCATATTTATATCAACTTCCTCATCGATACCGTTCATATCAACAAGAGTATCATCATAAATATCTGCATCAATGTTCAACATGACATGGAGGTCATGAACTTCATGAACATCTTGATATGCAATGTCATTATCAACTTGATTAACTACAATATTTGTGATCATACTGTGCACCTTTGTCTTAATGACAGCTAACCAACCATGATGTTCGTTTGGATATGATGTATAATAAACTTGCTCAGCTTGTTGAGCAAATATGAACGGATCAAAGTTTCTATATCTTTCTAATTGTTTGAGTTGAACAATTCCATATTGATTTTCTATCTTTGTCCCACGATTAGGGGTGTTATCAAACCAATCACACTTAAAAAAAACTATCTTTTTAGTTGGCATGCCAGGATATTCCAATTCAATTATATCAGTTAAAATTCCAAAAAAATCATCTTCTAGTTGACCATTGGTGCCTCGTAGACACACACTATAGTTAGAAGTTTGCATGCCTTCACCCCATGTCTTGGTGTGAAATTTATATCCATTTACAATGTAAATAGGCCATGATTGCACCATTCTTATTGGCCTCCATGCCAAAGAAATCAAGAGTGGATCTTCAATTTGATTTTGTGGATTTTGAACCTATAATAAGAAACTTTACTTTGTTGGAATCGTAAATCATATTATGAAAAAATAACACCATTTGAATAATGTGTATAATAGGGACGTACATATTTGGTAAACCATAAAGGAAAATGAGAAGCAATTTCATTATCAATTTCGAGTCGTAAAATAATGTTGGCTTTTAAAAAATCAGCATACTTGCTACAAAATAAAACATATATATGATAATTAGACAATGAAACATGTTTTAAAGATTCAAATATTTAAAGATAATTTGAACCTTAACTTACTCTAGATATGGTTCAACTTCTTCACAATTCAAAAGAACATACAAATGGGCAGCTTTCATTTCACGCTCTTAAGTAAATATTGAATGCATTTACCACTTCCACGTCTTAGATAATTGAAAATTGAAATTGGAGGACTCAATGAACAACATTCTCCTCCAACATTACGTTGCATTCTACTTCTTCGGGTATTTATGTGCGATGGATAATAAAAAGAAGCAAAAGTAGATGTTTCTTCCATTAAATAGGCTTCGATAAATGTAACCCTTCTACCTCGCCTTGTTCTTGATCTTTTCTTTTCAAGGAACGAAATCTATAAATGAAATAATGTATTAAATGATTTTTTAGTTAAAAAAGATTACAAAAAATCAAGTGTATAAATAGATTAATATAAAAATAATTAATACCTCTTAAACGGATACATCCAACGATATTGCATCGGACCTCCAACTTGTGCTTCGTAAGGTAGGTGAATGGAAAGATGTTCCATAGAATCAAAGAAGCTTGGAGGAAAGATTTGCTTTAACTTACACAATAAAATAGGAATAGTAGATTCCATATCCATCAATTTATTTACATATAAAGTCAGCAAGTAAGTTCTCGTAAGAAGTGACTAAGTTCAACAAGTGGCCTTAAAACAAGATTTGCAAAGAATCAAACGCAATAGGAAGTAATCGGTCCATGAATACATGACAATCATGAATTTTCATTCCATGCAACTTTGTTGATCCCATGTCAACACATTGACTTAAATTTGAAGCATATCCATCAGGAAACTTAAGTTGTTTAACCCATTGACAAACAGCTACTCTTTGAAACTTGTCAAATGTATATTTAGCCTTGGGTATTACATACTTCCCACCTCCAACCTCTTATAAGTGAAGCTCTGGTCGTCTACATATTTTGGCTAAATCTATTCTTCTTTTATCTGTATCTTTTGTCTTACCTTTAATATCCATGACCATGTCAAATACATTCATAAACACATTTCGTTCAGTGTGCATAACATCAATGTTATGACGAAGAAGATGCGTTTTCCAATAAGGTAACTTCCAAAATATACTTTTTTAGTCTAATTATGATGTTCACCAAAACCAGGTAATTTTTTTCCTTCAAACTCCCATATGAATGGCAATTGCCCCAGGTTCTCTGCCAAATTTCTTCTCCGGTCAAATGAGGGGGAGAGGAGGAGGTATCCATACAATTTCTCTTAAAACCATTTTTATTTCTTCTATATGGATGATCAATAGGTAGAAATTGTCGATGACAGTCAAACAATGTATGCTTTCGATCAGATATAACCAAATTAGTTTTGATCGCTCCATACATATTGACATACAAGTCTTCCCGTAGTACCATCCAAATAACATTTTCTAGTTAGAAAATCATTAATTGTCCACATTAAAGCTGCCTTCATTATGAAATTTTGTCTCAATGATACATCATATGTAACTACCCCGTCATTCCATAATTTTGTCCCTCTATAAGAGGTTGCATGTAAACATCAATCTTACTTTTAGGATTATTTGGACCAAGGATAATGATTGTAAGGAACATAAATTCTCTTTTCATGCACATCCCAGGTGGAAAATTGTATGGAGTTAAAATGATAGGCCAACATGAGTATGTCTTACCATATTGACCAAAAGGGGCAAAACTATCTGCACATAATCCAAGCCTTACATTTCGAGGATCATGAGAAAACTCAGGATGCATCCTATCAAAATGCTTCCAAGCTTCTCCATCTAACGGATGACATAAGACACCAACCTCTCTTTGGTTCTCATTGTGCCAATGCATGTGAGAGATCAGTGGGCATTGAAGAGTATAACCGTTTGACTTGGGTTAATGGGAAGTATCACATTTTTTAGAGATTTTTCTTTGAACTCCCTTCTAGGGTTATCTTATATCTCTTCACCGAAGCCTACAACTTGTAATACTTTCATCTACATCATCATTATAATAGAGCATGCATCCACGTGGACAATAATCAATATTTATGAAACCTAATCCCAAACCTTCTACTGATTTTTTAGTATGATAAAAATTTGTAGGCATTTTGTTTTCATTAGGCATGACCCTGCCTATAAAATGAACCCATCGATTGAAACTATCTTCAGACTGATTTGAATCACATTTTATACTCAATGCTTCCATACAAGCTGATAGTTCTGTGTAATTCTGGCATCCATTATACAATGGAGCTTGTGCAGCTGCTAACATATCATAAAATGTTTTACCCTCAGGATTTGGATCTTCCTCCAAGATTTCAGTGCCCATTCCATCATTATCTTGTTGTATGACATCGCCAATCTCTGGACCAACATGATCCATTATCAATTTCTCAAATGGATTGAATTCTTCCTTTCCCTTTCCTGACCATAATCATAACATGATTCTTCCACTCTAATAGGAGGATGTTGTGGCATTATTTCACCATGATTTGTCCAATAATGGTAATTTTCCATAAATCCCTTCTCATAAAGATGTATCATGACATTATCTGCATAACAAAATCATCTTTATTGACATTTCCTACAAGGACACCTCACTTTTGGATAGCTTTGAAAGCTTTCTTAGTTAGTTGCAAATTGAATGAATCCATTTACTCCCTCTACAAATTCATGCCTCACACGTCTATTATGATCCAACCTATTATACATCCATCGTCGATTTTCAGGAATTTCCATTGGTAGTAACTATATCAATAAAAAAAGTATTATTCAAAAGTCACCATCTCATTCATATCTCATTCAAGAAGAAAGCTTTTCTACATTTGGTTAATGGTTAATTCTTAAAAGATCTTATACTTTAAAAAATTTTAACAATATTTTGTATTAGTTTCTAAGTAACACAACCTAAACATGTAGGTAGTTGATCACAATTACAATCCAAAACTAACCAAACATAATTAATAGTATTCAATCAAAATCCAAAAAGAAATATTTGAGGTCCTAAATAGATAATAAAAATTTTGAGTTAAGTACTTAAATTGAAAGAACATACCTGATTAAGAGTTTACTTGCTAGTGAAAAAGCTAAATTGAAGTGTTAAACTCTAGGAACACTTTCTTGTTGATTCTTTGTTAGATCCAAATGATTCTAAATTACATAGAACAAAGTAAGATCTGCAGTGAACAATTGATAGTAGAAACTATTAAACAATTGATAATAGGAACTATTAAGTAACCAAACTTTTAGTCATGAAATTTTCATGCTAGTATAAATATGAAGATCCAAATTATATTCCTGATCTTCATAGTTACAACGGTTATAGACAAAGAAACAAAAATTGCATGCATTCAAATCCTAAATTATATTATATTAGACATATTATGCATATACTTTAGATGTTTAAATTTACAATATAGATAATGCATTACATTCCGTTTGATTATTGATTCTGACTTTCGACATTTATACTTTGCCAGAAAGTACCAAGGTGAATTTTTTTTAATGATCTAAAGAGCTATTTTGGTTTCCTTTCAACAATTGATATTTTTTTAATCTATTTTAATGGATTTTTTCTATATTGTAAGAAGCTGTGAGGAGTAATAGAAAAATAGCAAAGCATTCTTAATGGACATACTATGATGATTTAAATGAATATTTTTTATATTATGATTCTTATTTCTGTTTATTATTTTTCTTTATAATATTTTTATATAGATCAAATTTTTTTCAATGAATTAATGAATTAAATAATATAATATTATGATTCATATATAGCTAATAATGGACATCATCCAGTATATTGAAATAATGTTTGAAATTGTAATTTACAAAAGTAATTGGGATCAAAACATTAAAGATTTTGTAGTTTTTACAACTGCATCGTAATCATAATTGTGACAACGTCAGTTTATTTATCTGTAATATTTTCTATAATATTAAAAGTTGTAATATAATGATAACCGTAATGTAAAACAGTGATTGGAACTGCATGGTACCTACAACTAGCAAGTATGTTAATAATATTTTTCAAACTAAATTAAACTTAGTATGCACTTAATGTTTTTAAAGCAAACTTTTTTATTATAAAAAAGAACTAATTCAATAATCAAATACCATTAGATATGTATTATTTAAAATAACTTAATCCTTCTTTATATATATATATATATATATATATATATTAATTAGATATATAAGCTATTAATTTAGATTTATATGCATTGACTATTAAAAAGAAAGTAGGGCAGTAGTGAGAATATGATATTAAACAAAGGATTGGAATATTTCTTATATAAGAATTATTGGCCAATCTATTTTTAATAATAATATTATCCAATGACACGTATAGAAGCATGGAAAAATTGTAAATATAAACTTTGATCCTTAAATGTTATTATTCTCAAAGGATTTACTGCCCCATATGTATATATAATTAATTAAATTAATTCAGTAGGCTTTTCTTTTTTTAGTTTTGTAAACACCCAATTATGTCTGAAGCCCCCAACTATTAAAATTAATCAAGAAACCAAAAAATAAATAAAAAGTAAGAAAACAGAAAAACAGATTTTAAATAAAAAATAAACGAAAATGGAAAAAAGGGGAGGGAGAAAAAGAGAAAAAAAGGATAAAAGGAGGGGGGCTTCAGCTTTCTCTCTCGCTTGGCGGGAACTACTTCTGGGGGGATTCCTTCTTCTTCCTGAAACCCTGCCTCTTGGGGAGGAGAGCTCTTCTTGTAAGAAAAAACACAAAGAGGGAGAGATCGCGAGGTGCTATGTTTTCCTCCAAGAAATCTTTGTGAAGGAGGGGGAAGATTTCCCTTCAAAGGCAAAAGTTTTAGACTCCTTGCAGCGTACTTGGCTTCATAAGGATTGGGAAGCTTGATTAGGGATGGCGCTCGCGAAAGGCTCCGTCATGAACAAGAAGAAAGGGCTGATTCCGCTAATCATAGCCTAAGAATAGGAGCCCCATATCGATTCCTTAATAGGTTAGTCTCCCCTATCCTTTCTTTTTTTTTGCATCAAGAATCTTACAAATGATAAGACTTTAATTTTGATGCGGTGAGAAACCTAGCGTGATTTAGGAATAAGACATGCATGGTGTTTGTAATTATGATAAATCCCATGGGACTCTGGCTTTGATTCAGATTTATGAAAGAATCGATGCTAGTTTGTGAGCCTTAGCTACTAAGGTCAGCCTTTTAGAATGAAAAACAGAGGTATACCCAAGAAGGACAAAAGAGATATCATGGGGTCCTCATTGAGATTTCTAGGAGACTACCTATTGGAGGAGACGTAAGTAGATCTTGAGCATAAAAGGGACACCAATATAGACAGCAAGTGTAGTCACATAATGAAGTTAGCCCCTCGTTAATGCTTCTGCCTTCCCCTGATTTGTTTCAAGTATTATGTAGAGAGAATCCCATAACAGGTTTGGCTACTGTGGTCATTCGAATTCTGGTTGTAGTTGCTGGAAACAGAAGAACCCACATGGAGGTTCTAATCTCAGAAGATTAGATGTCATGATGACTAGGCTCTACGAGATAAAATATGCACATGCATGGCTAAGATTTCATGGATATACAAGCATCACCAGTACGTGATCCTACCTTACAGTGACCCCAAAGATAGATGGGTATATGCTTGGTTGCCAAAGTTTACAAAAGGTAGCAGTTGATAGCCAAGGCGTAAAATGCATACTAAGATGTGGGGCACCTGATACGGCACGCATGGGGTCTTTTGTATTTAAGCATGAAGAAGTACGTGATTGGATTCACGTAAATCTCACTAACACAACTTCCCCTGAACTACTTCAAGACAAACAATGCTAAGCTTAGGACTAAATTAAGAGCATGGTCTGAATGGTTTAAGGCGCTGCGCCCCAATCTCTGAACACTGGGTTCGAATCCTGGGAGTGGCCTTTTAAACCATTTTCCCCTTTGTCCACAAAGACCAAAATTACTGTTCTGTGCTTGATCCATTTCCAAAATTACTAATACGCCCATTCCCTCAAATTACAATACCCATTCGGAATTCCGAATTTCCTAACATACCCCTGCCTTTGTAATTACTGTTTTACCCTCGGTGAAAGAAAATTAATAAAAAATTTCAGAAAATTAGAAAATTAAGAAATATTCTAGAAAATCAGAAAATTAATAAAAAATTTCCAGAAAATCAAAAAATTCCAGAAATTAAAAAAATTAATAAAAAATTACAGAAAAATAGAAATATTGATAAAAATTTCCAAAAAATCAAAAATTAATAAAAATCTTAAAATCAGAAAATTAATAAAAAATTCTAGAAAATCAGAAAATTAATAAAAAATTTCCAGAAATTAAGAAAATTAATAAAAAAATTCCAGAAATTAAGAAAATTAATAAAAAATTCCAGAAATAAAAAAAATTAATAAAAAATCCAGAAAAATCCATAAACATTAATAAAAATTCAGAAAATTCATAAAAATTTATAAAATACAGAAAATTTATGAAAGTACAGAAAATCCATAAAAATAAAAAAAAATCCAGAAAATTCATAAAAATTTCATAATTGCTAAATAATTACATTAAAACCCCAATTACTCCAAAAGTCAAAAAATGAAGATTCTTCTATTAAATTCGAGCTTTCTTTTATTCAAGGATCAACGTCAATTGCAAATTATCCCTTTTTCAGAAATTTAAAATCTTTTTTCTAAATATTTTGGGATCTTTAAGTCTCACGCAATGGACTCTAAATGGGGAGCCAGCGGTCTAACTGCTGCTCAACATTTAGTAGTTCATATAGGTCCCCGTGCTGCCTTAGCCACCTCGAACATTGTGCATGAGTGAACTTGAGGTCTTCTTCAAGATTTAAAAATCTTTTTTAATATTTTGGGATTATAGGTCTTACGCAATGGGCTCTAAATGGGGAATTGGTTTACACTGCTCAACATTTAGTAGTTCGTATAGGTCCCCGTGCCGCCTTAGCCGCCTCTGCCTTGTGCATGAGTGGGGCCAAAATCCCTCCCAAAGATAAAACTTTCTCAAAACAAGATCTTTAAAATAATCTTTTCTCAAGCATTTTCGAAGGTCAAGCCTTCACAAACCAAATCATCTTTTCTCAAGCACTTTTGAAGGTCAAGCCTTCATAAACCAGAACTACGTAAGCCTTGAGTTTCCCATTGCACCGGGGAATACGTTGGAGCAGGATCAAGTCCTGTCAGGCTAACCTCCATCAATTATATATTTTCACTCTAATTAAAGGGATCAAACAATTCTCAAAATCACACACTCAGTTTAAGGGTACCGTTCTTCGAAACGGGCGAGTAGGGTGCCTAACACCTTCCCCACTCGTAACCGACTCCCGAACCTAAATCTCTTCCTAGAGTCAGGGTTTTTTCCAAATATTTTTCCCTTAAATAAAAATTTGGTGGCGACTCCACTTTATCAAAACAATTCATTTTCAAAAAATTAGCAAGTTCGTCGTCTCGTCGGAATTACGGTTGCGACAAATGGCGACTCCACTGGGGACATTAGAGAGTCAAGCCCGTTCAATCGAGTGTATCATATTCGATCCCTTTCTTGTTTATTTGCACGATTTGTTTATTTGCACGATTTGTTTATTTGTTATCTGTTTGTTGTTTGTTTGTTAATTCATTATACAACCTTAGGGTAGACAAACAATAAATTGCTATATATATATCTGTATAATTTCCCCAATTGCAAGTATCCCAATAAATGTGCCCTCCATACATTGCATTACATTTATCATGAGTGGGGCCCTATACCCGGGTCTGTGTGCTGCCTAGGATTAGAGGGATCTAGTGGTGTCACGCTGGGGCCTACGTCCTGTGTGGCTATCATGAAATCCCAGCTAGAGTGCGTCCTATTCATAATGTCTCACAACTAGTGGCTACTTCTACATCACAGGGGCTAGCATCAGGATCGAACTTGCTCTAGTGACATTTATACCCTTAGGAATACAACCTACCTTGGAAAGGTTCATGCATTAAAAGCCATAGATCCTTAGGACAGGTAACCCACACAAGAAGCAAAGAGAGCAAACACACCCCTTTCAAGACACAAGGGATTTGAAGGCTACAATTAGGGAAGATACCAAATAAAATCAAGAAAACCAAAATAGAAGGAGAAAATTCCTAAGAAAATTAGAAAAAGTATTTTGGAAATATTGAAAAGATTCCAAGGAAAATTTAAAAGGGCATTTTAGAAAGTAGGAAAATAATCTTTCAAAAATACTGAAAATATAAAAAAAAAAAGGATTCAATAGGAGAAAAAAAATTTCGAAAACCTAAAGAACGCTTTCTAGAAAAACTCTAGCAAAACTGAAAAGTTCTTCTAAACAAAACTAAAGGTTTTTTAGCAAAATAAAAAATACCAAAACTCCTAAAAACAAATTTCTTAAAAATCAAGAATGAATAAATAAAGCAACTCTGATTTATTTTCAAATAGTCAAACTTCAAGTATGTAAAACTTATTTGTGCATAATATTCATTCATTCATTCAGTCATGAATTTATCATCAAAAAGAAGGATTTCAAATAAAGCAACTCTGATTTATTTTCAAAATAGTCAAACTTCAAATCTCTAAAACTTATTTCATGGCATGATATTCATTCATTCATCCAATGTCATAAATTTATCGTCAAAAAGAAAGATTTCAAGAAAATCATTCCATACCTTTTTTCATACTCACTACATTAACATCTGTCATTCATGATTTCGTATTCAAACCATTTCTCAAAAATTAATTTTTAACTTTATTAGAAAATTGGAGAAACACACTCGACATCCTTAGACTGGTCATAGTCAAGAATCACGATGAGCTGGAGAGACAGACGAGGAGTTGAGAGACGAGATCGAACTCTAAAAGATCAAGTGGCTAGACTGATGGAGGCCATCCAATCATCAAAACAAAAGGAGTGCGTGGAATCCCTACCGAGAGAATCGACCGACCCAACATATCCTCCCCCGCTTCACTCCACCATTAACTATGCCTCTCGCTAATCTGAGGAGTTCATTATGGGTTTCATGGGCATGCACCCTCATACAACCATACACAAAGCCCAAACACAAAAATCAAACACACAACCTACCTCCAAACACCTTCCACAAGCTCACTAAACAAACTAGTTGGGAATGCATCCTATGTTCACCCAAGAGCTACACCCTACATACATACCATTTTTCCAACCTCACCATATGCCCGAGGAATACCCGGTCATCCTTCGAATGAGGACGTTGAAAAGTGGAGAATCCTGGTGAGGACAGATCCGAGCACCGAGGAAGCGCCTATGAAGTCAAAGACGCAACCCGATCTATGCTTCGGTTCCGTACATAGTAATCCCTCCCAAATTCAAGGTTCCAGACTTCGAGAAGTATCGAGGAACTAGGCCCGACGAGCGGCCCGCTGGCCGCAGAAGATGTCTCCTTGCATGCACGACGATAAGTTGCTTGTCCATTTCTTTCAAGAAAGCTTAATCGGGACCGCTAACCGTATA
This sequence comes from Canavalia ensiformis, assembly GCA_026541065.1. Taxonomy (NCBI): domain Eukaryota; kingdom Viridiplantae; phylum Streptophyta; class Magnoliopsida; order Fabales; family Fabaceae; genus Canavalia; species Canavalia ensiformis. The sequence goes on along the minus strand of JAMKYM010000035.1, from coordinate 487,697 downwards.
CACACGCTGAGCTGACCCACATCCGTTCGTGGAGGGATTTGCCGAGGCCTTCCTCAAGCAATACCAAGACAACGTGGAGATGGCTCCCGATCGAACCCAACCCGTAATATGGCCAAGAAAGGGGATGAGACCTTCAAGCAAAGATGCTCAAAGACGGAGGAGTTACCGCTCAAGTACAACCTCCATTATCCGAGAAAGAGCCGGTCGAAGACATTTATCGACACACTCCAAGATCCTTTCTATGACAAGATGATCGCGTGGACTCCTAGCTTCTCCGATGTCGTCATCATTGGAGAAAGGATCGAGGGTGGCATGCATCGAGGAAGAATCACGCACAACGCCACAGGACGGACGCCTACGTAAAAGAAGAGAACAGTGACGCTATAATGTAGCTCGGTCAAGGACAAGATACACCTCCGATGGCACTTTATGGACCGACGGTTTCCAACCATCATCATATACACCCTACACACCATATCCTTACGTCGCCACCGCTACCAAACCGCCATCCACCAATTTACAATTACCCAACGCAAACCCGACCGCCCACACCATACACGGTCCAAATACAAGCCATGAGCTCAAATTCTAGCCAAAGTCGAAAAAGGAGAAAGATCCCGTCCGCTTGATCCAATTCCACGACCTACACCGAGCCGCTACCTCGCTTAATCCATAGCTCGTGTTCCTTACTCTCTCGAAACCTCAAGAACCACCATACCCTAAATGGTACGATGCCAATGCCATACGTGGCTACCATGCGGGGTACATCTGGCCATTCTACCGAAAACTTCCAGGTTCCGAAGCATAAGGTGCAAGGCCCGATTGACGCTAAACGGCTAGACTTTGGGAAAATCGCTCCTAATCCAAGTGTCGAATCATGAGAGCTCATCCGCCGGCTAAGAAATGAGAACAAGACGATTTCAGGGCTTGCTTTGTGCAAATCAAGCTATCGAGGAAGATCATCCAAGATTTGTCATACTTTTCAAAATCACTTTTTGTAAATAAATCTTAATGAACATTTTTCATGTTTCGAGCACGTGCTTTACGTCGTCATCGGGCTTACTTTAAAATTTACCATTCTTTTTATCCATTCAGCCCACTCCTTATTCCTATACCCAAACAAGAAAATACCGATCAAGATAATGTCAATAACAGTAATAAATAATCTTGAACGTCTAATTAATCAAGCTCAAAGAGAAAAAGCCCAATGAGGAAGTAGAATAACAACCAGGGATTCTAGATCCCCAAATAAAGTGTCTCTGTCAAACAAAAACATCCCGCTGAATCAAGTTCACATCCAGGCAAAATTAGGGATACATGATAAGATCCGATTAATTAGGAACCAAAAGATCCTGGCAAGATCAACGCACAACTATTCAAGAAAAGAGAAAGCCCGCCGGATCAATCAAAATGATTTAGGCAAAATCAGGGTCAAAATACAACTATTCAAGGAAAAGAAGAAAGCTCGTGATTAAGCCAAAACGATCCAGGCAAAAGTAGGGTTAAAGTTCAAGATTATATCAACAAAAGTCATGATCAAAAAAGGTCTTGTCGGTTTCCAACAACAATTCAGGCAAAATTAAGATCAAGCAAAAGCCCGCTAGGTCAACAATCAAGAACGACCTAGGAAAAAGTTAGGGCACAATCAAGCAAAAGCCCGCTAGGTCAACAATTAAGAACGACCTAGGCAAAAGTTAGGGCACAATCAAGCAAGAGCCCGCTAGGTCAACAATCAAGAACGACTTAGGCAAAAGTTAGGGCATAATCAGCGAAGCCGCAGGTCGACAAACAATCAAAGACGACCTAGGCAAAAGTTAGGGCATAATCAAATAGAAGCCCGCTAGGTCAACAATCAAGAACGACCTAGGAAAAAGTTAGGGCACAATCAAGCAGAAGGCCCGCTAGGTCAAACCCTCAAAGAAGACCTAGGCAAAAGTTAGGGCACACAATCAAGAGCCCGCTAGGTCAAAAACCCGTAATGGCGACCTTGGCAAAAGTTAGGGCAATACAAAAAATCTGCTGGGTTAAAAACTCAAAAGAACAACCCAGGAAAAATTAAGGTCAACATGACATTTCTGCACCTCATATCTTCCTAAAACTGGGGAAAAACTTTCCATTTCTCAAGTTTGCTTAATTTGACAATCGAGATTATGAAAAGCAGCATTGACATTTTCATCGAAAGGTGCCATTTGGGCAATCGAACCCACATCTTTTGTCATCTTTCCCTTTCAAATACACTACCTTAAAACACCCTTTGCAAACCTTCTCTTTTCTTTTCATTGATCATCCATAAACCACTTTGCACGCCTCAAAATACACGTGCCGCAAGGAAATGTGAAAAATGTAAAAAATTTAAAAAAGGGATTAAATCTGAAAAGTCGTGGCAAGTTAGATGAATCCTCCACCATTGCGACATGACAGGATCGTTTCCAAAAGAATCATCGTCCTACCAGCCACGATGTCACCAAAGAAGGAGTGTGTCTTATTCAATACTGCTGACCGTTGTTCGGTCTCGAAGATCCTGGAAAAGAAGGTTCCAAAAATGATCAAGAAGCCAAGAGATTGACCAAAACACCAAACTTAAGTCGATCTAGCTCGTCCTGATTTTTTATTCTCATCACACCAACTAGGGGGTTATCGAGGAAGGATGTGTCAAAAAAATCCAAATCAAATCGAGAGAAACAAAAATTTTACACCATTCCATGGTTTGCATAGCATTTGTTTCATCAAGTAAATATTTCAAGCATCAAAATAAGAACCACATCATGGCATGCATTCATCCCACAACATCCATTTCATCCAATAATTATTTCAAGCATCAAAGAAGTGTTGATAAGATTAAAACATTGCATCCTTTCTATTCAAGAATCACAAACATTGCATCTTTAATCATTCAAGTATCGCGCTAAGTGTTCATCCATTCAAGCATTTCATAACTCATTTTTCAAAAATAATTAAGAAATAAGAAAAATTTTCCGAATCAATCATAATTAAAGTCGAGTTAAGCTCAAAACCGGGGCAAACGCTTGCCCAGAAAATTCAAGTTGAGGCAATCCTCAATTCCTCAACGTCAGAAAAATCAAGCTAGGGCATTTGCCCACATAAATTCAATTTGAGGTCACCCTCAAACACAATTTAAGATCATGGAACAAACTAGGGCGAACATGCGCCCAGAAAATTCAAGTTGAGGCAATCCTCAATTCCAAAATTCCAAATTCAAGATAAGGCGAACATGCGCCCGTAAAATTCAATTGGGCAACTTCTGATTCGAAAACAAGTTCAAACTGGGGAAAATGCTTGCCCACACGAATTCAATTGGGGGTTATCCTCAAATTCTGAGTCAAGCTCACGCTGGGGCAAACGCTTGCCCACAAAAGATTTAATTTGAGGTCATCTTCAAAATCTGATTCAAGAGCAAAACTGGGGCAAACATTTGCCTAAAAACTCAGGTTGAGGCAACCCTCAATTCCAAATTCAAGATAAGGCAAATAGGTGCCCAAGTAAACTCAGGTTGAGGCAATCCTCAATTCTATAATTCCAAAACGTTGGGCAGACGCTTGCTCAAAATCCCCTCAAGTTAAGGCATTCCTCGACTACCAAAGACCTTCCAACTGGGGCAAAACGTTGGCCCAAAATTCTTTCAAAGCAAGACATCTCTCAGTTATCAAGAAATTTCCAAACCTGAGCAAAATGGTTGCCTAAGCCGCCTCAAAAATAATCATCAAGTGCAAAAAAACCTTCAAGCGCAAGGTAGAATGCATCATTCATTCGTGGCCTATGTTATCAGGCCATAGCATTGCATCTTTACATTCTTGCTCACTGGCCTACATTGTTAGGCCATAGCATTGCATCTTTACATTCTTGCTCACCGGCCTATATTGTCAGGCCATAGCATTGCATCTTTACATTCTTGCTCACTGGCCTATATTGTCAGGCCATAGCATTGCATCTTTACATTCTTGCTCACTGGCCTATATTGTTAGGCCATAGCATTGCATCTTTACATTCTTGCTCACTAGCCTATATTGTCAGGCCATAGCATTGCATCCTTGCATTCTTGCTCACTGGCCTATAGTGTCAGGCCATAGCATTGCATATTTACATTCTTGCTCACTGGCCTATATTGTCAGGCCATAGCATTGCATCCTTGTATTCTTGCTCACTGGCCTATATTGTCAGGCCATAACATTGCATATTTACATTCTTACTCACTAGCCTATATTGTCAGGCCATAGCATTGCATCTTTACATTCTTGCTCACCGCCTATATTGTCGCCATAGCATTGCATTTTACATTACCGCCAGGGCTATGTTGTCGTCGCCTTGTAGTTTAGATTTACCGCTGTGCCTATGTTGTCGTCGCTTTGTAGTTTAGATTTACAAGCCAGTCTATGTTGTCAAAGCCGCCATAGTTTAGATTTATCGCTGTGCCTATGTTGTCGTGCCGCTCGTTGTTTAGATTTACCGCTTTCAGCCTATGTTGTCGCCGCCTTCTAGTTTAGATTTACCGCTGTGCCTATGTTGTCCGCCTTCTAGTTTAGATTTATCGTTTCATCGGGTCTATGTTGTCGCCATAACATTGCATCCTTACATTCCTACTTTCTGGCCCATGTTGTTAGGCCGCCTTCTAGTTTAGATTTATCGCTTTCGTGCCTATGTTGTCGCCGCCTCTTCTAGTTTCGATGACGCATCGGGCTATGTCGTCGCCATAGTATTGCATCCTTACATTCTCGCCGTGCCTATGTTGTCGCTTCGCTTCTAGTTTAGATTTATCGCTGTGCCCATGTTGTCGCCGCCTTCTAGTTTAGATTTATCGCTTTCGTGCCTATGTTATCGTGCCGCTCGTTAGTTTAGATTTATCGCTTTCAGGCCATGTTGTCGCCGCCTTCTAGTTTAGATTGATTACTTTCAGCCTTCGTTGTAGGCCGCCGTTAGTTTAGATTTATCGCCAGCCTATGTTGTCGTGCCATTTAGTTTAGATTTCGATCATGGCCTATGTTGTCGTGCCACATCAAGTTTAAATTTCGCATCATGGCCTATATTGTCAGGCCACCATCAAGTTTTAATTTCTGCATCATGGCCTATGTTGTCAGGCCACCATCAAGTTTACCTTTCTGCGTCATGGCCTATAGTGTCAGGCCTCATCAAGTTTAGACTTTTGCATCATGGCCTATAGTGTCAGTGCCTCATCAAGTTTAGATTTCTCGCTATGGCCCATGATGTCGACCTCCTCATGTTTCCTTTCCCGCATCGCTAAATATTCTTTTTCTCCTTTGTTGGCCTATAATGTCGCCTCCTTTGAGCTTTTTTTCAGACTCCGCCATGTTGTCGCCGCCTTTACATACCTTACTTTTTTAGTTCTAGCACGCTTTCCCCGCTCAAACAGCCCTTTCCACTCCACCGAGCCCGTCTTAACAGCCATTCTCTTCTACTTTGCCCATTTTAACAGTTATTTTCATTTCATTCTCGCTTATCCTAACAAGCAATCCCATTGCGTTCCATGCATGTCCTAACAGGCCTTCATTCATTGCACTTAGCCTAGTTAGGCTATACCCTTAAGCCTTGCATATTTGAACCTTATCGGTACACAAAGCTGGTAAGGTCATTCAATCACTACTCCCCAGACATCCATGGGATCCACTTTAAGCTCAAGGTTTCGGTGTCGTTTGACTCCTTTAGGTCGCCTGACATAAGTAACGTTTTACTCATCTCCTACCATGATAATTTAGAGAATTATTTCTCACATTATCTGATAGGAGAATGAGTAAAGAGGGGCAAACTGTAAACACCCAATTATGTCCGAGGCCCCCAACTATTAAAATTAATCAAGAAACCAAAAAATAAATAAAAAGTAAGAAAACAGAAAAACAGATTTTAAATAAAAAATAAACGAAAATGGAAAAAAGGGGGAGGGAGAAAAAGTGAAAAAAAGATAAAAGGAGGGGGGCTTCAGCTTTCTCTCTCGGAACTACTGGGATTCCTTCTTCCCCGAAACCCCGCTCTGGGGAGCCTTTCTGGAAGAAAAACACAAAGAGGGAGAGATTGCGAGGTGCTATGTTTTCCTCCAAGAAATCTTTGTGAAGGAGGGGGAAGATTTCCTTTCAAAGGCAAAAGTTTTAGACTCCTTGCAGCGTACTTGGCTTCATAAGGATTGGGAAGCTTGATTAGGGATGGCGCTCGCGAAAGGCTCCGTCATGAACAAGAAGAAAAGGCTGATTCCGCTATTCATAGCTTAAGAATAGAGCCCCCATATCGATTCCTTAACAAAGTTAGTCTCCCTATCCTTTCTTTTTTTTTTTTTTTCAGCATCAAGAATCTTACAAATGATAAGACTTTAATTTTGATGCTGGAGAAACCTAGCGTGGTTTAGGAATAAGACATGCATGGTGTTTGTAATTATGATAAATCCTATGACTCTCGCTTTGATTCAGATTTATGAAAGAATCGATGCTAGTTTCAGGAGCCTTAGCTACTAAGGTCACCTTTTTAGAATGAAAACAGAGGTATACCCAAGAAGGACAAAAGAGATATCACGGGGTCCTCATTGAGATTTCTAGAGACTACCTATTGGAGGAGACGTAAGTAGATCTGAGCATAAAAAGGACACCAATATAGACAACAAGTGTAGTCACATAATGCGCTTAGCCCTCGTTAATGCTTCTACCTTCCCCGATTTCTTTCAAGTATTATGTAGAGAGAATCCCATAACAGTTTGGCTACCGTGGTCATTCGAATTTGGTCAGAAGGCTGAAACAAGAACCCACATGGAGGTTCTAATCTCGTAAGATTAGATGTCATAACGACTAGGCTCTACGAGATAAAATATGCACATGCATGGCTAAGATTTCATGGATATACAAGCATCACCAAGACGTGATCCTACCTTACAAAGGACCCCAAAGATACGGGGTATATGCTTGGTTGCCAAAGTTTACAAAAGGTAGCTGTAGGATAGCCTAGGCGTAAAATGCATACTAAGATGTGGGGGCACTGACACAAGACGCACGGGGTCTTTTGTATTTAAGCATTAAGTACGTGATTGGATTCACGTAAATCTCACTAACACAACTTCCCGAACTACTTCAAGACAAACAATGCTAAGCTTAGGACTAAATTAAGAGCATGGTCTGAATGGTTTAAGGCGCTGCGCCCCAATCTCTGAACACTGGGTTCGAATCCTGGGAGTGGCCTTTTAAACCATTTTCCCCTTTCTCCACAAAGACCAAAATTACCGTTTCGTCTCTTGATCCATTTCCAAAATTACTAATACGCCCATTCCCTCAAATTACTACAATACCCATTCGAATTTCGAATTTCCTAACATACCCCCTCGCTTGTAATTACCGTTTACCCTAAGAAAGAAAATTAATAAAAAATTCTAGAAAATCAGAAAATCAATAAAAAATTCCAGAAAATCAAAAAATTAATACAAAATTCTAGAAAATCAGAAAATTAAGAAAAATTCTAGAAAATCAGAAAATTAATAAAAAATTCCAGAAAATCAAAAAATTAATAGAAAATTACAGAAAATAGAAAAATTAATAAAAAATTACGGAAAAATAGAAATATTGATAAAAATTTCCAGAAAATCAAAAATTAATAAAAAATTCCAGAAAATCAGAAAATTAATAAAAAATTCTAGAAAATCAGAAAATTAAGAAAAAATTTCCAGAAATTAAGAAAATCAATAAAAACATTCGAGAAATTAAGAAAATTAATAAAAAATTCCAGAAATAAAAAAAATTAATAAAAAATCCAGAAGAATCCATAAACATTAATAAAAATTCAGAAAATTCATAAAAATTTATAAAATACAGAAAATTTATGAAAGTACAGAAAATCCATAAAAATAAAAAAAAATCCAAAAAATTCATAAAAATTTCATAATTGCTAAATAATTACATTAAAACCCCAATTACTCCAAAAGTCAAAAAATGAAGATTCTTCTATTAGATTCGAGCTTTCTTTTATTCAAGGATCAACGTCAATTGCAAATTATCCCTTTTTCAAAAATTTAAAAATCTTTTTCTAAATATTTTGGGATCTTTAAGTCTCACGCAATGACTCTAAATGGGAGTCGCGCCTAACTCGCTCAACATTTAGTAGTTCATATAGGTCCCCGTGCTGCCTTAGCCGCCTCGAACATTATGCATGAGTGCACTTGAGGTCTTCTTCAAGATTTAAAAAACTTTTTTAATATTTTGGGATTATAGGTCTCACGCAATGGGCTCTAAATGGGGAACTGGCGGTTTACCTGCTGTTCAACATTTAGTAGTTCGTATAGGTCCCTGTGCTGCCTTAGCCGCCTCGGGCCTTGTGCATGAGTGGGCCAAAAATCCCTCCCAAAGATAAAACTTTCTCAAAACAAGATCTTTAAAATAATCTTTTCTCAAGCATTTTCGAAGGTCAAGCCTTCACAAACCAAATCATCTTTTCTCAAGCACTTTTGAAGGTCAAGCCTTCATAAACCAGAACTACGTAAGCCTTGAGTTTCCCATTGCACCGGGGAATACGTAGGAGCAGGATCAAGTCCTGTCAGGCTAACCTCCATCAATTATATATTTTCACTCTAATTAAAGGGATCAAACAATTCTCAAAATCACACACTCAGTTTAAGGGTACCGTTCTTCGAAACGGGTGAGTAGGGTGCCTAACACCTTCCCCACTCGTAACCGACTCCCGAACCTAAATCTCTTCCTAGAGTCAGGGTTTTTTCCAAATATTTTTCCCTTAAATAAAAATTTGGTGGCGACAAGTTTTAACTACAATAGATTCATGTATTGATATGATCGACATAGCTTGAATGACACGTGCTTCTCTCGTATATATAGTACTATAGTTATATGCTTTACATTGGTGAATAGTTCGTTGGCTAGTTGTTTTCTCAAGCCTAAAGGATGAAATTTTTTGAGACTTTGGGTAGCGAGAAGAAAAGTTGAGTTTAGAATTGGAGCATATGTGTATGTACACTGTAATTACAACTAGAATTGTATTGTCAGATTTTTTGGACTATCAAATTCAATTAAAACATTTGGCATACTTTGACTTTTTGCAAGGTTCATTTTAAGCCATGAGGATCAATATGGAGAAGTTTCTTTGAAACACATTGTCGCAACCGTAATTCCAACGAGACGACAGACTCGCTAAAATTTGAAAATGAATTTATTTGATTAATGTGGAGTTGCCACCAAATTTTTATTTAAGGGGAAAAAGATTTGGAAATGAATCGAGGATGAGATTCGAAGTTCGGGAGTTGGTTGCGAATGGGGAAGGTGTTAGGCACCCCACTTGCCCGTTCCAAAGGACAGTACCCTTAAACTGAGTGTGTGATTTTTTGAAATAGTCTGATCCCTTTAATTAACATGGAATAAATAACTTGATGGAGGTTAGCCTGACAGGACTTGATCCTGCTCCTGCGTATTCCCCGGTGCAATGGGAAACTCAAGGCTTACATAGTTCTGGTTTGTTTTGAAGGCTTGACCTTCGAAAGTGCTTGAAAAGGAGTATTCAAAGATGTTGTTTTGAAAAGCTTTCTATTATTTTTTTTTGGAGGAACCTTCAGTCCACTCATGCACAAGGTCCGAGGCGGCTATGGCAACACGGGGACCTATATGAACCACTAAACATCAAACAGCAGTGTAGACCGCTAGTTTCCCGTTTAGAGTTCGTCGCGTGAGACCGAAGATCCCAAAACATTTTGAAAATGATTTTATTTTTGAACATAATAAAGATAAGAAAAAAATGGCTTGATTTGGAAAAGGAATTTGTTTTGAAGCGAATTTGATTTTGAGTTTTGGGAAATGAAACTTGATTTGATCGAAAATGAGCTTGACTCGGACTTGATAATTTTGAAAGACTCGAACTTGAATTTGATTTGAGAAAGAGCATTGTAGTTGATTTGGAAACTTGAGAGAAAGAGGTAATATGGGGGTTTAATTTGAATTACGGGAAGTTTAGGGATTGAATTTGAATTATGAGAAGTTTGGGGGTTAAATTTGGATTATGAGAAGTACAGGGTCAAATTTGAATTATGGAAAGTATGGGGGTTAAATTTAAATTATGAGAAGTAGGGGGTCAAATTTGAATTATGAAAAGTATGGGGGTTAAATTTAAATTATGGAAAGTATGGGAGCTGAATTTAAATTATGGAAAGCTTAGGGGTTTAATTGTAGTTAGAGGGACTGGAGGGGATGGTTGCAATATCTGAATGTGTGGAGGCCTGGTTGCAATATCTGAAAGTGTAGGGCTTAAATGGCTTGGCTGGGGGCTAGATGGCTCGCTTGGTGGCTCACGTGGCTGATTTGCATGGCTTGCATGGCTAAACGGCTCGCGGCTTGGGTGGAGCTTGTCGGTTGAATTTAATGCTGAGTGGCATGTGACTCGCACATGACGGGTTAGGGCATTTTGCAATAAAATGGAAAAGTGTGGGACAAGGGATTCAAACACAAGTACGGGAGGAGGAGCAGCACCCCCAACCATTAGGCCAGACGCCTGATTAGGTGTATAATGCTCACAATCAATTTAACCCAACGTTTCAGAGTATGTGGGCTTTGCATGGGTCCTGTATGGACAGACGCGGCCAAACGCGTGGGTGTGTTGATCCCTGGGTTTAGTGTTGCCTCCAACAACACACACATGCAGGTGCTGATCCTTGGATTCCATCAAGATTTGCATGAGCCCCTGGTCTTTGAACGTCACCGTTTGGCACACCTGAAACGAGATCAACTATTCTGGCTTTGGTTCGTGGTTAGCTCCGACTCACAATGGCCACTCGAGCTGGTTTTGGGGGCAATGTGATGGGAGGCAGGAATCGAGAACAGACCCTCCACAGTAGGCGTATGGCACATTAACCTCTAGGGTCCTGTTATATCATGCTTTGACTCCTCATTTTTATATTAATCCCAATGTAACTTGTCCTTGGACGTGCATGGGACTTCCATTTGCACACAGAGTTTCTCTTTCTTCATACACCTTCGTAGGCACTAGAATTCTCCCTTAAGCTTTACATCCACACCATACCATGTTTCTTTTTTGGGCAACCATTCCCTACTTAATCATGAATCTAGCGCCGCACAACCATGATAATTCGACCCTTGAGCTTAGCACCAAGGAAATAGATCTTGACTCAATGTGACTGGTACCAAGAAACGAGTTGTTGCACCACGTTATCGTCACAACAGATTTGTTAACCTCTTGTGGAATTAAGGTGGACTTACTAGTGCAGAATCTCGCTCTTGCCCACGTGTGTGAAGTGAAGGAACTAGGAGAGGCAGAGGAACCTCAACATGATAGAGAAAGAAGAATGAGTGCAATGGTTAGCTAAAGAGAACTGTGCCTACGATAAACCAACGCGAAACTCCTCCATGAATTTGGTTATAACACCTTCCCAAAAAAATCAAATACGACATGCGATGAATGCGATGACTATTGCATCAGGCAAGCTGGAGTGAAAATAGAGAATCGACGTTTAACAAGGGATGAGAAATGAAAGCGTGCGCGGGGCGGTGATCACGAAGGAAGCCAAACTGTTCGTAGAGACGCATACATGCATGAAGCTTTAAGAACCTATTCTGACTCTCTAAATTCCTACTTTGTGCAATGCTATATTAATAATAAGATCACATTCAAACTTCCTTAAGTTATCTGTCACCTAGTGAAAAGTTCGGGATAATTTATTCAAACACGAAAATAGCACCATAAACAGATCAGGTTCTCGTGAATTTCACCATAATCAGAATCTAGTGATTTGAGCAAATGCATGCATAAGATTCTGTATTGAAATTTTTGTGCGCTTTATAGCACCGTTAAGCTCATCCTAAGTGAGATATTTGCGTGAATTTCATGGCCATCCGCTACAAAGATCATAAAGAATGAAAAGACAAGGTGCATAAACCTAATCGCTTGGATGATGAAGGACTACTAATCTGGACATCTTGAATGAAACTCTTTCTTGGAGGAGCGATTGGAATTTCCAGAGAATGCCCCAAGCTGAGAACCAAGCCAAGAGAAACTCCAAGATCCTCAGAAAAATTCAGAGCATTCCCCTGATGCTCCCTCCCCCTTTTTCCAAAACCAAAAAAAAAAAACACCCCCTGCTTCTAACTTTTCTTGCTTTTATAGCAATTCTTTGAATTTTCCCGCCTTTCTTAATTCTTTCATTTTTTGTTTATTTTCCTTTTTATTTGTTTATTTTTTTTTATTTATTGTTTTTATTTTTGTTTTTTGGTTTTTCCTTCTTTTTTGTATTCTTGTTTTTTTTAAATTCATTTTTATTATTTCCCTTTTTTTCTGTCTTTACTAATTTTCTTTTTATTATATTTTCAGTTTTTTCATTTTTTTTCCTTCTTCTTTTATTGACTTTGGATTTTTTTGGATTTTCTATCTTTTATTTTTATTTCCAGTTTATTATTATTATTATTATTATTATTATTATTTTTATTTATTTTTCTCTTCTCTTTTTTTTTCTATTAGTTTTTCTACTTTTTGCTTCTCTCTATTTATTCTGTTTTCTGTTTTAATTTTTTTGTTTTCTTTTTCTATCTATTTACTCTACTTCTTTGTTTGTTTATTAAATTAATGTTAGTTTCTTGATTAATTTTACTAACTGGGGGTCTCAGACATAATTGAGTGTTTACACAGCAACAATAAAATTAGGGTATATGCCACTTATTTGGATCGGATCATGGCACCCGTCTGAAACTTAGGACTTTCAACCGTATCATATATCTAATTCATCCCAAGTAAGTGTATTTATATCTTACATTTAATTAGTTGATTTGAATAAAATATTTGATGAACTTAATTAATTTTAAATTAACGACCAGTCTTATTTTCTCTATCTTTACACATTTGTTGAAGAAACAAAACCAAGTCTTATACCATTCCATTATGATTAAAAACTTTTCTAGTTTGTTTAGCTAGGATTTTAAATATAGCAATTTAATTGTGATTCTATTTCGTGTTGGTTCCTCCAAGTTGTGAACAGATTTTTAACCAATGACAGTGTTTATCCAAAAAAAATTAATTAATGAATTGAAGTCACAAAAGTCTTCTAAATAGCTCATTGTTTAGTGACATTTTACTCGCTTTCAGTCATAACAACTTGCCTGTTACTAGACAAAAAATAATACAACATCATATTGACTACGAGCTAGCCCATTCCTCCTCCGCCTCGTGCCCTAAGGAAGTCTAATCATTTATATAATATGTGTGTGTTCTATGTGTTTAACAATATATAATAAATAATTTTTTTATTAAAAATACATCATTTAGTATATGTTTAGATTAATTTTTTAAAAATAAATAATTACTTGTTTTTTTATAAATTTCTTTTGAATAAACTGAACCAAACATATATTTAATTATAATATTATCAATACATTAAAATTTTATGATTTTCAAAACTTACTGTATGTAGATTTTTTATTATATATCTTCAGATGTACATTAAAAATCAATATATATAATGGAAAGAATGGAGAATATAAGAGAAGGGTACTTGTGTAAGTGCAACCAAAATCTATATAGTATTTCTTTATGAATAAACTGAGATAATCATGTGGGAAGAAAACACAAGAGATCATATGGATTTGAGAGCTCATCCCTTTACATGACCAAATAGAAAAAGAAAAGTACCAGGGAAAAAGAAAACCAGAACGATCATAAGATAAGAGAGAGAGAACATGCAAAATGGTGTTTAAAGAGCAAAAAAGAGCGGCACTACATGAGAAGTTGCAACATCTTCGTTCTATTACTAACTCTCATGCTGTAATTCTCTGCATTACCTTCTGATATAGTTATTTTCATTGGATTTCTCTATGAATATTCTCAAGGAAATCAACCAATTCCCTGGAAGAATGTTCAGTTAGACAGTATTAATGTTATGCTCCACTCTGTTATTCCTCTTCTAAATTTGATTCCATTTTTGTTAAGCGAATCCAGGTTCTTATTTGAAAATTTCCTTATTATTTAAATCTTTCACACCTTGAATTTCCTTTTTCTTTATTGACACATCCATGCTCATTCTTTCTGTATCTTTGATTGTTTCTCAATTCCAATATTTCCATATTTCAGGGTAGAAAAAATGAAGCAAAAATAAGTTAATTTATGATGAACATTAATTAGCTCTTATTTTTTTAACTCAGTTTAGTTTTTTTCTAGAGGCTACAGCTCTTGTTTCCATATCTTTTTGTCTTAAAGTGCAGAGAGAAAGCACTATATAACTCAGTTTTGCAGCATCAAAATTCTTGTCTTGTTTTGCACTATATAATGGTACAGGTTCCCTTTTATGTTGATTTTGGCTGTCTTCATCTACTTATCTCCAAATATTCTCTTAGCACTATTATTTGAGTTGGAATTTTAATGAACAGGGAAGAAAAATTCTAACGATCAACATATTGACAAACTAGATAATACATAAAAGATTATGTACCTTGAATGAAGCTGGAAGGAGGATGGACACTGTAATTCATGGAACAGATATAGAAGAGGCTAAACAGAGATCAACACTGGACATGAAGGCGGTGAAGTAAACTTACCAAAGAAAGCCAACTTCACTCTTTTAGGTTGGTCCCTGTGGGTGAACCAAAAATTGGTTAATACAACTCAATCCATGTGTATAAAAGAAGCAGTCAAAGATTGGTTAACCTATGTTTATGAGACAATTCTTAGGCTTGTCCCTTTTTTTTTTTTCTAAAAATTGACTCTCAATGTATTGTTTTAGCATTATATATTATTTCATCATAACTTGAAATTCAATTTTTCTGGTCATATTGCTCTTCCCATATGTATATATAAGAGTATACAGTATTTATATTCATTTAAGTACATGGATTTAGGGCTTAGTCTTTTATCCAAACAAAATAACAGAGCATAAATTTTATCCAAAATGTAAGGCAAAAATATAAGTACAATGAATACTAACAGTGGTGGAGATTTTTGCTTTACCAGCTACTGTTGCTCTGGGTAGAACAAGCTAGATTTCCTCTTTACCAGCTACTGTTGCTCTAGGTAGAACAAGCTACTGTTGCACAAACTGAAACTTTGAGACGACCACGTCCTTCAAACACTTTGAATGAATAGTTCACATATATTGCAACTCAAATATAGTGGGAGAGGGAATAAAAATTAGATGGTTATGGTTCAAACTGAAAAACCAAAATCGGGGGAATGAGATGATGTTGGGGTTCAAACTACAACTCAAAATAAATGATAACAATGGAGCCTTTGGTGATAATCAAAAAGGAATTTTAAGAGAGAAAGAGAAGATGTTATGGTTCAAAAATTACAAATGAATCTTGGAAGAGGGAAAACGAAAAACATTTCACAGAACATGTTAAAGGATTTGTGATAGAAATCCTAGTCACTAAACCAATTTTTTCAAAAATAATAGTTTGGCTACCGAATTTAGAAACCAACTGCAATTTTTCTTTTTGTGACCGAAATTTTAGTTTCTAATTCAATCTCTAAATTATAAATTATCATTTCTTGGTTATTTACATTCATGGTTGCTATATCGTTTGCTAATGGCGACCGAATTTATCAGATGGCCAAATTCGTACAAAATTTATATTTTTTTTTGTAGTGCTTTAATAAAAAAATTAAGTAGTATAATTTGAAACTAGAAGGATTTTATTAAATTGTTATGGGGTAACCTTATTCTTTGGGATGGTTATTGAGCTAGCTAATATCTCTACAAAATTTGTATTGAAAAACTAATATTTAAATAATAAAATAAAGATTTTAGAGGACGATTATCAACTTAAAGTTGTTTATGCAACTTTGAGTTATGCATTTTTTTAATGTGACACTTATTAAAGTGATTGTATTGGTACTTTTTTTAGATGATATTTTGCAATGATTTTAACTGTCATTATTTTTAAAAGATCAAAGTTTTATCTATAAAATTTTGTAATAATTTTATGTACCATTATTTTAAAAATATATAAAAATAATAATAATTACATGCATACATTTTTCTATTCATGCACTTAAGTTTCAATAATGGTGTGATATTTAAATGTTTTATTATAGAAATGATATAATAAATTAACATTTACTTGTATATTTACTAAAATAAGTAATAAAACAGGAAAATTCTACAAGTATAATAAACAAAACTACTTTCACATAAAGCAATATTTTCCTATTCAAACTTACATCTTATTCATTATACACATGATCATCTAATATTAATACATAGAAGAAGGAAACATGAAGAAAAAAGACATTCTCATTGTAAAGTCAATGGACAACAACATTAAATTTTATAGTTTCCATATTACAAACTATTTAACATATTCCTAATAATGTCATTGGATTTTTCTCATATAGAGTTCTTTTTTAATTCGAGTCTTATTTTAAAATTTGAAAGAGTGGATAATATCATCTTTTAACAAAAATGATAAATCATACATAAATCAAGATTATGAGTTAATATCTACTTCCCTTACATTATGTAATATGAACAAATTGTTATATTTAATCTAGAAAAACTTGTGAGTATAGAATAAAGTTGTATTTAATTTAAAAATAAAACACAAAGTATTATAGGATATTCTTTTAAAGAAAGAAAATTAACAATATAGTAATAAAATTAAACACCATATTAAATGCGTGGCATACACTACAATGAATAGTGTTTATTTTTACTTCTAAATAAATGGTTGAAAGATGATTGGATCCAAAGTATGAGATAGAAGAGGATATTGATGACACAAATAAGTACAAGTTTCATTGTTTAAAAATAAACTTCTACGTTAATTTTGGCCAATTTCATCTATCGATGTTTTTGTAATTAAACTAAAGTAGACTAATAATTTTTCTCATAATATATAAATAAAATATAAAAAATAAAAACAACCATTGAGTTTGGTTTATTAGTACTAAATACTAGCGATAAAATAACATCCATGTATCCCACATGAACCATATGATGATAAGAAAAGATTGAGAAACAGTCATTTAGAGATTGATTAGTGTGAAACTATATTCTTTAAATTGTACTTAGGAGTAGTTGTTATATAACTGATTTCTAAGTATTACTTAAAAAAAGTTAATAATTATTACTTTCCAAGTATGCCACTAAAAGAGTGTTCACATTTAAACTATTTTTCAAGTGAAATTTAAAAATAGTTCTATTGGAACTATTTTACAAGTGCCATTAACCTTGAAAATTCTTAAATCTTTTAAGCTTTCTCCTTTCTTTATTCCAAACTAGGATTAGGTTTTTATCTTATCTTGATTTCCTTCATTGTTTCCCTGTTTATGTAGAAGAAGAGATTGACAATAATAGTTCTGCAAAGAAAAATGAAATTACCATGAAAATTACTAATTCGTTGATGGAGATCGAGGATAATAAAAATTGGAGCTTTAACGATTACTCGTGTGAAGGAGTGTTAGTTATGCCTTTGGAGGATTATAACATTAATAAGGATGTGTACAACTTTCAGTTTGTCATCTATGGTTCAGGGATCATGTGGTAAAATATTATTTTATTAGTTTATTTGTGGAAAATTAATTATAATTATAATTTGATTTATGATTATTTAATTATAATTTTATTTAATATTACTTACTTTTTTTTAAAATGGTCACAAAAGTAGATAATTAGACACTAGGTGTATTTTGGACTAAAAAGGGTAAAAGGGAATAAACAAATCAAGGGAGTAATGGAAGGATCAAAATAGGACACGACCATGCTGAACTCAATCATGCCCTCGAAGCATTTATGGTTTTTTAACATCGTCGTGTAGGTTTGAGAACAACCATGTCGGATAATGAGTATTGTCACGTTAACCCAGAGCATGACCTTGCAGCGTTTTACATTTACTAACATGGTTGTGTGAACCTTGGATGATACACAAAATTATCCAAGTTAATTCTAATGATATATAAAATAATCATAGTTAACCCTGATGACATGATGAATGATTCAAAGCAACCCTAATGACTCAATAGGCAACTAAGTTAACTCAATTCATAGCAGAGAAAGTCCAACTAACGCCTATAAAAAGGGAGGCTATGCCTTGGAAGAGGACACACTTAACTATACATCCATTACCTCTTCTATCCTGGAGATACTTCATCCCATTTCATTTCCCATATTTCTATTTCCATTTCTTCTTTCAGCATCCTTTTGTAGGACCTTGGAGGCAAAATCCATTTTCACAATGTGAGTTATTAAGCCCCTTTGTCAATGTTTCTAACACTACGATTTTATATTTTTTTCTTAGGCTTAGGATTATGGACTATTTTGTTGGATTAAAAAATTTTTATTTTCTTTTATCTACTATATGAAACTAACCCCCAAATCATGAAACTTTGGTGAAACTTATGATGTAACCCTTTGAACCCCTATTCTCCTTTATGAATGATTATATGTTATTTTATTCAATTATGTTTAATTTTTTGTGCTTAATTAATTAATGGGAATTGATCATTATTGTTAATTTCAAAGTTGGTTGGGTAATATAAGATTGTACCATTACCTACTTAATAGAACTATAAGGTAAATTGGGTCTAAGGGTGAGGATCAATCAAAATCCTAGGTTTCTAATAGTTATTAAATTGACAAGTCCGAATGATATTTTTGCTTCTCTTATTTATATACCCTGCATGATCATTGAGGATGGTATTTAGGAAAAAGAATATTACTATTTTATGATCATTATGTAGTAATAGAATTATAATAGATGGTTAGTAATTAAACTTTAATCATTCATATGAGAGTTTGGGAGTGAAATTGGATAAAGTCATAAGGGTATCCAAAGTCCCATGCCTCTCCATAATTGAAGTTGTGCTTGCATTTTTCTCTTTTTTTTATATTTTCTATTTTTGATTTTATACTCTCATTTCATTGCAAACAAAAACTCATTTTTGGTGAGCACAAAAGTTTATAATAACAAAAATTCTTTTAAGGGTTGTTGACATAGTCCTTGTGGGAACGATGTTGGAGGTCGAAACTACCCTTTTTCTACACTAATGGATATACTTGCTCATGAGTAAAACTTGAAACACATTTTTCACACAACGCCATGTGAGGATTTTTATTTCTAACATTATCGTCTCATACAAATGAGAAAACTTTAAATTGATTAGAGTTTAGAAATGTCACTGTCATGAAACTGAAGTAAAAAGATCATAAACTCTTGGCATTGAAAAGTACAAATCCTAAAGGTTCACACTTATCTTATTTCCTCGTTATGTGATTATTATTATTATTAAAGAAGTCTAAGTTATATGAATTCATAACAATAAAGTCCATAATTTCAAGTATAATGAAGGTCAACTTGTTGTTCCAAGTTTTAGTCTTTAGTAATGGTAATTTTCAGCAATCGTTTAATTTTTATTTCTTAATTTCCAAGTAGGTGATATTAGGTTTAATGATTAGGGTTATTTTTCTGGTAAATGATGAATCCTTGCAAGCCAAAGGAAGAAACTTCCTATGAAGCTATCAAGCATACTTTGTAAGGACTAGAAAGTTGCGTGAAGAAGGATCTTATGCTGTAACTCTTTCTTGACTTATGGCTTGCCAAGTACCATTTCTATCACATAATATAATCATGTTTTGTTTAAGTGATTATTATCAAATTGAGCATAATAGGAATCTAACTTTAAATTTAGTAAAATTATAATACACTTTTTGTAATATCTTATAAGCTTTTAGAAATTTCATTGAATCTTTGGTTGTTAAAAAATAATTATTAATTATTTCCTTTGCTCCTTATTTCTTTTACAAATGGGATTAATTAATATTTGTATGTGTTCATCATTAATATTATTGTTATTACTTAGCATGACATGTATTTGTGTCCTTGAAAGGATCTAAATAGAAAGGGAAACCAAATTGTTTAGAAGTAGAACTTATGTAATGCTACAAAGCTCATTCCCAAGCATTTGAATAGCTAGGTGTAGAAATAATATCCAAATCTTCCAAAGATTTGGCTTAAGAAAGGAAAATTAAAATTATTTATCTACAATAAGAGTTGACTGAAATAAAGTTTATCAACATTCTTTTTTATTTTTTAATTTTAACAATCATAAATTATATTTGTTTTGAGCCATAACTCATAAAACTATGCTGATGACTACAACTTAAAAATAAGGTTTCAAGGATCAATTCTCTCAATAAAAAATGGACTTGGAAGAAAAATCATTAAAAAGCTATTGAAGTGGTTATAAGTTAGAATCCTGAATATAAAGTACAATTGGAGCAAAAGAGAGTAAGAGTCAATAATGTAAAAGATGAAAATAAAAAATTGAGGGTCACTTGATGTTAGGGAAAATGAAGGAGGTTAGGCATCTAAATAAGGTATAGTATTATCATTCACCATAGATAATTAATGCCACATTTTTTTTTGTGAGAAATGATTAGACTTAGGCATGTGGTGAAGTTTATCCAACTAATTAGATTAAGTTTAGTTTAGTTGTTGCTTATCTTCTATTGATGTTGCTATCTATATAGCAGTATGTAATCAAAAGGAAGAAGATTATCTCAAAGGAGAAGAACAAAACTGATAATCAAGACAAACCCAATGTTGATAATTACAATGGAAAAGGGTTTGGAAAAACTAGAAATTCAAATAAAAATGGAAAGTGTACCTAGAAAAGGAATGATAAAAAACATGTAGATTTTGGGGGGGAAAGGGAAAAGGGACATAAAAAGATAAAGGAATAGAAAACGGACAAAAGTTCCACTTGGAGGAAGCTAAGATGATTATGTTGGCTGAGCATGCCCTTGTAGTGGACCAGAAATTCTGATACAACTGTGTAGATTTTAGCACGAGCATGCCTATAAATAATCCAAGTCAGTCCTAATGATGCACAAAGGGATTCTAGTCAAACCTGACAATGCTATAAGTGACTTAGAACAATTATGACAACTGAGAAGGAAACTTAGCTCATCCTAGTTCGTAAAAGAGGCAACCATAATCCACATCTTTAAAAGAGAGGTCATGCCTTTGGAGAAAGATACCTCTAGACCTTCTAACATATCTTTAAACGTTGAATACCACCTATAACTCTCCATCTCCCACCTACCCCTCACGCAAGGCCATAGGCCTCACCCTTCATTTTTCCATCTTCATTTCCTTATTCTCATTTCTTATTCCAACATCCTTTCGTAGGATCTTGATGGAAGGAATTACTGCATAGTAAAAGTTATAAAGTCTTTTATAACCCTTGCTGAAACTACGGTTTTGTATTTCTTATCTTAGGATTAGGATTATGGATTTTGTTAGGATGGTTTGTTCTTATTGGGAATCTTTTGCTATGTGTAACGAACTCCCAAATTATAGGGATTTTGTGAACCTTGTAATGTAACTATTTGAATCCTATTTTTCTTTATGAATGATTTTATGCCTTCATTATGAATGAATTCATGGTTTCTTATACAATTGTGTTACTTTATTACGTTTAATCCATTAATAGGAATTAACTATTCTTGTTGATCTCTAAGTTGGTTGGTGGGTACGTGATCATACCATCCTCTAATTGATAGAACTATAAGATAACTAGGTCTATAAATTTTGGAGGATCAATCAAAATCCTAAAATTCTAATAAATTATTTTCTTGGTTTATGTTTCTCCTACTTATTTACCCTGCATGATCATTAGGATAGTACTTAGAGGAAAGATTATTACTATTGCATAATCATTGGATAGTGAAAACATTTTTTTACGAGTGGTTAGCCATTGATATTTAAATTATTCATAAGAGAATTTGGGGGTAAAAATAAGTAAAGTTATAAAGGGATCCAAATATCCATAACTTCCCACTTATGTTTTTCACTTTTTATTTTTTCTTTATTTATATTTTTTTACTTTATCTCTTACACTTGCACAACAAAAATCACTTTGTTGGTGAGCTTAAAAATTAGAATTTGAGTTTCTTCCATTGATTGTTGGCATAGTCTCTGTGGGATTGACACTGAGGATCTCAAATACCCCTTTTACACCGGCAAGTATACCTGCCTGTGGGTAAAACTTGCTCATTTTGGATGGTCATCACCATCATAATTTCTTGAAGTCCTATGGCTTCTATATGGAAAGTCCTGTGACATCTATATGTGCACAAGCCCTATGACTTGACATTGGTAAGATTAGTGTCTTAAATTTTCATATAGAATTTTCTTTAGTGATCTCTTAACTTATTAGGTTCCATTTTAAGTCTTTATGATAATATGCATGCTCAATATTCAATCAATATAGTATGCACAATAGCATCCAAGTCATCCAGTTTCTTATATAATTCATCCACTCAGGGAACCATAATTTACATCACTTTGATGAATCATTTAAGAGAACACATATAACCTCTAATCCAATCTATTTTCTCATTTATCATCCACACATGAGCATTATATAGCACATCATTTTTCTAAGAAATTGGGAGTATATTCCATACATGTTACATTCTCCTTTGTGTACTCATAACGCAACACAACAAGTTGGCATAATTATTATAAACAGAAACCAACTTTCTAATCAAGATTTCTTAATTATGTTTAATATGGATTTCTTGTATAGCATGCAACCTTTGTCCAAGAGCTTTTCCATCTTACCTTACTTCATAAGATTTATGGTAAATCTCTCATAGGAACCTAGTTCACTCATCCTTTTAAGTTACCTCAACCTTCCTTTTCTCAAGATTAAGTTTTTCTTAAAGTTTTTAGTGTAAGATTATGAAACATTGGATTTCTATTCTAGTTAGTTGAATGACCTCTTTGGTTATTTATTCTTTGTGTTCATCAATTTGGAAGTTTTATGCACAACTTTCTTAATTCAGGTTTAAGTGTTAGAAGTTTTATGTTTTCTTGACTAATAACTTTGCTAATCAAATTGGAACCAATAATTAACCTACTTGTTTACTTGCTCATGAATTCAAAGTTTCTTACTAGTGTCTTATTTGAATGTATTTAAGCATACAAATTAACTTACTTTTCCTATTTACGTCTTAGGTGGTTGAATCTATATCCTTTAGTCCTAGGACATTATGGTTCAATTTTTCTTCCACTAAAAGGTAATTTACACTAATTAGGACTTAGGCTATTAATTCACACCAACCTAAGAAATTTTTTGGACTTTTTCTCCTTGTCTGGTGAGTATGACTGAATGCCACTTTCCTTCCTTCACTCCATAATTCATTTCTATTCACCACCTTAAGTATATTTAGGTTCATTCCTAAATTCTGGCAAGGTTTTAACTGATTAAATTGCTCCAAAGGTTGGTAAGAGCATTTTAATCCATCAAAACTTCCTTTAAACTTCCAAAAATAACTAAAAAAATTTGTGATGCTCATAGTTAACCATCAAGGGTAGCTTTTAGCTCGAAAAACTTCAAACAAAAAAGGACCCATAAATACAAAATTAAAAGCTTAGAAAAATATATGGTAAAAACGTTACTTGTTGAAGAATTTGATGAATGTTTGATGGGTCTTTGAAGTTGGTCTCCTTCCTCCTTGATGGTCCACACAAAATCTCATTGTGATGGTGGTGGGGCTTGATTGGTTTGTTTTATTTTAACTTAAACTTTAAAGATGGAAGTTTAATCTTAGTGTAGATTTTGGTGTTTTGAGAGAAGTTGGAGTTTTAGGTGAGTTTAGAAAGCTTCCACAAGTGTTTAGAAGAGTGTTAATCAAGAAAATGAACCATCCTGGTATTCCTAAGCAAATTCGATCATCTAGGGCATGTGGGAATTAAATTCCCACTTAAGGGTATTTTGGTCTATTTACGTGTAATTTTCATTTTCCAATTTAAATGTAAATGTAAGGAATTACTCTTTAGGATTAGTTTAATACTAATTATTCTAAATGTGTCAATAATTAATGTTAACTTATTCTAAGTATGGTTAATTTTAATTAATTAAGGTTAATTTACTTTAACCATGGTTAATTTTATCTTTCCTATTTAATAATTGTGTCCTATATGGCATTAATGAAGTGACGACTCATCGGATGATTTACCACCTTATTTTCCACATGTTCAATTTCATGCTCAAGGGGTGGGGCTCGCTTCTCAGGTTGTGCTTCGTATTTTTTTGCCCTATCAACCTTCTAGGAATATTTTGGTAATTTTTAAAAAAATTTCCAGAAAGTTTCCAAATTGTTCTTTCGATGTTTCTAACACTTATTAGTTCGTTTCCGAATCATTCTTATATCATTTTCCATATTTTTGGAAATAGTTTAACCTTTATAGAAGACATAACTTTCTAAGGGATTTTTAAGTAGTTTTAGGCGTTTTTTATGGTGTTTTTATTTTTTCTTTATTTATATTCTTTTATTATGACTTTCTAAATATCATGGATGGGTTCTAAAACTTTAGAATGCATTTTAACTTTTATTTTGAGTTTCTTGCACATTTATTTGTGTTATCTTAGTGTAAGGGCATTTTCATTATAACACACTAAAAATGAATACCAATTTTACGCTCAAGTCGTTCATTCAGTTTCATTATTAGTTTGTTATCTCATGATGCATAATTCTTTTTAGAAAATACTTGTATGAAAATACGGTAATTTTTTTAAAACTGTTTGATATAAATTGCAAGCCTCAGTGATAAAACGTATATATCAGTAATATAAATTGCTAACCAAATTCTATGCGCGTTCCAAACCTCAAGAGCATAAATTTCTTACATTATCCTCTTTTATTCTTAAATTACATGTAGACAGTTAAACTTAATTTAGTCACACCATACATATCATAACCTAACTATACATACCACTCTCACATGACATAAGTCTTAGGCCCGTACGCCTTATCATATATAAACCTTAATTTACATAATTACCTTCTACACATCCTAATATAATATATACATTAGCTTAATACTACATATTTAATAGCTAGCATGCTTGCATCTAATTATTTTCAATATCAGTGCGATGTAAATCTTCTTCCAGAGAGAGTGCCTCACATCCGTTTCAAGTATGTGAATTGCTCCATCACGAACAGCATCCGGAGCGTCTAGGAAAAAAGTGGAAGAAGTAGAGATGAGAAACTAAGTTTCTCAGTATACCTTATACTCTACTTTAATGTCATCACTTTTATTCCAGCAACTTCAGTTTGTTTAAGAAATCATTACATGCAAATAAGAGTATTTTTAAATCTTTGAAAACATTCCACTGAAGTGAGTTAATTTTATTCATAAACATTTAGCTCAGTGATTAAACATACATTTCTTTTAAAATTTATAAACTTTGGGATCATAATAAAGATATTATTTGATGTACATATTATTCTATGTCTTAAACTTTTTTCTTTGTCATTTCTCTTTATCTTTATCACACTTCTCTAGCCTACTTTTTGGGAAAATTATGGATCTAGTCCCACAATTTTGGGAAAAATATTTATACATAGACATGCATTAAAATTATCAAACAATATCTTCTCATTTTCTCTACTCTCACCTTATCACTTTGTTGCATCATAACATCACGATACTATTTGACACATTAATGTATCTTTCCATACACATAGTCATGCTCGTATGAAACATAACATTAAGATATTACTTAACACGTCAATATCTTCTGCTATACCATTGTACTCTTAATGATACCTTATTAAATATTACTCAAGTGTTACTAGCTCTTTCACACACATACTCAACAATTATTATTAGAATTTGAGCTCACATGGTCATCACCACAAACATGGATAGCCCCTAGGCTTTCCACACATGCACAAGTCCCTGACTTGGAACTTTTCAGGTATGCGTTTGTCCAGTTTATTTTAGTTTGAAGCCCCATGGCTTCCAACATGGATAGTCCTAAACTTTCCACACATGCACAAGTCCCTAACTTGGCACTTTTCAAGTATGTGTTTATTAATTTTATTTTCACACTCACCGTATTTTACATCATTCTTTTAAAAAATTAAGAACATTATTCATACAATTTACATTTTCTAGTATGTACTCACATCACATAATACATTACTCTCTAAGAAATCAAGAGTAACAACATCCATGCTTAATCACCCCAATCAATATGTCATGCACACTTAGATCTCAAATTCTATCATATCATCAATCACAAATACTTCTCATACATAACATCATATGTTCTATACTTATAAGAAATCAACATTTCAACTCACATTCATAGTGTGCATTCATAAGAGCATCACAAGTTGACTGGTAAATCAGATAACATCATTGTATGTTTCAAGTACATGTTCAACTCATTGTCTCCTTAAATTTTGTTGTTGAATCACTCAAGGGACTTATTTCTCTCAACCTTCTAAGCAGCTCCTCATCCTTTCCTTTTCTCAAGTTCACATTAGTTTCATGAGATTTTTACATTTTAGAGTTTTGTTCTAGGTGGCTGAATGACACCTTTTAAGTTTTTATTCTTTATACTCTCATTTGTTCAAGTCTTATGCATGTCCTAATTATACTAAGTTCAAAATTAAGTATTTACAAACTTTTAACTTGTCTAAGATATTTTAATTGAACATGGTCGAATGGTAACTTTTGTCATTGTTTACTTTCTTTTGAACTTTTAGTTCTTCCTTTAACATTATAAGACTTCTTAAGTTATATAAACTAAGATTTTAAACTTTTTTCCCTCTTAATTAACCTAGAGTTGCCAAATGTGAACTCTAGGTTTCTAAGATCTTCTAGTTCATTTTCTCTTGTTTTATGAGTTGATTTATGTTACTTAAAGACTAAATCAATTCTTTCTATCTAACTTAGAAACTTTTAGAACTTCCTTATCATTAAGGTATGTCATGGCGGAATGACTTAGTTTCCTTCTAACTTCATATTTTAAGTCCTAATCATCTTTCTTAAACATGCTTAGAATTAATCTTTGAAGTATGTTAACTTGTGACTTCCTTTTTACTACTTTGATGATTAAGTATAAATAACTCTTAAACCTTTGCAATTCCTTTTATTTTTAAACCAAAGAATGTATAGTTAAGGTAATTAGGAATTAAGTCTTCCCCTTGGTCAATTTACACTAAGGTGGCCGAATGGCCTATTTTCTAAAATCTTACCCTTCTTATACTTTTAATGTATTATGCTTACATGTTTAGAATCATTAATTAGACCTAGTTAAGAATTAAAACTCTTCTTCAGTTAATTAAACTCATGGTGGCTGAATGCCACTTCTTAGACTTAGGTTTCCACAATTTCCTTCTTAACCCTAGATTTATTTACTTAAGATGGTCAATTGGTCCCTTTACATATGTTAAAACTTTGTCACACTTTTAATCCATTATGGTTACATGTGAAAGGTCCTTAATTAAACCTAATTTGGATTGAAAACCTTTCCTAAGTTAATTAATTTGAATGCCACTTTTCTAGGTTTAGGGTTTCCTTTTCTTAACCCTAGTTGACTTAAGTTGACAATTCCTTAACCCTAGTTGACTTAAGTTGATCTTTAGTTGGAGATTAAGTTTAGACTTCACAATTGAATTAACCTAAAGTATTTTTAATTCTTTTTTTCCTAAACTAAGTGAGATGGCCGAATTTACACTTTACTTTTACCTAGGCAATGGTTCAATTTTTAGTTACCCATTTTATGCTCCTTTAGGATTTTTACCATATGCTAAATTATGGATTTTTACCTTAAGTTTATCTATGTTACATGTTTTGAAATTAGTCATTTTAGATGTTAATAAAACCTCCAAATAAGTTACTTACTTGCTGAAAAATTGTTGGTCCTTCCTTAATCAAATTTTAAACCCATTTTTGTCAAAATTACTCTAGGGTGGCCGAATGCACTCTTAGAGGTTTTCAAACCATTTTTTGCTTTAATTAACTTCCATAAAAGGTTGATTTAGTCCATTTAAAACCTAATTATAGAGGTCAAGTGACTTAGAGAAATTTTAGCCAAATTAATCCTTGCTTTTGGAGTGGTGGCCAAAAAGCCTCCCTTGGTTAGCCAAGGTCATTCCTTCCAAACTATCACCTCACATAACCATGGTTCGGTGGTTTGTGTCCTTGCTACACTTCATGCCTTTTGTACTTGCTCATTTTTCCAATTCTAGAGTTTAGGTACTGATCATGATGAGTCTTGAGTGCCATACAAAGATTTTTCCATTTTTATGCTTAAAAGTCCAACCTTTACTTAGTAGCTTTCTAGCTTTTGTCCAAAGGGAGCCTTTGGGAATTATTACATAAATTTATTTCACATTTTAGCATACATGGTCAGAGGTTCAGATCTGATCCAAATCTCATACAAAAATTCACATGTGAAAAATTACAACTTTAAAACTTAAGCATAAACAAGCATGAAAACAAGCAACATAATATTTTTTCCCAAACAACAAAAGGTAGATTTTTATGATCTACTCCATGATCCACATATCTACTTTCAAGTATACTTCAAAAACTTTTCTCATGAGAATTTAAAACTGATCAAAGCTTTAAAAATGATTTTTAAACAAATTCCACCGAATAAATTTCTTCTAAGTGCCATAAAAGCACTTTAAACCAAACAAACTTTGTTTTTATTTTCAAAAATCACTAAAAATTGGTGGGGCTGATTTTGAATGGTCCAAATACAATTTTAAGGCCTCACAAGTGAAAATAAAAGGATATGTATAAATTTTAGAGAAAAAATCCATGAAAGTTAGAAGCATGAAAAGACAAGTAGAAAGATCTTACTTTTTGAAGACTTTCCTAAGTGTTGGTGGGGCTTTGATAGCTACCTTGGGTCCCTTCTTGGCTGCTCCACATGTTTGACAAGTGAAGGTAGTGGGGCTTTGGTGTTTAGAGTCTTAATTTGGCTTAAGTCTCAAAGATGGAGACTTAGGCTTAAAGTGTGGGTTTTGGATGTTTTAGGTTAAGATGAACTTAAAGAGAATGGAGAGGATTTGGCTAAGTGTTTAAGCTGCAAAAACTAAAGCAAATGGGGTCCTAAGGGGTGCTAAGTGTGTTTGGCCACTTATGGGCAAAGTAGAAATATTTTTACACTTAGGAGTATTTTGGTAATTTGGCCTAGATTTTCCTATTTTTCAAAATAATTCATAATTCAAGAAATTATCCCTTTAGGTTTAGATTAGTGTTAATTAGGTTGATTTTAACTCTAATTGTGTTTAACTTAGTCTAAGCATACTTTACTTTTAATTAACCAAGGTTAACTAGTCTTAACCATGGTTAAAAGAATCTTTTCACTATTTATTTTTATTTTTTTTGTGGAAGACTCGATTGACTTGAGTTTGGTGACTCATCACCAGCTTTTCCACATGTTGAATTTTGTGAAAATGAGTGTGTGGCCCACCCTTGGCTTGCTTATCACAATTTCTTGCCCTCCCAACCTTTTAGGAGTGTTTCCGTAATTTTTCTCAACATTGTCGAAAAATTTCCCAAATTATTCCTCTGACCTTTCTATCACTTTTTGGTTCATTCCAATGTTAATCTAAGGTCATTTACTATTGTTCTGGTGACTGACTAACTCTACGCAGAAAGTAGAGCTCCCAGGGACATTTTGGTCATTTTAGTAAGTGCATTTTCATCCCTTCTTGAGTTTCTAAATCTTTCTCCTTACATATTAACCATCCTTGATGTTTTATAATCCTTTTAGGGTGTATTTTACTTATGTTTTCATTTCTATGACTTATTATTTGAGTTGCCCAAATGTAGGGACATTTTCATCATTTGCATCGAATTTTCTAATTCCTATGTTTTTGGCTCCTAATCTTACTTAGTTTCATTCTAGGAATTACTTGTAGCTTCAAACATCCATCATAGAAAATTGGGATGTTACATTCATCATCTGTTAAAAATTCTCTAATTTTCTTAGAAATTTTGGGGGAAATTTCATGATTATTAATTTCTCAATCACTAACTTAGAGAAATTTGGGGTGCTATGGCTTTCTTGTAGCTGTCATGACTGTTCTAGGTCTTCACTGTGCAGTAGGGTTGACTGGGGCACCCTTGTGTCATTGGAATTGATGGGGATGTCCTCCTGTATCACTAAGGCTGATGTGGCATTGCTTACTGGATGTGTAAAATGTCTGCATAACTGTATAGCCTCGTGCTAGCACGACCATGCTTAGGTTTGCACAATCAAGCTAGACTATAGAGGGTATTTTTGTCCTTTTTTTCACTTTCGCTATTTTATGCCCCTTTTACCCTCTTTTTTGGTCCAAATTCTTCCTATTTTAGGATTCTTTGTTTGCTTGACTATTCCTTCAAAAAAAAATGTTATTAGTTGTAATTACAAGTGAAATTATGCTCAATCATGCAATATTTATGCCTAAACCATACAGATAAAATGTGATAGAGTGATAATATATCAATGCTAATTGTATACTAATAGAATTAAAATGGATGGTTAACAATTGGCTTTCAATCATTCATATTGGAGTTTGGGGGTAAATTTGGGTAAAATCATAAAGGGATCCAAATTTTCATGATCATCCATAATTGAACTCGCGTTTTTGTTTTTCTTTCCATACATTTCCTATTCTTATTTGATTTGAATTTTCATTTCTAAGAAATACTTTGCAATGAAAATCCTTTTTTGTGAGCTAAAAAGTTAGATTCAAACATTTTTTAAAGATTATTGACATAGTCCCTATGGATTCAACACTAGAGGTCTTAAATACCCCTTTTCTCAACTCATGAGTGAACTCTCCCATGAGTAAAACTGGCATACACATTTTTCACCCATCAAGTTTTTTTTTTTCAACATGATTTTGCACATCAAGTTTTCGACATTGTTGCCAAGAACTATTCCGCAATAATCTTAAAAATTTGATCTTTGATTACTTGAAATGTGTTTATACTAGCTCGTTTGAGCTTTTCATTTGCAGTTCAACCATTAGATATAAAGAACAATGTGACACGCTTGATTCAATCATCTGTTCTTATCCATTCTCATGAATGATATGCATAAGGATCCTTTCAAAGCTAATTTATTGACACATTTCATTCACCATTCATCAATAGAAGCGATCAAGAACTCATATTCCTTACTATGGTTTCGGAATCCTGAGTCCTAAAAAATATTTCAACCATGATTCTCATTTAATCATTTGAGAATGGTTTCCCACTGATCTTAGGGATGCCTGCTACAAGTTAGATTAAGTAAGGTTTTCATGAAAAATTCTCGAATACAGGGAGTTACTCAGTGTCACTAAAGACCTCCAATCTCCCAATATACTTAATGCCTACATCTAGGCCACAACATTAACATCCTGTAGTGTACACAACTAGTACTTCCTTCTCAACTACATTTATCATGATGCATGGTTATTCATACTAACATTAATTTATTATAATTAACACATTAACTCACCATTCCACATTCTTAACACAATGTATCCTATTCTATGTTCACAAAATGGGTCTTTGTCCAAACCTCAACATAATACAATTCGTCTAACGCAACCATCTATTATGTAAAGTATTATTTCTCAATTCTCTTCACCTTAATAATTGTATTACATCATAGAAAGACACATTAATCACATATATTATA
This sequence comes from Canavalia ensiformis, assembly GCA_026541065.1. NCBI lineage: Eukaryota > Viridiplantae > Streptophyta > Magnoliopsida > Fabales > Fabaceae > Canavalia > Canavalia ensiformis. The sequence goes on along the minus strand of JAMKYM010000035.1, from coordinate 456,263 downwards.
CATTAACACACACACACACACACACACACACACATATATATATATATATATATATATATATATATATATATATATATATATATATATATATATATATATATATATATATATATATATATATAGGTCTCATTCCATACCAACACAAGGTGCAAGTATCTATGCCATAACAGCTTGTAAGAATTGCCACAAATCACATAGAGCTAGGATTTTTTTTTTACATAATAGCAAATTCTTGATTTCTTAGTAGGAACAAAAACTTGCAAAAATTACAATATATTTCATAGAAAGAATTTGTGAACAAAATTTTTACCAGAGTATACAACACAAGGAATAATACTAAAAAAGCAAATTTCAAATTGAAACTCCAACATTTCATCGATTATGTAACATCCCAATTTTTCTATGATAAATGTTTGAGGCTACAAATAGTTTCTAGAATAAAACTAGGTGAAATTAGGAGCCAAAAGGAGAGAAATTAGGAAGTTTGGTGCAAATGACGAAAATGCCCTTGCACCTGGACAACTCAAATAATGAGCCAGAAAAATGGAAATACAAGTATAAGACATCTTGGAGGGATTATAAACATCATGTATAGTTAAAAGTAGCGAGAAAAATTTAGAAACTTGAGAAGGGACGAAAATGCCATTCGAAAACCCCGAAAATGACCAAAATGCCCCTGGGAGCTGTACTTTGTGCACAAAGCTAGTCAGTTCCCATAAAAATAGCAAACGACCTTAGATTAACATGGGAACGAACCAAAAAGTTTTAGAATTGTCAGAGGAATAATTTGGAAAATTTTTCAGCAATGTTGAGAAAAATTACAAAAACGCCCCTAGAAGGCCAGGAGGGCAGGATAAGGTGATAAGCATGGCAAGAGTGGGCCCCACACCCATGTGCACGAAATGCAAAAGGTGGTGGTGAGTCACCAAAATGAAGTCAACCAAGTTTTCCACAAAAAGACAAAAGTGAATAGTAAAAAGGTTACTTTAACCATGGTTAAGACTAACTCACCTTGGTTAATTAAAAGTAAAGCATGCTTAGGTTAAATTAATCATAATTAGAGGAAATATCAGCTTAATTAACACTAATCTAAGCCTAAAAGGATAATTCCTTAAATTTTGATTTATTTTGAAAAATAGGAAAAATCTAGGCAAAATTACCACAATACCCCTAAGTACAAAACTAATTCCACTTGGCCCATAAGAGTCCGAATTTTTTGGGACCCTTGGGACCCCATTTGCTTCAGATTTTTCAGCTTAGAAACTCATCAAAATCCTCTCCATTCTCTCCAAGCTTTCCATAACTCCAAACACCCAAAACTTACACTTTAAGCCTAAGTCTTCATCTTTAAGACTTAAGCTATATTAAAGCTATAAACACTTAAGCCCCACCACCATCCTTTGTCCACGTCCAGAGAAGACCAAAGGGGACTCAAGGCAGCCTTTAAAGCACACAAAAACACTAAGGAGGTCTTCAACAAGTAGGATCTTTCTACTTGTCTTTTTATGCTTTTAACTTTCCTTTTTATGGTGTGTTTGTTTTCTTTCATGCATCTTTTCTCCAAGATTTGTTTGTCTTATTTTGTTTTCACTTATGAGAGTTTAAAACTGTATTTTAACCGTTAAAAATCAGCCCCACCCATTTTTATTGATTTTTGAAAAGAAAAACAAAGTTTGTTCGGTTAAAAGTGCTTCTATGGCACTTAGAAGAAATTTAATCGGTGGGTTTTGTTTTAAAATTATTTTTGAAGCTTTGATCAGTTTTATGCTCTCATGAGAAAGGTTTTTTAAGCTTATTTGAAAGAGGAGATGTGGATCTTGGAGTAGATCATGAAGATCTACCCTTTTAATACTTGAGAAAAGTGATGTGTTGCTTGTTTTCATGCTTGTTTTGATGATTACATTTTAATATTGTGATTTATCTCTTGTGATGATTTATGTGCTGGATATGCACCTCTGATTATGTAAGTTAAGAGGTGAAATAAAGTTTTGTAATAAGTTCCAAAGGTTTCCTTTGGACATTAGTTAGAAAGCTACCAAGCAAATGATGTAATTTGTAGCCCAAAAGTGGCTAAATCCTTGTATGGTACCCAAGACTCATCATGACCAACACCTAAGCATCACAACTTGAAATAAATAAGCATGGAACAGAGGCTAGAGGGGCTGCAAAAGCACAACACCACTGAACCAAGGTGGTGTGAGGTGAAAGCTTGGAAGAAATCACCTTGGCTAACAAAGGAGGGCTTTCGGCCACCACTCCAAAAGCATAGTTTAACTTGGATAAAATTTTTTATAAGAAAATAAAGCACTGCAATTAGGTTTTAAATTAACAAAATCAACCTTTGAACAAAGTAAATCAAAGCAAAAATAGGTAAAAAAAAACCTCTAGGAGTGCATTCGGCCACCCTAGAGAGATTTTGGCAAAAATGGGTTAAAAATGTGATTAAGGATAAATCTACCATTTTCAGCAAGTAAATAATTTAATTTGAGGTTTAATAAACATTTAAAAGGTTAATTTTTAGAGTAAATGGCCTAGGTAAGCTTAGGGAAAAATCCAAAAAAAATTACTAAGTGGTAAAATTCCCAAATACGCTTAAAATGGGTAACTAGAAAATTTACCATAACTTAAGCAAGGGTAAATGTCAAATTCGGCCATTCCATTAAAATTTGAGTAAAAATACTTAACATTACCTTATAATATGTCAATTATGAAGTATAAACTTGGCTACCAAGTAATGGTCAACTTACGTCAACTAGGGTTAAAAAAATGGTCAAATTAAGTCAACTAGGGTTAGAAGAAGGAAACCCTAAACCTAAAAGAGTGGCATTCGGCCACTTAGTGGTTAATTAACTTAAAGGAGGTTTTAATTTCCAAATAAGGTTAATTAAGGACCATTCTTATGTGAATAGGACGAATTTATAGTATGAAGAAGTTTTAAGGTGGATAAAGAGACCTATTGATTTTTTAGGCAAATGATCTTATGGTGAAGAAGGAAATTGTGGAAACCTAAGTCTAGGAGATTGGAATTCGGCTACTATGTTTTAGATTAACTAAGAATGGGTTTCAATCCTTAACTAGGCCCAAATAATGACACTAAATATGTAAGCAAAATATAATTAAGGTGTATGAAAGGTGGAATTTGAGGAAGTAGGTCATTTGGCCATTTAGGAATAAATTGACCTAGAAGATTAATTAATTTCTACTTAGATATTATTTGTCTTAGAATAAAAGAGACCTTAAAGGTTTAAGAGTCAATTAGATCTAATTATTAAGGTAGTAAAAAGGAGAATATAAGGTAATATATTTCAAAGGTTTATTAGAGGCATGATTAAGAAGGATATGATTTAAACTTGAAGTTAGAAATTCACTAAGTAATTTGATCATAACATACCTTAATGAGAAGAAGTTATAAAAGATTTTTAAATACTTAATACTTGAACTTAGAATAATTAGGACATGCATAAGACTTGAACAAAAGAGAACACAAAGAGAAAAGAACTTGAAAGGTGCCATTCGACCACCTAGATTAAGATGCTAAGACGTAAAATCTTAATGAACGAGTGTAATTTGAGAAAAGGAAAGGACGAGAGGTAACTTAGAAGGATAAGTGATGTAAGTCCCTTGCGTGATTTCAACATCAAACCAAATTGAGGCATTAGGTTGGTTGTTTAAATGTGACATTATGCTATGTGATTTACAAATCAAATTTCATTATTGGTTATGAATGCTCACTATCTATGAATAAATGATGGATGCTTATGAATGAGAAAGGAAGATGACCATGTATGAGATTGGTTTATGATGATGATTGAGATGAAAATTCGAAACTTATATGTGCATTTCATATTGGTTGGAAATTTGTTTGAGCATGCATAATTATTTGGAAGCCACTAAAATGAACTTAAAAAGATTAAGGGATCACTAAAGCAAACTTTATGTGAAAAGGTAATGCTACTCTCTTTGTGCCTTATGTGCACTAGTATCCAGAGGGCCCTAAAAAACTCTACTGAAGAGAAGCCAAAGGTTGCTTCTTGAAGCCAAAGGTTGCCTCTAGGAGTCAAAGGTCGCTCCAAAAATCCTTCTACTGTGAAGACTTAAGTTTCTTCACCAAGTTTTAAGGTGGTGACGACCACCCCGGAATGAGCTCATATCCTTAATTTTTAGTAGGAGGTGGGAGTAGAGCCAGTGAGAAGATATTGTTTGACAAAATTTAATACATGTTTATGTCTAATTTTTTTCTTCTACAGATGGTGAAACTAGATTCATAAAGTGTCCCAAAGGTTGGACAAAGAAATGATAAAGACAAAGTAAAGTAGTAAAGAACAAAGTTTAAGACATAGAATAATTGTATGTCAAATGATATCTTATTTGTGATCCTAAATTTATGAATGTTAACAAGAATGTATGGTGAGACACTAAGTTGTATGTTTTGAATAAAATTGATCCACTTTAGAGAAATATTTTCAAAGAATTAAAAGTAACATTTTATGTAAGAAATGATTTCTGAAATAAACTGAAGTGGCAGGACTAAAGTGATGACATTAGAACTAAGTAGATAGCCTACTGAGAAACTTAGTTTCTCATCCCTACTTCTTCCCACTTTCTTCCCAGACACCTTGGATGCTGATCATTATGGTAGCAGTTCATGTACTTGAAGCAGACATGAGGCGTTCTCTCTGGGAGGTGTACATCGCACTAATGTCAAAAAAATAATTGGATGCGAGCATCCTAACTACTAATATGTAGTATTAGCTAACTTATGTATATATTGTATAATAGTTGTAAGTTTACGGTTTGTAATAACTATATGATAAGGCTCACGGGCCTAAGACTTATGGTCTATATGATATGTTATGTATAAATATTCTATGATGTGTATGATATGCTTGAGTCTTGTGTATCTAATATATGCAAATGACAAACGGAAAGAACAATACGAACGCTTAGTATTCCTAAGGTTTTGCACGTACGTAGAAATTTTATTATCGATTTATTTTACCATTACGCACGTTTTATCGACGAGGCTCGCAGTTTATATCAAACAGTTTTAAAAAAAAAATTATCGTATTTTCATATAAGTATTTTCTAAAATGAATTCCGCATCATGAGATAACAAACTAAAAATGAAACCGAATGATCGACTTAAGCGTGAAATCGGTATTCGTTTTTAGGGTGTTATAGATTAACTCTTCCAATACCAAATAGACAAATTTCTTCACAGGATAGTAAAATCCTAAATTTTTTTTTAGACATAAAATCTGCAAAAGGTGTTATAAATTACCTAGAACAAAATTTTACAAAGATATAATAGACACAAAATACTACCAACCCATTGAATTTTAAAGTGAAATTAATACATTTTACTATTCAACTCTTCCAAAACCAAATAGGAAAATTTCTTAATAGGATAGTAGAATCCTGACTTCTTAAAGTTAATGGAAACTAGCAAAAATTGCTATAAATTTTAAAAAACGAATCTAAGGATGAAATTTTCCATGGATAAATTATGAGAAATAACATTAGTGCATAAAACTACTACTTCAACCTTTCATTGTATATACATGCAAAATAGAAATAAAACATTTTGACCTCAAATTTTCTTTGGCCATTGCTTTCCTATAACATATGGAATTCTAGACTACAGGAAGTTATCTGGGGTCATTGAAGACCTCCAACCCCTAATATATTTCCAAGGCCTCCATCCATGCCATGATGCTAACATCCTGTAGTGTACCAACTATTACTTTCCTCTCAACCACATATATACCATGCTTACACGATGGGCCCATCCAAGCGTTAACATAATACAACTTTCTTAATGCAACCATCTGCCATGTAGAGTATTATTTCTCAATTCTCTCCACCTAATAATTTTAAAACACATAGAAAGGAATATTAGTCACATACTATATATAAACATTTCACCATTCAATTCATCAAAAACTAAGCAGGAAAATTTCTTCATAAGAAAACAAAATCCTAATATCCTACCAGGAATAGAAACTTGGTAAAATTACCATAAATTTCGAGTAATTAATTTATTAATGAAATTTTATTGGAGTACAGAACATAAGGAATACTACCAACAAACAAAATTTCAAAGTGAAACTCCAACATTTGGCTGATCAACTCTTCTAAAATTGAATAGATAAATTTCTTCATAGGATAGTAGAATCCTAATTTTTGGAAGGAACCATAACTTGTAAAGATTTATATAAATCACCCAAAATGAAATTTCAAATGAAAATTTATAGAGATAAAAAAGAAATGGAATGGTACCAACACACAAAATTTCAAAGTGAAACTAAATATTTCACTATTCAATTCTTCCAAAACCTAACAGGAAAATTTCTTTATAGGACAACAGAATCCTAACTTCTTAATATTAATTGAAAATTGAAAAAATGCTATAAATGTCAATGAATAATTTAAGGATGAAAATTTTAGGGATTACATATATGAAGAATATCATTAGCATACCAAAGTTCAAAGTGAAAGTTCAACATTTAATGGTTCAAATATGCAAAATACAAATGGAATGTTTTGACGTCAAAAATGGTCTTTGGCCATTGCTTTCCTAAATGTAATCAAGAAAGCTCCAAGATTTTCTCTTGGATGTGACATGCAAGGCCAAAAGATTATTTAGAACATGAAATGTCAAACATTCAACCATCAAAACCAAGGAAAAAGGATTTTTAGCAAACATTTCAATTATGGAGTTCACCAAGGGAAAGAACCCATTCCCAAAAACTCTATTCTACTCAATAGTCAAGGTGATATGAAAGGTAGAGACATTGATTATTCACTTACATGGCTTCATATGTTCCTTATGGTGATAGCTTTGTTTTTGGGCTTAAAGTTTATCCTTTAAGTTTATGGTGCTTGAGAATGAGAACGAGAAGAGAAAACTTAAGAGAAAGGAAAAAGAACATTTTTATAAAAATCAAAATAGTAGACAAGGTTGACTAAACAATATAGAAATATATAATGGGCTGGATTTCCTATTCATCAATATCATGGGCCAAAAAAACACCATTTATCCTTGACTTGCTAAAGTGGGTCATAATATGTCACATCACTTGACCTCTTGTCCTTACCTTTCCAATGTGTTCCCTTTGTATGCCACCATATCACATCTCATCAGTAACTCATCATATCCATAGTTAATGCACCATATCCCTAGGAAAAACTTCCTTCTCTTGTACTTCTAGGAAGATACATTCTATCTAAAAATTAATTAACCTGAACCTAACTAATCTTTACATCTTCTATAAAAACACATCCTATGAAATTTATTAACCTTAACATGGTTAATATTTTATATATCTAGAATCAAGAATAACATCACTAATAATAATAATGATGATAATAATATTAATAATAGATAAAAGGTTAAAAAGAGGGCGATACCAATAGCCAAAAGGTTGAGATGAGAAACTAAAATGAGAAAGATGATAGGGTAATAAGGAAGGACATTACTAGATTTCATAACCTATAGTGATGACAGCCTAAGGAGTAGTATATCAATCTTAGCACTTGAATATGTTCCCAACTTTTAGTTGAAGCTGGTCATTATCAACATGATTCATAACCCACTTTAATTTGGAGGGACAAACACCATAAAGATGAATGAAGTTACATAAGACCCAAATCTCCACATCAAAAAGTTGAGGATAATGAATACCCTAAAGATGAATGGTGTGGAATTACACAAGATGCCATCAGACTACAATTGGTCCCCTTTTCCATCACTAAAACTATGAACGATTGGTTGAACTCTTTGTTAAAGACATTCATCACTACATGAGGGCAATTGTAGTGCTTATTCTTGTCACAATACTTTTCATGGCCAATGCAGTTCAGGATCATAGTAGAAATCACCAATTTACCCAATATGAGAATGAGTCCTTACATGTTGCTTAAGACAGATTCTAGAACCTTTTCTGGAAGTTCACATTTCATGGGTACCAAATACCTTGTGCAGATTTTCTACAATAGTCTTTCCTATATCAATAGAGTTGTAATTAACATAATTTCTAGCAGGGTATCCTACATATCCCCTTAAGGACACATGGGTAATCATAGGGAATTTGGATGCTAATAATAACCAATATTAGCTTTCCAACAGAAATGTGAGAAAGAAGGGCCCTCAACTAGTTGGAATGTATTAGGTGGATTGATAAACTATCATTTTATCAATTTATCTACAAGAATTTAGATATAATTATTGCATGATTCATGATTATTTACTAATAATTTGGTCTAATTTCCTTATTTTTATAGAAATGATCACATAAGTAGAGAATAAAAAATAGACAAATTTTGAGCCAAAAAGAGAGAAAAAAGGACACAAAAAGATAAAATAGTAAAAGGATAAAAATACCCCTAAACATGTCCTATAGCAAGACTAAACATCCATCACGACCGTTTAGACCTGAGCATGGTCATGCCAAATGGACATAGCTTATGCAGAGCGCATAAGTACGGTCGTGCCAAGACTAGGAAGCACCAAACAAGTAGCCACATCATCCTTAATGATGTAGAAAAGATCCTAGTCAGTCCTAATAATGTTATAGATGACTTAGAATGACCATGTTAGCTGAGGAAGTAACTTGGTCAACCTGTTCTACGATAGTTAAAGCCCTAATCCACGTCTATAAGAAGGAGATTCTTGGAGAGCCTAAGCACTTCCAAAACACCAAACATAACACCACACATCTTCACACGCTTTGATACTTTGGGTAGAATCCTACCTTTCCTCCATTTTTCATCTCTAGTCTCTCCATTTTTGGTTTCTCCTTTGGTGTCCTCCTATAAGATCTTGGTGGAAGGAATCCTTTCAAGGTGCAGTTGTTGGGTTGATTACCAGCCTTCCTGACAACCCAATTTTATATCTCTTATCTTATGAGTAGGTTATGAATATTTTTAGATTAATTTTTATCATCTGTAACTAATCCTCAATTCATGGGACTTTAGTGAATATTATGATGTAATTGCCTAAACCCTAATTTTTCTCATAAATAATTATTATACCCTTAGGTTGTTGAATGGTGGTATTTTGATTATTCAACTATATGCCATTATGTTGTTAAATGGTGGTATTTTGGTTACCTAATTGTGTTGCCTTATTGTACTTAATCCATTAACAAGAATTTGGCTACCATCCCTAATTGACAAAATTATAGGATAACTGAATTTAAAAGTTTGTTAGAATCCTCGGTTTCTAACTAGTTAATTGCCTATACAGTAGTTGACAACCTCTTATTTCTTCTCATATTTATTTTCTTTACATGATTATTGAGGGTAGTATTTGGGGAAAAGTTATTTATTTTCAAATAATTGAGTATTAATAGCCTTAGAGTATAGGTGGTTAGCAATTGGTAGGGAAAATTGGGGGGTATGGGCAAGTAAATTCACAAGGGGATCCAAAGTTTCATGTTCTTCCATAACTTGCACCATGTTCTTTTATTTATCACCTTTTTATTTTAAAAACTTATTTTTATTTTAGACTCACACATATAAAACCCTTTGTTGGTGAGTTCAACAATTGAAATTCAAATTATTCATATAGATTGTTGGCATAGTCTTTATGGGATCGATACTTTGGGTCTTAACTACCCCTTTTCTACACCAATGGATATGCTTTCTCGTGGGTAAAACTTGGAAAAGAGTTTTACACTTATGTTGTGCACACAATAAGTTTTGGCACAAATGGCGAGGACTATTTCCCAACAAGTGTTGAAGTTTGAATTGTGATTGCTTGAGACTTGTGTGTGTGTGTGTGTAAATATATATATATATATATATATATATATATGCAATTTTCGCATTTCTTTTATTTTTCCTTAATTTTTATTATGTAGATTCTTTTAAAATATAGAAAAAAATTTGAAATACCCTTTCATATTACCTTGTTTGTTTATGCTAACCCGTTTTAATGTGTCCAACCTGCAGTTTAATCCAAAAATAGAAAGAACAACTACAAGGTTGAAGCAAGAAATTAGAGCGAGGAAGATGATAACACAAGGGAGAAGAACATTGTAGGATTACATTTCCCCCACTGATGAAGGCCTAAGAAACATTATTTCCATTCTAGCACTGAAGGGTGTTTAGAACTTTGAGTTGAAGCCAGCCTTTTTTTTTGTAACATTCCAAATTTCTCTCCTGATTTAGTGATTGAGAAATTAATAACTACAAAATTGCCCCTAAACTTTCTACAAAAATTAGAGATCTTTTGTAAAATGATGAAAATGCCCAACACTAGGATGACACAAATAAATAAATGTGTAGGTAACTCAAAATAAAAGTTAAAAGATATTCTAAAGGTTTATAATCCATCAATGATGGTTAGAAAGTTGCGAAAAAAAATTATAAATAAAGAGAATGAAAATGCCTTTAGAGAGCTTTGTCTCTTATAAGGGCTAAACCGTTTCCGAAAAAATAGTAGATGATGTAAGAATGATTCGGTAATGAACCAATAAGTATTACAAATATCGGGAGAATAATTTGGGAACTCGTAAGGAAATTCTTAATAAACTACCAAAATATCCCTGGAAGGAGAGAAGGGCAAGAAAATGTGAAGTAAATCCATGAATTAGACCTTATCCATTGAGCACCAAATTGGCATGTGAAAAATGAGGTGATGACTCACCCTATGAGTCATCACACCATTTATGGCATGTAAGACACAAGTATTCATGAGGCGAGATAAAATTAACCAGGTTAAAGTAAAATAACTATGCTTAAAATAAATTAACCTTGATTAGTGTTAAATTCATATTAATTATTTTAAGACTAATCTTAAAGGATAATTTCTTGCATTTACAATTAATTTGAAAAATAGAAATTACATGTAAATCAACCAAAATGCTCTTAAGTGGGAATTTAATTTCCAAGTATCCACTTGGAAGAGTCATCCCAATCTCTATTGGGGAGGACATCAAGGTAATAATGATAATAACAATGCTCAAAATGTTTACAAGCCCCCCACGTGTAGAATATGGAAGGCTAGGCCATCCCTTCAAAATTATAATGTCAAAATGTAAAGGTGTGACTTTAAATCATAAACACAAATGTTGCGATTTCAAAACATGAAGAATCAGTTGGGATAATGCTGCTAAGGTGAAAGGAGGTGGTTTTTCTATATCAATGTAGGTTTTAATTCGATGGAGAATGGAAGAGAAATTGAGCCAAACTATGCCTTTACTTGGAAGTTCCAACTTTTGTGGAGGATGAGATTCTTCTCCACCACCATGACCAGTCATGGATGAGGAGGTTCCTTAACCCCAAGTCTGGTTTTAGAGGAAGGATAGGGTGAGAAATGCTCTCAAAAATTTGACTGAAAACTTAGAATTTCATTCAAAATAAATTAAGTGTTGATTTTGGACATGAAGGTGCCTATTAATAGGAAAAAATGGTGCCTAGGAGCATGAGGGCATGGAACAGCTTTGGAAATCTGAATTGGGCTTCTCATGGAGCCTAAATTTGAGTTCCTTATCCCTCCTTAATGAATTCTAAGAAATGGGTCAAGTCAGGCCTAAAAAGCTTAGAGAAAAGTTACAGGGAAATAGGTCCAATCCTATACATGTTTGGGTCTGCTAGTTTCTAGAATAAAAAAAGTTCCTAAATCCTATTCTAATGTGTTAGGGCTAATATGCCTAATGATGTGAGGTCTAATAGGCCTAGTGACTCTGTTTTCTGGGATTGGTTACAACTAGGACCTTTGCATCATCTTTTTCCCTTCAAAAGTATTCATCCTTAAATGTATAATCTTCATCATGATCTACAAGACTTGGACATAAGTTAGTAGAGGAGTTATTAATGTTGGTTAAATAAGAGAATACCAGCATCAAATACTAACCTCTTGAATCTTCCAAATAATTTTAATAACATATAACAAATTAGACATAAGAGGTAGTAGAAACCCAAAAACACATAACCTTCATAAGAGTAAAATAGAAGAGTGGGGAATACAGGTAAGTTTATGACTTTCTGCCCCGAATTGTGCTTATAGTAGATATCTTGGATGTTCCCTAGAATATTATTTAAAGGACTCATGCCAAAAATTTTCCTAAGTAGGGAATGAGGCCCATAAAACGGAGGAGGGGTATCTTGAGTCATGTATGTAAACACCCGATTATGTCCGAGACTCATTTTAAGGTGGTCAATATATAAAGACATTCAAAATTGAATTAGATTTATAAAAAAAAAAAAATTCAAAACAAAAAGAAAAACAAGCAGAAAACAGAAAACAGAAAACAGAAAACAGAAAGCAGACAAAAGTCATTTAAGTTTTTTTTAACAACCAAATAAAAAGTATAAAAATTTATAATAATAAACAAAATTAAAATCTGAAAATTTTGAACCAAAAGAAAAATAAATAAAATAAAAAATGAATAAATGAATAAATAAGTGGAATAAATAAATAAAAGCTGATTCTGAAAAAAATAATTCTGAAAAAAATAATAATAATAAAAATAATGAAAACAGAAATGAAATGAAAATTATTTATTTTTTTGCTTTTTGGAAAATTTGCAAAAGAGGCCAAAACTAAAAAAGAAAAGGGCGAAAGAGCAAATAGAAGAAAAAGCCAAAGTTTTGTTTATTTGCAAAAGAGGACAAAAGCAAAAGGAAGGGAAGAAGGCGAAAATGAGAGGGGACGCTTTCTTTGCCAAAGCTATAAAGGAACAACAGGGTAGCTGGGCAAGGGGGTTCTTTTTTTTGGAAATTGGAGGATTGAAATTCATCTTTGCCTCTTGTAGAAGACCTGGCTAGGAAACTTCAAGAATCAGAAAATCATTCGTTTAATTTCTGGAGTGAAGAGTACTAGAAGCACCTAAGCGCTTGAGAAAACGAGCTCCGATCACCGGCATTCGACGTGAGGTTTTCTCTGAGCCTGCAAAGAGGTTAGTTATTCGATTCTTGTTAGATCGAGTTGCATAGGACACAGTGGCTCTAAAGGTTGCAGGAAATTAAGCGTCATTCTTGATAGGTTCTGTATTTACCACTAGTTGGTTGCATAATGTACGTGAACATTGCATAGCAGCATGTATAAAATTTGCATTGGTCATATATTTGATGAAATATGGATGATTTTGAGACAGAAAATCAAGAGAAAAATTGATTCAGGATTATAGAAATTGGCCCGGAAAATGAGCGAAGGTAGGAAGATGAAAACCTCTGTTCTTGATTCAATCAATACTTGTATAAAACTTGAATTAAAAGACTCAATTTCTTCATCATATATAACTCCAGAGAAGAGTATTATATCACAAGAGGAGGAGGGAATCAAGATTCAAAATAAAAAAAAAACTAACACAAAAAAAAAAGGAAAAATCAAAAGAACAGGGCTCGGAAGAAGTTTGCTCGCAGAGGATTCTTGGCTTTCTCAGGTTCCCTTTTGTTTTTTTTTTTTTTTTTTTACAAAAAGTTCTTTTTCGGATGGGGAAGATTTCTATCAGCCCTTCAGCATTCCTTGAGGGAGATCCTTCTCAAGATTGCTCTCTGTTCTTCTATGTTTCCGTCATCTGCGATAGAGAATTTAGTATTGGTCCTCACCTTCCTTTAGCTCTTCTTTAGTTCCCTCGGCTGATAGGCAGAGTTTCTTTCATTTTCTGTTTAGCAACTCAAGGTTAGGTTCACATTCTCATCTCTTTGGCACCTGTATTTGTTGTTCTGTTTCTCTTTTTACACATTATCTCTAAGCTTTGAATGAATTGTGTGTCGAAATTCATAAAGAATCTGATTCTTAGCTAACTGTGATGTTTGTTTAAATTCTAATTCAGAATTGTTAGCTAGATTGCATACATCTGATTCTTAGCTAAAATAAGATTAAGGTCCTTAAGAAATCTGTAAAAGTTGGTCCATGTATTCGTCTTCCTATGCAAAACCTCAATCTTGATCATTAAGTGAACATTAGGATCTAACTGCTGTGAGTTTGTTTGAGCTCAGAGATCTAGAAAGCTATTCATCTCTGTAACCTTTTGAATTCAATAATTGCTCAATAATCAGATATAGTCGACTTTAGGAAAGTAAGGATCTCCATTTTTACGTGTTAGTCTCTGCCATATCGATGACACCACAAGAACAACGTCGGGCGTGTAAGCATCACAAATCTGAGGATTAGAAGCATTTGCCCATGCTTAATACGAGTCTAAGTAGGATAGACCTCAGAGAAAGGTTCTAGCCAAAGTAATAGAGGGACTTTTTCTGCTGAATAAGCATAGATGTGCCAAGGATATTCGAACTCAAAACAGGTACAAGTGTTGTTCCTATATAAGTGCATCATGAGAATCACATGATCCTACTCATCCAACACCAAAATTTCGATATGACCAACGCTTTCTGTTCTTATTTGAATGAGCTTAAATTCAGTTCCACTGTTGTCATAAGGTGGCAAGGTTTTGTCTAAAAATCTTGAGATGTTTTCATTGCAGAATCTATTAAGTATGGTTCACCTGGAATTCCTTAGTGGGAAGTGGCCATGACTGCAAATGGTTTAGACTGTAATTCAGCACCCAGGATCTCAGGTCAGGTTTTGGCTTGATTGGTTACCTCCTGATGTGTACATGTTTAGTCAGGATTCATTTAGAGTCCACTAATAGACGGTGGCTAGGACTAAAGATGTCTTAGGCTATAATTCAAAGACCACCGTCTTGGACCTGGCTTTGGTCAAGGAGAACAATCCCCATCTAGTTGAAGGCAAACGGACACGGTTAAGCAAGTTGTGGCCGCATCAATGCTTGGGCAATGCCTAAGTATAAGGTTAATCAAGGGAATAGTATATCAATTACGGTTAGACTTTAAGGCCGTAGTAGCCACACAGTTTCGGGTTCTACACCTCTTGAGACAATTTTAGCAGTTAGTTTATGTCATGACAAACTTGTTAGACCCTATATTGAAGCACAAAGGGCACGGTAAAGCGTTCGACACACGAAGGAAGTGTGGATTCAAGCTTCTCAGATGATCGTTTCAATGGATCACCGGTGGCCGAAAAATGCAAAGGATCATCAATTCAAGGCCTCTCGACTTACTATAAAAATGGAGTGCCTTTGTTTAGATTTGTGCTCAATAATGAAGGAAAGATTTTGCTGCTACAAGGAATAGTTTAACTTCGCTGAAGAAGGGTGATTTAGGCTGCTGTTTTACATTCCACCTCCATGTAACAAACCCATGCAATTTCCATTCAGAATGCAAAGCTGGCTCAAATCTCGTATACTTTGGTTTAATCTCAAAAAGCAAGGAATATATGTCAAAAGGGGTGGGTAGCTCAAATGGTCGAGTGCCGTATATACCTTCTCTAAACCTTGGTTCGATCCCCTGTAGGGGGTCTTAATAAGCATTAATAAAAAAGGGAGCAGGCATGGGTCTTCATATTGGTTTTGCCAAACATAGAACATGGGGTGAATAGCTCAAGTGGGTGAGCGCTTCACCTAAACCCACTGGAGGGGGTTCGAAACTGCCTGAAGGCAGTTCTTCCCTTTTAATAACCCAATGTGTCCCTACCCGTTAATTACTACACTGCCCCTACCATATTCCAAAATTCCCAGTATGTCCCTGCCCTTAAAATTACCACACTGTCCTCAGGAATTTCCTTAATTCCCAATGTGTCCCTACCCGTTAATTACTACACTGCCCCTACCATATTCCAAAATTCCCACTCTGTCCCCTGTGCGTAAATGACCATACTGCCCTTGGCCAATTCACCTAATCCCTATTCTATCCAAGATTTAAGGAAAATTCTAGAAAATAGAAAATCTAATAATAAAAAATATAAAAAAATTAGAAAATTTAAGGAAAAAACGAAAAATCTTTTATTACATTCAAGCTTTCTTTTATTCAAAGATTGATGCCTTCTACAAAATATTTCTGTTTCGAAAATTTAAAAAAAAAAAATCTTTTCCAAATATTCTAGGATCTTCGAGTCTCACGCTATGGGCTCTAAATGGGGAACTGGCGGTTTACCTGCTGTTCAACATTTAGTAGTTCATATAGGTATTTGTGCTGCCTTAGCCGCCTCGGGCCTTGTGCATGAGTGGACTTGAGGTCCTTTTCAAATAAAAATATAAATATATATCTTTTTCTGATATTTGGGATTCTAGGCCTCACGCAATGGGCTCTCAATGGGGAACTGGCGGTTTACCTGCTGTTCAACATTTAGCAGTTCATATAGGTCCCAGTGCTGCCTTAGCCGCCTCGGGCCTTGTGCATGAGTGGGCCAAAAATCCCTCCCAAAGATAAAACTTTCTCAAAACAAGATCTTTAAAATAATCTTTTCTCAAGCATTCTTGAAGGTCAAGCCTTCATAAACCAAATGATCTTTTCTTAAGCACTTTTGAAGGTCAAGCCTTCATAACCTAGAACTACGTAAGCCTTGAGTTTCCCATTGCACCGGGGAATACGTAGGAGCAGGATCAAGTCCTGTCAGGCTAACCTCTATCAAATTATTTTTTACTTTAAAGGGATCAAACATTTTCGAATCACACACTCAGTTTAAGGGTACCGTTCTTCGGAACGGGCAAGTAAGGTGCCTAACACCTTCCTTACTTGTAACCGACTCCCGAACTTAGAAGCTCATTCTTAAGTCGGGTTTTTTCCAAATATTTTTCCCCTTGAATAAAAATTTGGTGGCGACTCCACAGCATCAAAACAAATCCATTTTTTCAAAATTTCAGCAAGTTCGTCGTCTCGTCGGAATTACGGTTGCGACAATGTATATAATAGAGAAGGATGGTGTAATAATAGAGGGCCTTCCAAGGACTTAGATAGTGTGCTGACCAAGTCATAGGTGCTAGGAGTTTTAGTTAATTGAAGCATCCTAGATGTAAGTGGATAAGATAGACAGTGATCCATGCTAGGGTGCTTAAGAGATGTAAACACACTATAAGGCATACTCAAAGGTGAGGGGCTAATCAATAGGATTGATCTAAGCATACAACTCTCTTAATGTAATATGACAATGACACCCCTCAAGGGTTGATTGAAAAGGTTGGACCTTTATGAGGATAGCTCTTGGATTCCTCCCGTCGAAGATTGTTCCCTCATAATAAGGGGAGGAGAAGCATTAGGGGAATTAGATTTAAGGTAATGTGATTTTTTAGGAGAAGTGTTCTAATTACCAGTATTTTCCTTACCCCATCCTTTCTTACAAGGCTAATCTCACATTTTTTTACAAGAGAGGTGGTGGAATCCTCATTTACCATGCCTTCTATTTTTCTTTTCTTCATTTTATCATTTTTAGTTTCTCTTATTTTTTCATTTTTTTCTAAACCCTGTCTCCCAACCTTCTTTTTTTGTCTCACATGCATTTATTCATGACAAACTTCACTAAGGGATAGAGACACTAGGGTAATTTTATCGGATTTGAATTGGAAGGAATACCTATTGGTATGCCTATCATGATAGGCATCCCTATCATATTACCATGACCTTCCTATAGCACATGGCTGACCTCCATGGGAAAAACATCACATATGATACCTTCCAGTGGTAAAGGTGAAGAGCACTTGCTGGTTAGCCAACAAGTCACCTTTATTACAGAGCCATTGTAGTTTGTATGGCTTAGGATGAGGGTGGTTACTAGCCCTAACTTATCTACTAACCCAGTGCTAGCCACATTTGTATAGCTACCCCCATCAATAATTAAGGAGCAGATGTACCCCTTGATTAAAAATATTGTATGGAAGATGTTCTCTCTTTGATATTTTTCCTCCCCCTTAAATGTACTCCTTAGCAACCTCCTAACCACTAGGAGATCACTCTCAAGGGAAGTCTCTAAGGCTTCACTGTCAGATGAGGAAGGAGATGAACTAGATTTATTGGACTCTAGAGATGAATAATTACCATTATCCTTTAGGATAGTTATTTTTTTATTTGGGCATTGGGAAGAAATGTTCCCCCTACCCAAACACTTGAAACACTTAACCGAAGACTCTTTGTTAGAGAGAGAAATTGGAGTCTTGCCTTCAAACTCTTTTGAGTCTTTGGCCTTTTTAGAGTCCCTGGATTTAAAGCTAGAGTCTTTCAGATCCATTTTTCTATCTTTCCAAGTATCTTGTGTAGATGATTTGTATGTAGTGAATTTCTCTTTACCCTTTCTATGGATTTGTGCTTCTACCTTTAGGGCTTGGTGGTAAAGGTCATTTAAACTTAGGTATTAGGGAAGTTCAACCACATCACTTCTATCTTCCCTAAGCCCATCTAAGAATCGAGCCATGGTAGCTTCCCTACTCTCTTTTAAATTAGCCCTAATCACTAATGCCTCCACATCTTTATAATATTCATTTACACTTTTGAACCTTGAGAGAATCTTTTTAGCCTATTATGAATCTCTCTTAAATAATGGGAAGGTACATGTTTTTCCCTCATTATGCGCTTTATTTCCTCCCACTTACTCAAGGGTCTATATCTCTCCTTATTAAGCATATCCCACTATATTAGGACATAATCACTAAACTCTAAGGCAGCTAACCTCACCTTATGTCTTTCCCTAATAGAATGACTTGCAAAAATTTGTTCTACCTTGAATTCTGAATCTAGGTATGCCTCTGGATTGTTCCCCCCTTGGAACTTAAATATCTTTACCTTATGAAGTTCTAGGGACTCTACGTATTCTTTTTTCCTTGGATCTCTATTTCTAATACTACTCCCATGGCTTTTATTTTCTAGGTTATCCCTAGAAGAGCTTCTAATTCTATCTTTATGGTTCCTAATCCTATGGGTCCTATGCCTAGGAGTTCTTTATGATATGAAGGTTCCCTATGCTTATGACCTCTATCTCTATCTCTATCTACTCTTGGTGCATGGTTATAAGGTGTTGGTTCTTTTCTTTGTAAGGGAGGCCTATCCCTTGAAGATGATCTCTCCTTTTATAGAGAGTGCCTTCTATTTTTCGTAGGATCTATGTTTGTCTCAAAGAAGTTATCATCATCATTTGATGTCCTTCTCATTATAATATCCTCCATTTTTAGACCTACTAGTTTCAATTACCCTTGGGTTATTTTTAGGCCTATTTGAGCATCTTCTTTCTAAGTTTTCTAAGTGATCTTCAAACATTCTTGTTTGAGTTTGAATTACTTTTTATAATCTTGAAGCAAGTTGCTTCATTTGGTTCCTAGGAGAATATTAATGACCACTCATTTGCAAAGTCGAGAATTCCTCTCCATACCCGGATTGTTAAGCTAATAAAATTGAATCGTACAAGTCCAAAAATATGTAGCAAGCAACCTAGGCTCTAAGGCACACAACAACATAATGGTTAAGTAGTATACTTAGCCCTTTTGACCTTGAAAAAGAAGATAAGGTTAGCGCTACCAAATAGTTCTAAGAAAAACTCACACAACAATTAGCATCCCCTTATACTTCTTGCATGCACAAACCACCAAAAAAATTGGAGATTGACCTTAGGTGAGTGTCCTATACCAAGATGAAAAGTTGGAAAGGGCAAATCCTAATTACACCAAAAGGAAATCCTACTACAAGACAATAGGACTTACAATTCAAATCAAACCAAATTACACATATTCAACCTAAAATTTACAAGTCCAAAATCAAATGCTTAATGTTACGATTAACCTTCAGTTTAGTCTTCAATTCGGCCTTGAGTATAGGTCTTCCATTCAGCCTCAAAGTCCATGTTCTCAAGCCTTTTCTCCTTGAGCTCCATGGTAACCTTTCCTTGTGTTTAGGCATCCCCAAAGTACCTACAAAATTATGCACATAAAAAGAATACTTGTTGCCCCACTCGGTTAGTGTTTGAAAATTAAGCTTAAAATCAATTAAACCTCACCAAGTGTTTCAATTCTCTCCCTCTAATGTCCTCATCATGAAACCAGCCATCTCACCCTATGACCGAACATGAATTCATGATTATACAAGCATACTCCACTCAAATAATGGATCTTATGCACATGCATTTTTCCTATATGCTTTGCTTATTCTTTTCTTTGGTTTTCTTTACTTTTTCTCAAGTATTTTGTATTTTCTTGCTCTTTTATTTTTATTTTCTTTTGTTTCCAGTCCTTAATTCAAGTCTATAATTCATAATCCTCCAATGGTCTTTCCATAGGCTTTTTCTTTCACAATCCTAAGTCTCATAGTCCAACTAGTGCATTTTCACTCTTCCTTGCAAAGGTAAGGTAATTTAAGTCAAGTATGTTTGTCCAATTTTTCTCCTAATCCAGCTCAGGTTATATAAGTTCCAGAGGTGTTTAGGTGTCTTTTAATGTTGCTTAAGATGTTAACTAAGCTTACACTTAAGCACCTAGTCTTAATTGCTTAGAACATGCATGATCCAAGCCTAGCTATCATTAGATTGCATGCATATGATGATGCATCTCATTAAAATTGAGAGACAAATAAAAAAAAATCCAACTTAGAATAACACATAGATAAGGATCAAAACATAATGAATCAAACCTAGATAAGTTTAAAATAATTGGATCCAAAGGATGAACTCAAGATCACTTAATTCTTGGTGCCAAAATTGGATTCAAATTTCAAATTATTTTTGAATTGTTTTTAAATATCTATGAATCCACACCAATTACCTGAAAGGTAGAGATTAGATCAAGCAATCCAAAAGAAATTGGTCCAACTAGAATTGAGAAAGTTATCCTCACTTTACTCTAGCTAGGTGTGTTCACATGCCATGATGAATATACTCTAGTAAATTGATGATCTAGAACTCAATATGAAACCAATTAAATAAAAAATTAGCATTTTAAAAACTAGAAAGAAATAAAAATTTAATCCAAAAATAATAACAAAAATTGGAGCTTGTTTTCCTGATCAAAAATGAAAAAGAAAAGGAGTAGAATATGAACTTGAAAGAACGAAGAGAACATAAAAATGTAAACTAATTTAACGCTGGATCTCACCTCCATTTATAGAGCTTTTATTCCAGTTGAGGTAATGGTAGAAGAAGGTGGTTCTTTTGGATCAATATAGGTTTAAATTCAGTGGAGAATGGAAAAGAAATTAAGCCAAACTATGCCTTGACTTTGAAACTCCATCTCTTATGGAGGATGAGCTTCTTCTCTGCCACCATGAGCAGCCACGGATGAGAAGGTTCCTCATCCCCAAGTATGATTTTAGAAGAAGGATAGGGAGAGAATTTCTCTCAAAAGTCTGAGTGAAAACTCCTAATTTCATTCAAAATGAACTAAGTGTTGATTTTCCACATAGAGGTGCCTATTTATAGACAAAAGTGGTGCCTAGGAGCATGGCAACATGACGTAGCTTTGGAAATTCGAATTAGACCTCTCATGGAGCCCAAAAGTGAGTCTCTCATCCCGCCTTGAGGAAGCCTAAGAAATGGGCCAAGTCAAGCCCAAAAAGTTCAAAAAAAAAGTTATAGGAAAATAGGTCAATCCTATACATATTTGGGTCTGCTAGTCTTAGAATACAAAAAAGTTCCTAAATCCTATTCTAATGGGTTAGGCCTAATGGTGAAAGGTCCAATAGGCCCAATGAATCTGCTTGCTGAGATCATTTTCATCTAGGACCTCTGTATCAGATAGATTTTGAACTTTTTGGCATAGTGAGCGCTTGAGACCTTGTTGAACCAACTCAAGGTGAATCCATAGGAGTAGGCCAATACGATAACCCTTAGAAGCAAAAAGGATAGAGATGTCCATGAAAAAGGAGAAAGAGAAGGAAACATGATTGTTGATAACCTTCAAGAGGTTACTAAAAATCTTTTAACTCCTACAAATGAGAGTACAAAAGAGAAAAGGAAAGTGGCTAGGGAAATTATAGAGAAAGATCCCAATAAACCCCATGTGAAACCTTATCAACCTAAAGTATCCTTTCCTTAAAGATTAAAGGAAAATAAGAATGATCTAGATTTTTCAAAATTTATAAATATCCTAAAGCAATTCAAGATCAATATTTGTTTTATGGAGGTTATATCTCAAATGTCCAAATGTGAAAAATTCTTGAAGGAGATTTTGAGAAACAAAAGAAACTTGAGGAGTACATCACTATCAAGTTCAACATGGAGTGCTTTGCTATTTTTCTTTAGAAACTACTACCAAATCTTAAGGGTCTAAGGAGTTTCACTATACCTTATACTACTGGTGATTTTTATTATGATAAAAAAAAAATTTAACGTAGGTGTTACTATTAATCTAATGCCTTAACCTGTTTTTATAAGGTTGGGCATGAATGAGCTCAAACCTACCATTATCTCTTTTCAACTTGCAGATAAGATTATCACATACCCAAGAGGTATAATGAAGGATGTTATGGTAAAAGTTGTTAGCTCATCCTCTCTGCTGACTTTATTATGCTTGACATGAAGGAAGATGAAGAGATTTCGCTAATGTTGGGAAACTCTTAGTGCTTAAGGTTGATGTCGTGAGTGACTTTGAGGAATGTACAAAGGAATTGGAGATGAAGGTAGTAAATTTGAAGATATGGAGGGTCTTGAAACCTCTGACACTAAGCCATTAATTGAGGAACCTCTAGTTTTTGAACTTAAGCTCATTTCTACAAATCTTAAATATTCATTCATATCCCCTCCATCTTCTCTTTTTGTTTTTATTTCTTCTAACCTTACAAAAACAATGAAAGATAATTGTTGAG
Organism: Canavalia ensiformis; assembly: GCA_026541065.1. NCBI lineage: Eukaryota > Viridiplantae > Streptophyta > Magnoliopsida > Fabales > Fabaceae > Canavalia > Canavalia ensiformis. The sequence continues at coordinate 433,679 of JAMKYM010000035.1, read as the reverse complement.
AATCTTGAGGGAAAATAAAGAAGCCTTTGGATGGTCCATTCATGAAATCAATGGTATAAGATTCATATGGAGTAGGAATTCAAGCCAAAGGTGCAACCAAAAAGAAGGCTTAAACCTTAAGGAAGAGGTCAAGAAAAATGTTATCAAGCTCCTTCATACAGGTATAATATATCTTAATTTTGATAGTCCTTGGATTATCCTTGTATAGATTGTTACTAAGAAGTGAGGTACCACTATTATAATCAATGACCAGAAAGAATCAATCATGGTAAGGAAGGTAACTGGTTGGCAAGTGTATATTGATCATAGGAAGTTAAATAAGGCTACCTATAAGGATCATTTCCCCTTCCTTTTTTTTATCAAATGTAATAGAAATTGTCTGGTCATGAATTCTATTATTGTTTGGATGGTTATTTAGCTATATGCAAATACCTATGGCTCTTGAAAATAAAGAGAAAATGAGTTTTACATGCTCTTTTGGTACTTTTTCATATAGGATAATGCCCTTTGTCTTGTATAATGCCATTGCTACTTTTCAAAGATGTATGATGTCTATCTTTTCTCACTTATTAAAGGATTGCTTAAAAGCTTTTATGGATGATTTTTCTGTTTATGGCTCATGGTTTGAAAGATGTCTACATAATTTAGAGCATATGTTGATAAGGTGAAAAAGAATCAATTTGGTTGTTAATTTGGAAAATTATCAATTCATGGTAAATGAATGTATTGTCTTGGGGAACCATATCTCTAAGAGGGTGTATTATGGTTAATCTAGCTAAGGCAAAGGTAATCTTTAAACTTCTCCCTATAAATAATGTTAGAGTTGTTATGAGTTTTCTTGGACATGAGGATTTATTAAGAGGTTTATAAAATACTTTTTGAAAATTTTGAAACTTATTTCCAATTTATTAATGAGAAAGGTCTCCTTTGATTTTAATGATTCCTATCTATATGCTTTTAAAATTCTTTAATCCAAATTGGTTAGTATGTTTTATTAGTCTTTACCCTTTGAACTAATATGTGATGCTAATGGTACAAATATAAGAGAAATTTTAGGACACAAAGGATAATATGTTCCTGATCATCTATTATACAACTAAGATCTTAGATTAGATTTAAAGGAACTATACTACCATAGAAAATGAGTTATTAGCAGTAGTATTTGCTTTTGATAAGTTTAGACCTTATTCGATTATGTCTAAAGTAATCATCTATACTAACCATTTACAAATAAGTATTTGTTCTCTAAGCAGGATGCATATCCTAGGTTGATCAAATAGAGACTCCTTACTTACCCAAGAGTTTGATTTTGAAATTAAAGATAAGAAAGGAGCAGATAACTTGGTTGCAACCACTTTTCTAGAGGGGATTCGTTCGTACAACTCTATGGTGATGAAGTAATAACAGAGACATTCCTGAGAAAATGTCTGTTGGTTGTCTTACACACCCAATGGTATGCAGATTTGATTAACTATCAGGTAGAAAATATCCTCCCCCTACATCTCTTATATGCACAACGTAAGAAATTTCTATCTCATGTTAAACATTAATTATGGTAAAAACCTTATCTGTTTAAAATTTGTGGGGATAAATTTATTATAAGATGTGTGCCTGAAGAGGAAACTCATGTTTTCTATAACTATTTCCATTCTGCAAAGGTTGGGGGCTATTTTGGTGCTTATAGAACCACGCCAAACGCCTTACAATGTGGTTTCTTTTTGCCTACTTTCGTTAAAGATGCTTTTAATTCTGTAAAATCTCTTAACCGCTATCAAAGAAGTGACAATATATCAAGAAAGCATGATAGGCCCCTAATAATGTTCCTGTATATAATATATATTCTATGTATAAGGTATTGATTTTATGGGATTATCTCCTAAGTCTCTAAATAATGTATATATCTTAGTTGTAGTTAATTATGTTTCTAAGTGGATAAAGGTTATAGCATTACCCACTACTAATGTTAGGGGAATGAAAAGATTTTTAAATAAAAATATTCTTATAGGATTTAGAGCTCTTTATGCAATCATTAATAATAGTTGCATACATTTTAATAATAAACAATTTAAAAATATTTTGAAACAATATGACATCACCCTAAATGTTTTCACTTCCTATCATCCCCAAACTGGTTATTATATATTGATTTCCAAAAGGGAGTTAAAAAGAATCATAAAGGAGTGATAATATTTTTAAATAAAAATATTCTTACAAGGTTTGGAGCTCCCTATGTAATCATTAATGATAGCTTCATCCATTTTAATAATAGATAATTTAAAAAGGTTTTGAGGCAATACGATGCCCCCCATAATGTTATCACTCCCTATCACCCTCCCAAACTAGTTGTCATGTATTGATTTCCAATAGGGAGTTAAAAATAAGCATAGAAAATACTATTAATACTTTTAGGAAGAATTGTACTTTGAAATTGCATATAAAACTCCTATTAGCATATCCTATTATAGACTAGTTTTTGGAAAAGTTTGTCATTGTAACATCCTAATTTTTCTATGATGAATGTTTGAAGCTAAAAATAATTCCTAGAATGAAACTAGGTAGGATTAGAAGCCAAAAACATAGAAATTAGAAAGTTTGGTGCAAATGACAAAAATATCCCTACACCTGGGCAACTTAAATAATGAGCTAGATAAATGAAAACATAAGTAAAAGGAATCCTGAAGGGATTATAAAACATCATGGATTGTTACAAGTAGTGAGACAAATTTAGAAACTCAAGAAGGGATGAAAACACCCTTAGAAAACCCCAAAAATCACTAAAATGTCCCTAGGAGCTCTGCTTTTTTCACAGAGCTAGTTAGTTCCTAGAAAAATAGTAAATGACCTTAGATTAATATGGGAAAGAAAAAAATGGTTAGAAATGTCAGAGAAATAATTTGGGTAATTTTCCGGCAATGCTGAGAGACAAAAACACTCCTAGAAGGTCGCGAGGACAAGAAAATGTAATAAGCAAGCAAAAAGTGGCTCCCACATTCACTTGCACGAAATTAAGCATGTGGAAAACCTGGTGATTAGTCACCAATCTCAAGTCAATCATGTCTTCCATAAAAAAAATAAAAATGAATACTAAAATGATTCTTTTAACCATGGTCAAAACTAACTAATCTTAGTTAATTGAAAGTAAAGCATGCTTAGGCTAAGCTAAATAAAGTTAGAGGTAAACTCAGCCTAATTAACATTAATTTAAATTTAAAGGTATAATTCCTTGAATTATGAATTATTTTGGAAAATAGGAAAATATAGGCAAAATTACCAAGATACCTCTAACTGTAAAAATATTTCCACTTTGCCCATAAGTGGCCGAACCCACTTAACACCCGTTGGGGCCTAATTTGCTTCAGTTTTTGCAGCTTAAACACTTATCCAAATTCTCTCCATTCTCTCTAAGTTCATCTTAACCCAAAACACTCAAGTCTCACACTTTAAGCCTAAGTCTCCGTCTTTGAGACTTAGCCAAATCAAGACTCTAAATACCAAAGCCCCACCACCTTCACTTGTCAAATGTGAGGACCAGTCACGAAGGGACCCAAGGCAGCCACCATAGCCCCATCATCACCTATTTTATTTCATGGATCTTTTCTCTAAAATCTGTACATATCCTTTTGTTTTCACTTGTGAGGGCTTAAAATTTTATTTGAACCATTAAAATCAGCTCCATAAATTTTTAGTGAATTTTGAAAAGAAAAAAAAAGTTTGGTTGGTTTAAAGTGCTCCTAAGGCACTTAAAAGAAATTTAATCAATGGAATTTGTTTAAAAATTATTTCTGAATCTTTAATCAGTTTTGAGTACTCGTGAGCAAAGTTTTTGAAGCATTCTTGACAGGAGATATGTGGATCTTGGAGTAGATCATGAGAATCTACCCTTTGTTGTATGGAAAAAGTGTTATGTTGTTTCTTTTATGCTTAAGTTTTGAAGTTGTAATTTTTTCACTTGTGGTGAATTTTTGTATGATCTTTAGACCAGATATAAACCTCTAGTAATGTATGTTAAAAAGTAAAATAAATCTATGTAATAAGTTCCAAAGGCTCTCTTTGGGCAAAGGCTAAAAAGTTACCAAGTAAAGGTTGGATTTTTAAGCATAAAAATGGCAGACTTTGTATGGCACTTTGTCGCAACCGTAATCACGACGAGACGACGAACTCACTAAAATTTAAAAAGATTTAATTTTGGATTATGTGGAGTCTCCACCAAATTTTTATTTAAGGGAAAAGATTTGGAAAAACCCTAACTCGAGGAAGAGATTTAGGTTCGGGAGTCGGTTACGAGTAGGGAAGGTGTTAGGCACCCCACTTGCCCGTTCCGAAGAACGGTACCCTTAAACTAAGTGTGTAACTTCTTTGAAAATCGTTTGATCCATTTACTTAGAGTGAAAATAAATAACTTTATGAAGGTTAGCCTAACAGGACTTGATCCTGCTCTTACGTATTCCCCGGTGCAATGGGAAACTCAAGACTTACGTAGTTCTAGTTTGAAGGCTTGACCTTCAGAGTGTTAAAAGGAATAGAATATTTTTAAAAATGTTTGAAAGGGATTTTGAATTAAAGGATCTTCTCGATTCACACATGCATAAGGTCCAAGACAACTACGGCTACGCTTGGGCCCACACAAATCCTTAAACATCGAACAGCAGAAAAAGCTACCAATTCGTGCTTAGAGTTTGTTGCGTGAGACTAAGAATTGCCAAATGGATTTTTATTTTGTAAAAAGGGTGCTCCTAATCCACATATGCACAGGGTCAAAGATAACTACGGTTGCACTTGGGCTCATACGAATCCCTAAACATCGAACAACAGAAAAAGCTACCAGTTTGTGTCGTTGCGTGAGACTAAGAATTTCCAAATGGATTTTTATTTTGTTAAAAGGGTGCTCCTAATCCACATATGCATAGGGTCCGAGACAACTATGGCTGCACTTGGGCCCACACGAATCCTTAAACATCGAACAACAGAAAGAGCTACCAGTTCGTGCTTAGAGTTTGTTGCGTGAGACTAAGAATTGCCAAATGGATTTTTATTTTGTTAAAAGGGCGCTCCTAATCCACATATGCACATGGTCCAAGACAACTACGGTTGCACTTGAGCCCATACGAATCCCTAAACATCGAACAGCAGAAAAAGCTACCAGTTCGTGCTTAGAGTTCGTTGCGTGAGACTAAGAATTTCCAAATGGATTTTTATTTTGTTAAAAGGGCACTCCTAATCCACATATGCACAGGGTCCAAGACAACTACGGTTGCACTTGGGCCCATACGAATCCCTAAACTTCAAACAATAGAAAAAGCTACCAGTTCGTGCTTAGAGTTCGTTGCGTGAGACTAAGAATTGCCAAATGGATTTTTATTTTGAGGGCGAAAAATGATAAAAAATCGAGCGTGATTTGGAGCACATGATAATATGGGGACTCAATTGGAATTAGAAGAAATACAGGGGCTTGACTGGAAATAGGAGAAATTCAGGGGCTTAATTATAATAACAGGAAGTGCAGGGGCCTAATAATAATAACAGGAAGTGCAGGGGCTTAATTGTAATAAAAGGAAGTGCAGGGGATTAATTGTAATGATGGAGGCTCATTAGCTAATTGCTCATGTTTAGGCATAAGAGTTTCTTGAGATACGTGGTGGGACCCCCTGCACCAGGGTGTGTGGCTTTGATTGCTCCAATATGGCTTTATTTTTCCATTTCACTTCTGTGTGGGTCATAGGCTGCCAGCATCTCACTAGGTCAAGCTCAAAGCGGCGCGCACTGGCCAGTTACAGAAACGCGATCATTCCTCAAGCTCTGGATGTTGCTTGAAGGCCGGATAAGGCCTGGTTTTAGCTTGACGTCAGTGGCCTTCGATGGATCTACCCTTGCCTCCATTGTGCTCATGACCCAACGTTAAGCCGCTCCTATTAAGGTCCCATTGCATAGGCACCACCTGTCTGAAGAGTGTATAAGGTCTACTCCCAACACCTTCAGGCATGAGGTATGATGTACTTGTTCCACCCCCTGCACTATTTATCAGCATGACTAACGTTCTGCCAATCAAGGGACCAAGGTCGTATGCCATAAGGTGAGGTTCTTTTCTATGTCTAAAGCACCATCGGATGGTGAGCCCCACGTGTTTGTCCTGTCTTAAACTCTGCATGGAACCTACATTGCACTACTGGGGGCTCATGGGGGCCTTTAATGCGTGGTCTACTTCCCAGCAGCTTGAGGAGGTCGAGGGGTTTCGTCGGTGCCTAGGGATCTGGTAATGTCTATGGCGTGATCTGGCGACCTTGTGACTTTATTTTTGAGGCTCTATAAGCCACGCCTTACTCGGATACCTAATTAGAGCCTTAAGGTTCCTAACCTGGGTCACAATGTAAGGTGTCTCCCTTGAAGCCTCACACCATGTGACGTCGGTCTCATGGCTTGAATGTAAGTTTTGCGTTCGTTTTCTCTCGACCCAGATGCTGCTATCCTTTCACGATATGGGGCGCTTCATGACCCTAACGTAGGGGACTGCCACTTCCTTACCTATACTACTCATCTCAGGTTCCTCAAGAAATAGGGTGTGCTCGTCCTAACAAGGTTTGTCAGTGTGCGAGTTTGCTCCCGGATTCTACATGCTTTGGTGGACGTTACGATGCATGACTCGTCATACCAAGGGGGTGTAATTCGAGCTTCTCTCACATTTCTAATCGGTTGGCTTCAGTCAAGGCATCCTCCTCTGGAGCGACTTACTAGGGAGACCCAGGGCCTTAGTATTGGACGTGACCTATGATCAGGACTGTTCCGAACCGAATATTGGGGTGGCTCTCCGTAGCGTTATGGACAGTCAGCTAGCTAGGCAAGCTCATGAGTCGCTTGCGGTCACAACCATAGAGCTTGGTGTGGTCTCATTTTAGTCAACTAAGAGGAAGCAGTGGTCAGCCCCTGGGTGACGATCAGCTCCCTGTTTTGTTCATCCCATGCTTGCCTAGTGTTGGTTTCAAGTATGGGGGATCATGTCCCTTGATCCTTTCTTCAACTATTTACTATTTGTTTATTCTTTTGATACACCTAATTACTCCTAATTGGTAGGGAGATCCTGCAGTTCGAGCCTAAGTAGAAGCCCCGACGTAGCGACGAACACAGACGTTCCTTTCTCCCAATTCCAGAGCCATAATCAGGAGCTAGATTCTGAATTAATGCATTCTGTGACTATTCATTGCTTCTATTTCTGATTTTATAGGTGTTTGATTATGAATTTGCAAAGGATATCTCGACTGTTTTACTATATGCATTGGAGATCTCATTTATTACAATACTCTATTTGTTCACATAAACATACAGCAAGCAATAAGGCTTGAATGAATCGGTGATGTGGCTTGGATATTCATGCTTATTTACATGCGAATTCCATCAAGCGATAAACAGAGATGCGACAATTTTAGAAAATGGATTGGAAGGATTAAGAGAGACTGAACGCTAACCTCGACGAGCAGAGCTATCAAGTTCAGAATTGGATACTTTAAGCGTGACGAGCCACAACCAGATCTATGGCTATGATTGTACCCGCAGGGAGTTAGGTCGATGGCGAAGAATAGTAGCGGCGGCATGATCGTACTTGAGAGAAGGCCTCTGGACGTAGCAATCGACCACTGGCTGTATGAACGAGAGGAGATTTCGAGAAGATTCTGAAGAGGTTTCTTGCTAAACTGAGGAGCCTCAATTCCTTCCTTCGAGTCTTTTGCACCCCCAAAACCAGAGAGAATCCAAAAAAAAGTCAAAAAAAAATCCCCGCTGCAGGTACTGCTTGACCCCTTTTATAGGCTCCTTTCCTTTCGCTTTCCTTTAAATTTTTCTTTTCTTGGTTCTCCGCCAATATCTCTCTCCCCACCTTTTGTTTTTTTTTTGTTTTCCTTTTCCCTTCTTTCAAATTTCGTTTATTTGCTTTTAGCCATTTTTTCAGAATTTATTTTTACTATTCTTTGTTTTACTCTTTTTCTCTCTTGTTTATTGTTTATTATTATTATTATTATTATTATTATTATTATTATTATTTTATTATTATTAATTTTTAATCATCATATTTTCTTTTTCTGTTGTTCCCCTTTTTTTATATACTTATTATTATATTTTTTTATTTATTATTTTTTTAATATATTATTTATTTATTTATTTATTTGTACTTTTGTTTTTTGCTTTGCTATCTCTTTCTGTTTCCTGTTTACTTATTAATTAAATTTAAAAGTGAGGCCTCGAACATAATTAGGTGTTTACACACTTAAGATTCATCATGGTCAAAACCTAAGCTCTAGACATGGATGAAATATGCATGGACCAAAGGCATGAGGTTCTGTAAGTGCACAACACCACCAAACCAAGGTTGTGTGAGGTGAAAGTTTGGAGGTAATAATCTTCAAGGGAGGCTTTCAACCACCATACCATAATCAAAGATTAATTTGGCTAAAATTTATCTAAGTGACTTAAACTCTGTAATTAGGTTTTAAATGGACTAAATCAACCTTTGAATGAATTTAATTAGAGAAAAAATAGTTTAAAAACCTCTAAGTGTGCATTCGGCCACCCTAGAATGATTTTTAGCAAAAATTAGTTTAAAATTTGATTAAAGAATCAACAATTTTCAGCCAGAAAGTAACTTATTTGGAGGTTTAATAAACATTTAAAAATGACCAATTTCAGAAAATTTAACATAGGTAAACTTAAGGTAAAAATCTATAATTAGTATATGGTAAAAATCCTAAAGGAGCATGAAATAAGTAATTAAAAATAACCATGACCTAAGTAAAAATAAAATATGTAATTTTCGGCCATTTCACCTAGTCTAGGTAAAAAGACTTAAAAATCCCTAGACTAAGTCAATTCTGAAGTCTAAACTTCATCCACAAGTAAAGGTCAACTTAAGTCAACTAGGGTTAAGAAAAGTAAACCTTAAACCTAGAAAAGTGGCATTCGGCCACTTAGTGGTTAAATAACTTAGGAGAGGTTTTAATTCCTAAATAGAATTCATTAATGACCCTTCACATGTAAATATAATGAATTAAAAGTGTGATAAATTATTAATATAAAGAAAAGGGACCAATTGACCACTTTAGGTAAATAAATCTAGGGTTAAGAAGAAAATTGTGGAACCCTAGGTCTAAGGAGTTGCATTCAGCCACCATGGGTTTAATTAACTAAGGATGAGTTTTAATTCTTATTTAGGTCTAATTAATGATATTAAACATGTAAGCATAATATATTTAAAGTGTAAGAAAGATAGGATTTAAGAAAATAGATCATTCGGCCAACTTAGAGTAAATTGACCTAGGAGAAAAATTAATTCCTTATTACCTTAACTAGATATTCTTTGGTTTAGAACTAAAAGGAATTACAAAGGTTTAAGAGTTATCTAGACTTAATCATTAAAATAGTAAAAATGAAGTCACAAGCTAACATACTTCAAAGGCTAAATCTAAGAATGTTTAAGAAGGATGATTAGAGCTTAAAATATGAAGTTAGAAGGAAGCTAAGTCATTCGACCATGACATACCAAAATGATGAAGAAGTTCTAAAATTGTATAAGTTAGATACCGAGCATTGAGTTAGTCTCTAAATAACATAAATCAACTCATAAAAAAAGAGAAAATGAACTAGAAGATCTTTGAAATGTATAGTTCACATTCGGCCACCCTAGGTTAATTAAGAGGAAAAAAGTTTAAAATCTTAGTTTATATAACTTAAGAAGTCTTATAATGTTAAAGGAAGAATTAAGAGTTCAAAAGAATATAGACAAAGACACAAGTTACAATCCAGCCATGCTCAATTAAAATATCTTAAACAAATTAAAAGTTTGTTGATACTTAATATTTAAACTTAGTATAATTAGGACTTGCATAAGAATTGCACAAATGAAAAGCACAAAGAATTAAAACTTAAAAGGTGTCATTCAACCACCTAGAGAAAAACTTTAAAATGTAAAATCCTCAAGAAACTAATACGAAATTGAGAAAAGGAAAGGATGAGAAACAACTTAGAAGGTTAAGAAAATTAAGTTCCTTGAGTGATTCAACATCAAAAACCGAATTGAGATATTTGGTTTGACATATAATTGTCATATAATGCTATGTGATTTACCAACCAACTTGTATCTCTAATTGTGAATGCACACTATTTATGTGAGATTGTATGATGAATGCTCATGATTATATGGATGTTGAGATCGAATCTGAGATCTATATGTACATTCCGTATTGGTTAGAAATTTGTTTAAGCATGCATAATTATCTGGAAGCCATTAAAATGAACCTAAAAAGATTAAGGGATCACTAAAGCAAACCTTATGTGAAAACGTAAGTCTATTCTCTTTATACCTTATGCACACCAGAATCCAGAGGGCACCTAGAGCTCTATTGAAGAGGAGGAAAAAGGTTGTCTTAAGTGATATTAAATTCTCCAAAAACCCTTCTACAATCAAGGCATCGAGTCCTTCACAACCTTACAAGGTGGTGATGACCATCCCGGAGTGAGCTTATATCCTTAATTTAGTAGGAGGTGGGAGTAAAGTCAGCGAAAAGATACTGTTTGACAAATTTTAATTCATATCTATGTCTAAATGTTTTTCCTTAAGTTGTGGGACCAGATCTAAAATTTTCCCAAAGAGTAGGCTAAAGAAATGATAAAGATAAAGAGAAAAGATAAAGAATAACGTTTAAGACATAGAATAATATGTATGTCAAATAATATCTTATTTTAGATCCCAAGCTTATGATTTTTAGATGAATGTATGTTTAAACCACGAGATGTTTCTAAAATAAAAATTGCCAACTTCAGTAGAATGTTTCTAAAGTATTAAAAGTAATCTTATATGCCTGAAATGATTTCCTAAATAAATTGAAGTGGCTGGGATAAAAAAGTGATGGCGATAGAACTAGAGTAGAAAGCCTACTTGGAAACTTAGTTTCTCACGCCTACTTCCTCCACTTTCTTCCTAGACACCTCGAATGTTGTTTGTGATGGTAACAGTTCACGTACTTCAAGCGAATGTGAGGCACTCTCTTTGGAAGAAGATTTACATCGCTCTGATATTGAAAATAATTGGATGCAAGCATCCTAGCTATTAAATATGTACTATTAACCTAACTTATGTATATATTGTATTAGGATGTGTAGAAGCTAATTATGTATATTAAGGTTTCTAATATTTGTATGATAAGGCCTACAAGGCTATGTGATGTAAGAATGGTATGTACAATTAGGTTATGATATATATGGCATGACCAAATTAAGTTTAATTGTCTACACGTGAATTAAGAATCAAAGAGAATAATGTAAGCAGTTTATGCTCTTAATGTTTAGAACGTCGTAGGAATTTGGCTAGCGATTTATAATACCGCTACGTACATTTTATTACTGATGCTCACAATTTATATCAAATAGTTTTAAAAAAATTTACCATATTTTCATACAAGAATTTTCTAAAAATAATTCTGCATCATGAGATAACAAACTAATAATGGAATCAATTGAACGACTTAAGCGTAAAATCGATATTCATAATTAGGGTGTTATAGTCATCTCCCTATTGAATTGGAACACAAGGCTTATTTATTAGGCCATGAAGTTTCTTAATCTTTATTTGCAACATGCAAGGTAAAAGTGCCTATTTCAACTCTATAAGTTAGATGAGCTTAGGATGAAGACATATAAGAGCTAAAGACTATACAAAAAAAGGACAAAAATATGGCATGGCAAACTTATTCAAAAGTATGAATTCATATTAGGTAAGAAGGTATTGATTTTATAATGGACATCTCCATTTGTTTCCAAGAAAACTAAAGTCTAGATGGAGTGTCCACATAATGTACATAGAGTGATCCTCTATGGAATGTTGGAACTTATGAAAGGAAATGGAAAGATGCTCAATATAAATGAGCAAAGGATCAAAAATTATAAGAAGGATGCACCATTAGGTTGTTAGAAGAACTTGAGGTAACCATTCATGGCTCTGGTTAGCCATCAGGTATAAGTACACCAAGCTTGTGACATAAAACAAGTGCTTATAGGAGGAAACATAATTTTTTATGCATGTGTAGATTAGGAAATAATTAATTAAAATAATGCAACAGCACAATCGTGCCTTGTTTGCACGAGTATGCTAGGAAAAAGACTCCATTGCAAGGTCGTGCTCACCTTCAGCATAGTCATTCCAAGTGTGAAGCATGGCCATACCAAACCTATCATGGTCATTTCAATGATTGCAACATCGTTGCAAAGTTGTCCCACTTTTTGCATGTCCATGCTTAATTATATTACACAACCGTGCCATATTTCATCACAATCGTGTTGACCTGCGAGTGACATTAGATGTAACCTAGGTAAACTTTCCATGTCACTTAGTAAAAAATTCTTACTATAAACATGCTAACTTCTCTTTAAGTCTTTTCTCTGACTCGTATTTTTTCTTTCCTCTCCAAGTATGCTACATGCCTTAGTTCTAGCATTTTTCAATTTTTAGTTTCTACACAAGTATGCTCAACAATTAGCATGCTGATATACTTTGATTGAACAATAGGGTAGAAGAGAAATCATGATTTGTTAAATAATTTGAAAAAGCCACGACCATGCATATTCATATGCTAAGATTTAATGAGTTCATCACGATTGTTCCCCATTTCACGATAGTGCTAGATGAATATTGAACATCTTTTTCATGAGCACGATTGTGCTAAGGTTTTGAATAGCCATGCAAATCTATCATTTCTAGGTTTCCATCATGAGCACAATCATGTTCCTATTTACACAACTATGAAAATTTATCATTTCTAGATATGCAAACTTCGCAGGATAGTGACCATGACTTGCATGGATGTGTCAATATTTATTTTGACAATTTGTATGTTTAGCATGATCGTGTTCATTCTTACACAATTGTGCCAATCCTACTTGAGCTAGCTTTTTTTTGTTGATTTTTGTAAACACCCAATTATGTCTGAGGCCCCATTTTAAAATTAATTAGTAAATAAATAATAATTTAGATAATAGAAACCAAAATAAAAAACGAAGAAAAGAAATTAAAACATAAAAATAGAAATATTAATAGAAAAGCAGACAAATAAGCGGAAATGACGAGAAATACAATAATAAATAAAATTAAAAATAAAAATTGAAAATACAAAAACTAACAAAAAGAAAGAGAAAAGTAAAATCAGAAAAATAAAATCTGTAAAATAAAAAAAAAATCAATCAAATCAAAATAACAAAAATAAACGAAATTAAACAATATATAAGCGAAAGAGCTAAAACAATAATAAAATAATAATAAACAAAGAAAAATAAGAAGAAAAGAAAAACAATACAATAATAATAAAATGAAAAATAAAAGTTTGTTAAAATGGTTGGAGTCGGTTAGTGAGGGGAAATGGGCATTGAATTCTGCACAAAAGCCCTATAAATAGAAAGAAGGTGACTCTGGAAAGGGGTTGGAAAAAAATCAAAGAAGAAAGTCGCATACAACTCTCAGGTTTTTAGGCGATGGAAGGAAAGTTCCTCTGAAAAAAAAGAAGAAAATTCTCTAAATTCTTCTCGGGTAGTTCTGGAGCTTTCTGGACTTGTTGCTCAATCTTCTGATATTCTCGTCGGCACACTAGCATCCAAGGTGCACCACGCTAGGCTTTAACAGAGCAAAGATCTGCATAGCTAGAAACTTGCATTATTCAGGTTAGTGTAATATCTTATCTATGCAACTCTCTTTTAATGTGTTTGATAAACATTATTTTTCCATCTCTGTGCATGAACTGAATTCAAGATCATCAAAAATTACATTAAACCAAATCTTTGAACACAACCTGTTTGTTTTATCAGGAATGCTAAAACGAGTCTCGATCTCCATCGAGTATAGATGTATAAAATATGGTGAGATCACATAAGAAATGGGAGAGTTTGCATTTCATTGACTAATTTAATACAAGATTGTTCTTTGTCGCTACCGACACTCGTGAAATGGAGAGAATAAGTATATTTCTGATGGAACATGGCTCGTAAGACCGAACGATTTCATGCACAGTGACTATTTTCTTGAGATGCACATAATTCACGTCCGCTGCCTTAATCCATGAATCTCCTTGTTATTCAGTCACTCAAGGCTATTCAAAACCTTGTTCTGCTTGTCTCTCGGTCTGGTGCAACTCAAAACATCTGCAACCAAGCCTTCTGTTATGATTAGTCGGCGTCGCTCAAGTATATCTTTAAAGACCGTGACAAAATATCAAGTGGTCCTCCTAGCTAATATCCTTAAAAAAAAAACCATGCACTCTCTGCCTTCGGGAAGTGTAAACACTCGATTATGTTCGAGGCCCCCATCTTTAAAATTAATTAGTAAATGATAATAATTTAAATAATAAAGACAAAAATAAATGAAGAAAAAAACAAGAAAATAAATAAAGAGAAAGAAAAGAAAAATAATAAACAGAAAATAAAAAAATAATAACAAAGAAAAGAAGAAAATAAAAGAAAAAGAAAAAAGGCTGAAAATAGAAAATTAAGAATAAAACAAAACTGAAAAGAATAAAAATAAAATTAAAATAGCAAGAGGTAAAAAGAATAAATAATAACAATAAATAAAAAAAAGAAAAAAATAGAAAAGAAATAAGAAAAATAAAAAAATAAAGAAAAAACCGAAATAGAAAAACAACTGAAAAACTAACTAAATAACTGAAAAAACTAACAAACAAAAAGGGGAAATAACAAAAAAAAACAAAATAACGGAATGTAAAAAGGTTTTGGCGGGGAGATAAAAGGGGGGAATCTCTCAATGGAAGGGGGGATTCTAGAAAAAGTCAGCAGGTATAAATGCCAAGGAGGAGGGGCAAGAAAACGAAGGAGGCCCCGCACCTTGCAAGATGGATTTCGCTCAAAGCTTATAACAAAGGAAAATCCTACAACCAGTTCTGACTCTAGGCTCTGAAACGTAAGAGAGAAGCACAAAAGTTTACAAAGACGACCAAAAAATTCACGAGAAGTTCACCCTAACGAGGACAGGATCCAATCTCAATTGAAAGTTGCAAAGGAAGCTCAAGAAGTTGATTCTCTCCAAGTCGGTACCTTCATTCCTTTCTTCTTTTGTAAATATTCAAGTACTATGCTACGAAGTTATTTAGCGGATATGCGCCCATATTTTCATTCAAATTGGAAGTCAAGAATTCTAGGCAACTCCTGCACACGCTTGGTGGTGTTGTGGCATTAAAAAATCGCAATCTTGTTAAACTAGAGAAAATATAGTTGTTTTAATCGTTGTGTGTATACCCTACTTTGCATCACTAGGCTGGATAGGGATAATTAAATTTGTATTAGAATAAGTTGAAATTTTGTAAATGGCAACTAATAACTGCATGTATGGTATGTTGTAATGGCTACAAACGGTGGAATTCTTGATCCTGTACATAACTAGTTCCCTTCCTCATTGGCAAGTTTACAAGCTCCCAGTGGTAGTGAAAAAGATGTGTTACTAATTACTGCAACCTCTGCAAGTGAGTGCTCTCCAATCCTGGCCATTAATGGTGACTGCCAAGTCAGTTTCAAGCCTAAGAAAGGTTCCTTTTAAATTCGGCTCAAGGCACAGGTAGAGGTCGCTCTTATATAGTTTCTTCATTTATAAGAGTACAGGCTTGAAACATCTAAACCATGAGAGGTTGCAGGTGTTCGGTTTGCAATAAATTTACGCTTGCTGTTTTAGCATTCTGAATCAAATGCCTTGTATGGATTTGTTTAAGACCGTGTTTGAACCAAGGGATGTGGATGGATGTTAACAAATGCATGCAATATTAATACCACATAAAGGTTTGGCTCTTGATACAACTAGTTGAGCATGAATTCTCTTGAACACTTCGGGTGCTGCTAGTTAAGAATGGTTAAGTAATTATTTGGGGCACATTAAGTTGGGGTGCCTAACTTGAATGGAAAGGAAGGCTTCACAAATGCTTCCTCATTCTCTTTGTTTGTAACACGGCCTTCACACCTTCATAAGGCCTTCCCCGTCAAAAGCTCCTTGTGCTAAGGCTCTCAAAGTCAGCCCATGCATTGGTGTGTTCGGTCGTCAATAGGCTTGGTTTGAGCGTAGGTGTGCAAAAAAAATCCAAGCTCACTCCTCTATTCGACACTCATTCATTTGGCTAGTTACATCAAGCAAAATCCAAGGGCTTGATTTGCCTGATTCAATTGATTGGTGCAATATGGTCGAAAGAGACGACCTCGATACATTGAGCCCTTATTCAGCAGTTTGAAATATCAACACAAGAGCATGAGCTAAAAGAAAACTAAAGCAGGAGCACGCAAGATTCAATAGTCCTGCCTTGCTGTTATTATATTTGAGGCCTATGGTTGAAGCTTCAAAAAAGCCATGCACAGCCATGCAACCTGGCTTTATGGGGAACATGGTGGTAACAAGAGAAAGCCATGCAAGAACCATGCAAATAGCCATGCACGATGTTGGCTCGTATTGGGAAGGCAGCCATGCAAGTTCTGGCCCATGTCGATGAAGAGGGAATGCTAGGCATATATCATGCAACCCTCACAACAGCCCAGAACTTTGCCTCACACATAGCGTGTGACCGTCGTACCATCATCAGAATCGGGTTCATTACACGTGATTTGCTCCATGCAAATTCGTACGCGGTTGGGGAGGCCATGATCCCATAAAGACCTGGACATTTAGCAATCTTTTTGGAAGTAATGTTGCTAGCCTTGTATGAACTTGGGACTCAGAGGTCTTGTATCGTCATTCAAGCTCCACGTTAGCCAAGCGTAGCTCCTGAAGAGTCTGAATTAGAAGATAAATATTCGCTGGTTGCTGCATGTGTATATGTTGCTATCACTGTAATTAAGAAGGATGCAATTCCTACACTGCCTACAAAGGACGACGCCTTGCATTTCATGATAAGCAGTTGTAGTCTGTTTAATTATTAGGGCAGCGAAAATTTTGGTTCCTTGCATGCTCATTTGACCCCTTAGACAGCAGCATCTACAAGCTTTTGACACTCAAGGTGAGGCCCGCTGGGTCTTCAAAATAGGCCGTCCCAAATCCTAATATCACAATGTCCAAAGGACCAGGCATACTTATATGAAATAAAGAAATCCCATACAGCTCCAAGCATGAATTCGCTGAGTTGTGCTTAAGATTAATTGTCGCTGTGAATGATTCCAACCAGAGGCTCCAGTCCATTGGTCTGCTTGCTCGCACACTAACCCCCCAAATTTTGAATTTGATTCCCCGCACGCGGCTTTTGTTAGTTTAATTTATACCTTGGCCAATCTTATTACTAGGCCGCATCGTTGCCTCTTGAAATTAGCCTGTGTTGCATGCAAAAAAAGCTGGCCTGTTCCACGCCAAAATCAGACCTCCTATGTAGGCTCTAGAATTGGAGCGTATTTGAAACCATGCCAGCAGTGGGGCCACGCCTAAATTCGAAGTAGGCCCTTGGTGTGCATTCTCTTCCTTTTTATTTCTTAGCCTTTGGTGTGCATGTGGGTCAAGCCCAAAATTTTTAAATTTGAATCCACTTCAAACATAAGTAAAAAACAACCAAGTCTATCAACCTAAGCCCAAATTAAGTCAAGAAAATTTTAATTTAATTTTTTTTCTCCAAATACTAAAATCAAGTATTGCTCCAATTAAATTTCCTAGCATCAAGTTTTTTTTCATTAAATCAAATTCAACTCCTCAAAGTCGAGTCAAATTCAAATCCAATTTAATTCTTTTCATCAACTTGCAAATGAAATTCATTTTGGTTCAAATCCCATTTAATTCTTGTCATCAAGTTTCAAATAAAATTCATTTTGGTTAAAATCCAATTCAATTCTTTTCATCAAGTTTCAAATAAAAATGTATTTTTCTTCAAAATCAATTTCAATCCAATTTCTTCAAATTCAAAAATTCAGTTCAAGTCAAAGTTCAATTCCTTTTCCCAAATCCAAGTCAAGTTTAATTCTTTTCTCAAAGTCAAGTCAAGTTTAATTCTCTAAATCAAGTTCATTTCAAATCAAACTCATTCTAAATCAAGATCATTTTAAATCAAGTTCAAGTCAAGTTCAACTACTTTTCTTCAAAAATAAAATCATGTTGTATTCTTTTGCCTTAAATTCTCAAATTTCAAATCAAGTTCCTTTTCAATCGAGTTCATTTTGGTTCAAATCAAGTTTAATCCTTTTTCCTACAAATTTCAAGTCATGTTCATCTTTAGTCAAATAAAACTCATTTTAATTCAAAGCAAATTCTATTCTTCAAGTTCAAGTCAAGCTCATTTTTAGCCAAGTCAAGTTCACTTTCTCAAGTTCAAGTCAAGCTCATTCATAGTCAAGTCAAGTTCAATTTTCCAAATTCAAAATCAAGTTTCATTTTTCTTCTTCAAGTTTGAGTCAAACTCATTTCAAACTAAGTTCATTTTATTTTAAATCAAGCCCATTTCTTTTCTTATCCTTATTATTTTCACATTAAATTCATTTTGAAATCCCAAGTCTCACACGATGGACTCTAAAATAGAACCGGTAGTTTCACTGTTGTTTGAAGTTTAGAGATTCATATGGATCCCAGTACAGCCCTCTTTTGCCTCGGATCCTGTGCATATGTGGAGTAAGGATTTTCTCTAAAAAATCTTTTCAAAATACTCTATTTATTTTTCAAGTACCCTCGAAGGTCTGTCACAACCGTAATTACAACGAGACGACGAACTTGATAAATTTTAAAATCAAATTTTATTTGATTAATTTTGGTTTGTGGAGCCGCCACCAAATTTTTATTTGAGGGAAAAAGATTTGGAAAAACCCTAACTTGAGAAAGAGATTTAGGTTCGGCAGTCGGTTACGAGTAGGGAAGGTGTTAGGCACCCTAATCACCCATTCCGAAGAACGATACCCTTAAATTGAGGTTTGATTTATGAAAATTGTTTGATCCCTTAATTAACGTGAAAATGAATAGGTTGATGGAGGTTAGTCTGACAAGACTTGATCCTGCTCCTACATATTCCTCGGTGCAATGGGAAACTCAAGGCTTACGTAGTTCTGGTGTGAAGGCTTGACCTTTGAACATGTTTGAAAATGAGTAGAATATTATGAAAATTTTTTAGAGAGTCCTTAGTCCATATATACACAGGATCCAAGACAACTACGGCTGTACTGGGACTCATATGAATTTCTAAACATCAAACAGCAGAAAAAGCTACCAATTCGTGCTTAAGGTTCATCGTGTGAGACTAGGGATTCCAAAACGAAGTTTTTCTTGAAATTATTTACAAGGGGATTCTTAGTCCACATATGCACAGGTTCTAAGACAACTACGGCTGCATTGGGACCTATATGAATTCCTAAACATCATACAACAGAAAAAGCTACTAGTTCGTGCCTAGGGTTCATTGCGTGAGACTTAGAACTTACAAATTTAATTATCTTGATTTAAAATAGAAGGAAGAAAAATATTTATTTTTAAATTTGAGGAATTGAATTAAAACTTGATTCGAGATTAAGGAAACGGTTTGGAGTGAAATAAACTTGATTTGAATTTTAAAGAAGAAAATAATTGGGCTTGACCCGACTTAAAATAATTTCTGGAATAGAGAAAATGAATTAGACTTGATTTAAAACTGAAAAAGAAGAAAAATGAAAAAATAAACTTGATTTGAACTAAAATTAACTTGATTTTAACTTGAGAAAAAAAATCTTGACTTAGATCGAAGAAAATGTATTTGAGTTTATTTTTGAAATTGATTTTGGGTTTGATTTAATTAGACTGAATTTGAGATTAATTTTTTAGGGAAGGAATTAAATTTTATTTAATTGATACTTAATTTGATTCGAATTTGAGGAAATGAAGTTGATTTAGACTTTTCGGGGAATTGGTTTTGATTTGAAAATGAATTTGATTTTAACTTTTAGGAAAAAGGATTAAACTTGATTTGTGCTAAGGTAAACCTGATTTGGAAAATGAAAGAAGTTTGATGAAAATAAACCTAATTTAAAATTGAAGGAATAATTAGGAAAATAAAATAAATTTAAACAAATCAATTACAAAAATATTAATTAAAAATTCCATTTAATTTTATAAAGCTCAATTGTGGACTCATGACGTTGGCCTTCACGTGCAATTTCAATTGCCAATATTGAAGCCAAAGGCAGGGCAATGGTCATTCGGAAAATTTAAAAGTGCGTCATGTAAGGGGGCAGGAGTCAAAATTGAGGAGTTGATCCCTTTACCCCCTTTTGCTATATGTTCATTAACTTAATTAAAATTGGGCTCATCAACATTAGTTAGAAGTGATGTACCTCTTATGGCTTGCTGGGAACGACATGGGTGGAGTAATTAGCTTTCTTAGTAAGAATCGTTGTCATATTAGCTTTAGGCAATAATTCAAAGAGTGTGTTGTGAAACATTTCTTACGAAGGTTTCGCGAGTCTATTTTCTAATGGCTGGCCAATCTCTGAGAAAATATGTAACACTCACAATGTTTTGAGTTTACTTGATCAAACAGGGAGCAATCAATTGCCAATGGTGCCCATCAGTTTTCTTAACAACTTTATAGTAAGCATGGACTATGCATTTATCCAGGGGTGGGTTGTTTGATTAGCAACAGAAGGTGTATTCCCTTAATTATCTCAATCTTGACGTCTGATGAAGATGGTTTCCACATCTCTGGAATAGCTCCAATCACCCGCATCTTCTTCTGAGCAAGGATACTTGAAGAGGGCGGCGAGGCTGGTTCTTGTCCTCCGAGGAAATGCGATCGTTGCCAAAAATTCTGATCTTGTGCTGTTACTTATGGAGACCTCCTTTTCCCGAGACTTTTTCAAAGAAACTGAACGAACCTCTCTGGGAGTCGTCACGTCAACCACCTCCTCCATTACCTTGAACGACGACGGTTCTGCCGGCGTGAAGCTCTGATAACGGTTTTGATCGAAAGCAAACAATGTTGCATCAGAAAAATAGATCTTAGAAATCCCAACGTCTTGAACGTCATTGTCCTATTCCTTACTTATACTCTGTTCTACACCTGATTCACCACCGCTTCTGAGACAGTTGAAGCTTTTCCTCCTCTCGCTTCCTCTCTTGGTGTCACACACAGAACAATATCTCGCGAAGGGATCAATTATGCCTACTAGTTCCCTCAAAAGTGAAAATCTCCAACGATTTTATAGAAGCCAATTCAACATTGAACTAGAATTCTTGGGAGACCTCTCAACTAAACGGCGGCTATAGGTGGTTATGGTGACGCCACCGCCAGGGACTTGAGGGAGGGAGGTTTTGTCGAATTTATCTAAGAATCATACGTACTGTACAAACAAGATATAGTTGTTTCCTCCATGTTTTAGTTAATAATTGCATATGATCTGAAGGAATTACATAAGTGAATGTTAAGTTTTGTGAGTTTCGTACATCTGATGTGAAGAGAGCTTGGATGATTTAGGCTCTGAATTTTCGATCCTCCTCTTTCTCCTCCCTCTCCCTTCTATTTATATACTGTATTTTTAAGTTAGCCCCCCACATAGCACTTTTTCTTTTTCTCTTTCTTGCCTTTTTCTACTTTTTCTTTTTCATTTCATTTTTATTTGCTTTAGTTATTCTTTTTTGTCGTTCTTTCGATTAGTTAGTTATTTTATTTTTGCTTATATTATTTTAAATTTAAATTTTTGTTTTTTGTTATTTTTTATTTAATTTTCTGTTTTCCTTATTATTCTTATGTTTATATTTTCTTGCTTTAGTTTTCTAATTCCATTTGTTTTTACTTTTCTTTTATTTAATTTTTGTAATTTTTATTATTTTTTATTATTTACCATTTGAATTATTTTTTTTTATTACTTTTCTGTTTTTATACCTCTCTCTCTTTTCTTTATTTATATATATATTTTTTGTTTTGTTTTGATTCTTTCAATTTTATTATTTTTTTATCATTATTTTTTCATTTATTTATTTATCTTGTTTTTCTCACTTTTATATTACTTTTGACTGATTACTATTTTTATTTTATTTCATTTAATTTATATTTTTTTCTGTTTTTATTTATTATTTACTCTTTTTATTTTAGCTTCAATTTAAACTTTTTCTTTATTTGCTTGTTATTATTTTTATTTCTGTTTATTTGTTTTCTCCACTTTCTGTTGTTTGTTTTAATATTTTATTTATCATTTAAGTTATGGTTTATTCACTAATTAAATTTAAGTATGAGGCCTCGGACATAATTGAGTGTTTACAAGGTCAAGCCTTCAAACTAGAACTATGTAAGCCTTAAGTTTCACTGGGGAATACGTAGGAGCAGGATCAAGTTCTGTTAGGCTAACCTCCATCAATCTATTTATTTTCACTCTAATTAACGGGAATCAAACAGTTTTCAATAGATCACACACTCAATCTAAGCGTGCCGTTCTTTGGAATGGGCGAGTAGGGTGCCTAACACCTTCATATTCGTAACCAACTCCCGAACTTAGAATCTCATCCTCAAGTTAGGGTTTTTCCAAATTTTTTGCCTTAAATAAAATTTGGTGGCGACTCATACAAAACATAATAAAATAAAATTCTTTTTTAGCAGGTTCGTCGTCTCATTGTAATTACGATTGCGACAGATGACAACTCCACTAGGGACTTTAGAGAGTCAAGCCCGTTTGACTAAATGTGCATGGTATTGATCCCTTTCCCGTTTATTTGCACGATTTATTTGTTTTTTTATCTATTTGTTGTTTGTCTGTTTATTCTCTATATAACCTTAAGGTAGACGAACAATACATTGTTATATATATCTGTGCAAGTTCCCCAATTGCAGGTATCCCAACATCTGTGTGCCCTCCACACATCACATTAATGCATTTCATCTCATGAGTGGGGCCCTACACTCGGGTCTGAGTGCAGCCGAGGATAGAGGGATCTAGTGGTGTCACTCCGGGGCCTACATCATTATTGGCTATCATGAAAATCCCAGCTAGAGTGTGTCTTATTCATAATGCCCCGCAACTAGTGGCTACTTCTACTGTTATGGCAAGCATTATGGACTGGAACTTGGCTCTAGTGACCTCTACACTCTAGGATTACTAACCACCTTCGAGAGGTTCATGCATTAAAGGCCTTAGACACTTAGGACAAGTAACCCACATAGGAGGCAAGGATGGAACACACCCTTTTTCATAACACATGGTTCATATGTTATTCACATTCTCAAGTGAACATAATCATCCAAGATGGTAGAGGGGAAGTGAAATTTGAAATTGGGGAGATACAGAAAATCCAGAAAGAAAATCAAAGAAAAACAAAAATTGTCTAAACAAAATTAGAAAGAAAAATCAAATAAAAAGTATAAAATCAAGAAAAATCAAAATAGAAGGAGAAAGATAGAACCTTTAGGAAAAATTAGAAAAGTACTTTTGAAAATATTGAAAATATAAAAAGATTCAAAAAGAGAGAAAATGAAATTCAAAATAAAATCTAAAGAATGTTTTTAGAAAACTTTAGCAAAACTAAAAACATTTTCAACAAAACCAAAGGTTTTTTCTAGCAAAATTAAAAAGATACCCAAAATTAATAAGTAAATAAAGTTGCTAAAAAACAAGAAAGAAACACCCAATTATTTTCAAAATTCAAATCTCTAAAAATTATTTGTGCATAACATGCATTCATTCATTCATTAAATAAACTTATCATTGAAAGAAATTTCGAAAATCATCCCATACCTTTTTCATTTTCATACTCATTAAAGCACATACATCTTTATCATTCATGACTTTTTCATTTAAACTATTTCTCAAAAAATTAATTTTTAACTTTAACAGAAAAATTGGAGAAAGGCAATTTCTTCGACATCCTTATAGGACCCGATCACAGTCAGGAATCATGGATGAGTTGGAAAGACAAAATGAGGAATTGAGAAATGAGGTCAAAACTTTGAAGGAACAAGTGGCCAGACTGATGGAGGCTATCCAACAATCCAAACAAAAGGATGTTCCAGAAGAACCCATGGGCCCATCATATCCTCCTGGCTTCACTCCACAAAACCTTTCACCATTAACCATGCCTCCATAAACCAAAGGAGTTCATTATGGGTTTCCTCATAGGCATGCACCCTTATTCAGCCAAACACAAACCTAAACACAAGACCCACCTTCAAACACCACAGATATCCCTTATACCATTCCAAACACCACCTCACAAGCTTACCAAACAGCTGTTGGGGAGACGAATCCTATGTTCATCAAAGGGCCTCACCCCATATACATACCATCTTCCCATCCTCACAACATGCCAGGAGAATACCCAAGCCATCCTTTTAAGAAGGATACATAAAAATGGAGAACCCTGGAAGGAAGAATCCGGGAAATTGAAGGAAGTGCTTATGATGTCAGAGATGCATCTGACTTGTGCTTGGTTTCAGATGTGGTCATTCCTCCTAAATTCAAGGTTTCTGAATTCGAGAAATATCAAGGAACTAATTGTCCAACGAACCACTTATCCATGTACTGCAGGAGGATGTCTGCCTGCACTCACGATGATAAGCTTCTCGTCCACTTCTTTCAAGACAGCTTAACTAGGGTAGCTGCAAACTGGTATACCCAGCTAGAGCGGACACATATCCGTTCATGGAGGGATCTGGCTGAGGCCTTCTTGAAACAATACCAGTACAACATGGAGATGGCGCTTGATCGAACTCAGCTTCCGAACATGGCCAAGAAAGGGGATGAAACCTTCAAGCAATACGCTCAGAGCTGGAGGGAGTTGGCTGCTCAAGTACAACTTCCTTTATCTGAGAAAGAATTGGTTAGCACGTTAATTGACACACTCCGAGATCTTTTCTATGACAAGATGATTAATAGTGTGACTACTAGCTTCTCTGATGTCATCATCATTGGAGAAAGGATCGAAGATGGCATGCGCCGTGGAAGGATCACGCACAAGTCCACAGGGACAGCTGATGCCTCTATAGAAAAGAAGAAAACAGGGGAGACTTATAATGTGGCTTCTGGTTAAGGACAGTACATACCTCAGAGGGCACCTTATGGACCAACCGATTTCCAACCATCACTATATACACCTTATACACCATATCCTTACATTGCCACGACCTACCAAACGCCCTACCATCAAACATACAACTATCCAATGCAAATCCGACCACTAACACCATACACGGTCCAAACATAAACCATAAGCCAAAGCCAAAAGAAGAATAAGAACCCTGTCCAATTTGATCCTATTCCAATGACCTAGACTAAGCTGCTGCCTCAGCTAATCTAGAATTCCCTAGTGGTTCCCTATCCTCTGAAACCTCAAGAATCACCATACCCTAAATGGTATGATGCAAATACCATATGTGACTACCATGCGGGGTACATTGGTCATTCAACAGAAAATTGCCAGGTTCTGAAGCGTAAGGTGCAAAGCCTGATCGACACTAAATGGCTGGATTTTGGGAAGCTTACTCCTAATACAGGAAATAATCCATTACCAAATCATGAGGTCCCATCAACCAGCTGAAAGAATTGGGGCAATACGGCAACGTGCGCCAGGTCAAAACTATCACAGAAAGTCATCCAGGATTTTTCATACTTTTCAAAATCCATCTTTTGTTAATAAATCTCAATGTGAAATACAAAAATTACATTTTTCATGTTTCTTGAGCATGTGCTTCACATTATTGGCTTTACTTCCTAAAATTTTCCATTCTTTTCATCAGTTACCCCATCACTTATCCTACACCTAAAACAATAAATACATGTTGGTGACAATGCTAGTGTTGTAATAAATAATCTTGAACGTATGATTAATCAAACTCAGAAAAAAAAAAAAAACAAATGAGAATGAGCAAAGAGCAACCAAGGATTCCAGAGCACTATGCATTGTAAATCCTCTCAAGGAACATTTTTGTCTAAACAAAAAAGCAATAAATATCCTATTGGACCAAAGTTTAAATCCAAGCAAAATCTAGGGATGCAAAAAAAGATCCGCTGAATTGAAGGTCAAAGCGGTCCAAGCAAGACCCAGTAAGAGATCTTATCAGTCAAAAACAAAAAGGAAAAGGAAGCCCGTTGGATTAAAATCAAGAAATAATCTAGTTAAAATCAGGGTCAAAAAATTAAAGAAAAAGAAGAAGAAGGAAAACCCGCTGGATTAAAATAAAAAATAATCCAGGAAAAAGTAGGGTCAAAACATAAATCAACAGAGTCATGATCAGGAAAAGTCTTGTTTGATTAAAATTTCAGAAACAATTCAGGAAAAATTAGGATCAAAACAAAAGTCCGCTAGATCGACAACCCTAAAAAACGACCTAGGTAGAAGTCAGGGCACAGAAGCAAAAGCCCGCTAGGTCGACAATTCTCAAAAACGACATAGGCAAAAGTTAGGGCCCAGAAACAAAAGCCCGCTAGGTCGATAATCCTCAAAAACGACCTAGACAAAAGTTAGGGCATAGAAACAAAAGCCCGCTAGGTCGACAATCCTCAAAAACGACCTAGGAAAAAGTTAGGGCACGCAAACAAAAGCCTACTAGATCGACAACCCTCAAAAGAGACCTAGGCAAAGTTAGGGCATACAATCAAGAGCCCGCTAGGTTGAAAACCTGTAAGGGGCGACCTAGGCAAAAGTTAGGGCAAAACGAAAGACTGGCTGGGTTGAAAACCCAAAGAAACCACCCAGGAAAAAATTAAGGTCAATCAAGGATCCCAGTACATCCTGACATTTCTGCACCTCATATTTCCTAAAACTAGGGAAAAAAAATTTCCATTTCTCGAGTTCGGTTAATTTGAAAATCAAGATTATGAAAAACAGCATTGGAATTTTTCACCAAAACATGTCATTTGGGATATTAAACCAATATTCATCATCCTTCCCTTTCAAATACACTACCTTAAACATCACTTGCAGAATTCTTCATTTCCTCCCATTAACCATACAAAATCATATTACAAACCTCAATGGTACACATGCCAAAAAGAAATGTGAAAAATGTTAAAAGTAAAAGATTAATTTTGAAAAGTCATGACAAATTGGATAAATCCTCAACCATCGCAACATGACATGACTGCTTCCCAAAGAATCATCTTCCTACTAGCCATAATGCCACCACAAAGAAAGAAGTGTGTCTTATTCAATGATGCTGGCCACTGTTGGTTCTCAAAGATCTCGAAAAGAAAATTCTGAAGCTGACCAAGAAGCCAAGAAATAGAGTCAATCCATCTTGTCCTGAATCTTAATTCTCTTCGCAACAACTATAAGATTGTCGAGAAAGGAAAATGTCGAGGAAAAACTAAAGATCAAGAGGAATAAAAGCTTTTTAAACCATCTCATGTCATGCATCCCACAACACTTATTTCATAGTATATGATCAAGTAATCATTTCAAGCATCAAGAAGTCAATAATTAAGTTAAAACATCGCATCCTCTTACATTCATTCAAGCATCACAATAAGCATCTTGTCATTTGAGCATCATATGACCCATCTTTCAAAACTAATTAAGATTAAGGAAAATCGCCGAACCAACAATAATTAAAAAGATTGCTTCAAATTAAGATCAAAACTAGGGTGTAAACATCCAATTATGTCCGAGACCCATTTTAAGATAATGTATAAAATAAATTCAAAACTAATACAAAATTAAAATTTTAAGACAAGCAGAAAACAGACAAACAGAAAATAGACAAGCGGAAAACAGACAAACAGAGAACAGACAAATAGAAAAATAACAATAAAGTCATTTTTTTTATAATAAAATTCTGAAAAAAAAACATTTTAAAGGAAATAGATAAAAAAAATAAGAAGAAAAAACAACAAAGATAATAACAAAAATTAATTTAATTGGAATTAGAAACAACAAATAAAAAAATAAAAATAATAAATAAACAGAAAACTAAAAGAGAAAATTAATGAAAATGCTAAAACCTGAAAAATAATGAAAAAAGAAGAATTGGAAAAATACTAATAAAATAAAAATAGAAAATCAATACAAAAATAAAAAAGAAAAAAGGCGAAAGAAAGGAAAGTCAGAAGGGTCAAAATAAAGATATAAATAAGGGTAGGGGGCTCCGAAAAGGGGGAGATTTTTTTTGCTTGTAAACGCATTCAAAACACTACGAGGATAGAAGACGCTAGGGGGAAGGGATTGAGGCTTTAACCAACTTCTGAGAGAGTCACCGGAGAGGGGTAGAAACCAGAGAACGTGAACTTTTGGGAGAAGTCTTTGAAAGAGGAACCGCGTCCCTGGGAAAGGAAATTTTCCGTCAAGAAGCTAGAAATCTCCAAGTGGATTCAGGAAGCAAGAGTCTCAAGAACCACTCTGGACGTAGGGAAACTAACCCGATCAACGTCTCGAACTCGATTTCTTAGGCTCTGCAACAGGTTAGTCATTCTTACAATAGAATCCATGCCAATGCGTTAACACAAAATTGGACCAAGAATTTTATCATCATTTTCGTTTTAAAGATTGCATAAGAAGAAATATACAACATTCTTGATATACTGATTTAGCATAGCTTAGTGTTGGTCTCAATTTGCTTGAAAGTCTTGTTTAGCAGCATGCATGGTATTCGTGGTAATGATCGGTTTAAACATGTTGCATTAACCTTGAATCGGGTAGGGGGAGAAAGGCCGATTTAGGTGTGTAAAACTTGACTCAGAAGGTACGGAAGGCAGGAAGCTTGAACCTCTTTTGTTTTTGCATGATTAATGCATGATTAATGTATCTGTAAACTGGAGGTTGAGGGTCTAGACTCCGCATTTCAAGAACCTCCCAGGGAGAGGTCTGATCATGTCCTAGCGATTGGTAGAAGGAGGCGTGAGAAGGAAAAAGGAAATAAAGAAGTGCTCTGTTTGGCCATAATAGGAACAGGGGAGTAATGTGGAATAGTGGCTCAAAATGAAGGTTCTATCGTAGTCTTGGCAAGGATGAAATGACCAGGATTTAGGAATCCCTACGTTTACCATGAAACAGAGAGCAAGAGAGACCGCTGCAGCACCCTCAACCTTGGCAGCACCCTCAACCTTGGCAGCAAGGAGTTGGCATAAGAATCGTAAGTAGAAGATGAAGAATATTAAAACATGCATGATCGCCAGAAATGGCGCAAGAGCCTTTATTCTGTAGCTCCCTTTTGGCACACCTAAACTAAGTCTTAATATACAAGGTACCCAAAGAATGTTCATACCCCTTGTCCTTCCTTCAAACATCCAGGGTATAGTTTCCAAGGTCTTAATTATCAGGAGACCAGGGGGTTATTTACTCCCGTGCGTGTCGAGGGATGTGCGAGGTCACCATAACAAGAGCTGTTAATAATAGAGACAATTAAAACATGGTATTGTATTTGCTAGATTCTCAGAAACATAATCCAATCACCTGCAGCTCACGAATTAGGACAGAGGCTGATATTAACCCAAGGTCAAATATGAATTATGTATTCTCTGAATCTTTGCTTAAAATCAAGCTCACGTTCAGTAATCATACACTCGAATTGGAAGCTATTCATGATTAGATGGAAACAGTAGGAAATGGCTTCATTACTCTTGAAACTGATAAGAGAACTTCTGATAATCATGATCTGAGGAGGCTTGCTAGTATAACTAGCTTTGAAACACTTTTACCAAATCATAAGATACCAGCGTAACTTCAAAGGAATCAGATGGAGGTTTGTTGTTGTAGATGCTACAATCTCTTATTTTTGTTACCCACGTAAATGGCATAGATCCTGATCACCAGTACCTAAAACTCTTGATGTACACTAGATTCTCATGACCCAAATCCCGTGTTCGAATCCCATACAGGACAATTCTAACTCCCTTTACAATTTTTAAACCCCCTCGGTCAAAGTCTAAAATTCCCATGGTTTGATTACCACATTGCCCTCGGTCAAAGTCTAAAATTCCCAATAGATCACTGCTGGTTTGATTACCACATTGCCTCTGGTCAAAGTCTAAAATTCCCAATATGTCCCCGCTGGTTTGATTACCACATTGCCTCTGGTCAAAGTCTAAAATTCCCAATATGTTCCCGCTGGTTAGATTACCACATTGCCCCTAGTCAAAGTCTAAAATTACCATAATGCTCCTAGCTTTTCCCTTAATACCAAAACTGTCCCTAGCTCCAGAAATTAAATTTTTTTTTCCAGAAATTAAGAAAATTAATAAAAAATTCCAGAAAAATCGAAAATTAATAAAAATTAACAAATAAAAATACCGAAAATAGATAAAAATAAAAAAATCCCAAATAAGACATAAAAATTCTAAAATTCCTCATAAAAAGGTCTAGGCTTCCTAAACGAATCATAAGATACTTAAAATTCCAAATTGCCTCAAAAAGGTCTAATTTTCTTTCATCCAAAGACCTACATCAATTGCAAAGCATTTCTTTTTCGAAAATTTAAAAAATCTTTTTCAAGTATTTTAGGATCTTCGAGTCTCACGCAATGGGCTCTAAATGGGGAACTGGCGGTTTACCTGCTGTTCAACGTTTAGTAGTTCGTATAGGTCCTTGTGCTGCCCTAGCCGCCTCGGACCTTGTGCATGAGTGGACTTGAGGTCCTTTTCAAAAAAAAATATATATATATATATAATATTTTTTTTTCTCTAAATATTTTGGGATTCTAGGTCTCACGCAATGGGCTCTAAATAGGGAACTGGCGGTTTACCTGCTGTTCAACATTTAGTAGCTCGTATAGGTCACTGTGCTGCCTTAGCTGCCTCGGGCCTTGTGCATGAGTGGGCCAAAAACCCCTCCTAAAAATAAAACGTCTTTTCGAATAGCAAAATCTTCAAACATTCTTTCAAAACACTCTTCGAAGGTCAAGCCTTCACAAACTAGAACTACGTAAGCCTTGAGTTTCCCATTGCACCGGGGGAATACGTAGGAGCAGGATCAAGTCCTGTCAGGCTAACCTCTATCAAAATTTATTTTTCACACTAGTTAAAGGGATCAAACAATTTTCAAAATCACATACTCAGTTAAGGGTGCCGTTCTTTGGAACGGGCGAGCGGGGTGCCTAACACCTTCCCCACTTGTAACCGACTCCCGAACTTCGAGTCTCGTTTCTTAGTAAAGGTTTTTCCAAGCTTTTCCCTTAAATAAAATTTGATGGCGACTCCACATTATCAATAAAATTCATTTTAAAATTTTAGCGAGTTCGTCGTCTCGTCGAAATTACGGTTGCGACAGATGGCGACTCCGCTGGGGATACTTAGAGAGTCAAACCCGTTTATTTGAGTGTATTTTATATTTGATCCCTTTTCCTATTTATGTACATGATTTAATCATTGCATGTTATTTATTTGTTGATTTATTCTTGCTTTATTGTTTGCTCTTTCTACACCCTAGGATAGATAAACAATAAATTGCTATATATCTGTACAAGTTCCCCAATTGCAGGTATCCCAAAATAAAGTGCCCTCCATGCATTACATTTTATCATGAGTGGGGCCCTATACCCGGGTCTGAGTGCTGCCCAGGATTAGAGGGATCTAGTGGTGTCATGCTGGGGCTTACGTCCTATATGGCTATCATGAAAATCCCAGCTAGAGTGCGTCCTATTCGTAATGCCCCCGCAACTAGTGGCTACTTCTCATTGTGGCCAAGCATTATGGACTGGAACTTGGCTCTAGTGACCTTTATACCCTAGGATTACAACCTACCTTGGAAAGGCTCATGCATTAAAAGCCCTAGATCCATAGGACAGGTCACCTCTCTAGGACACAAGGAGGGCACGCCCTATTTACATGACATCAGTTCTGTAAGACTTTATTTACCAGCGATTATAGAATTCTAAATTTAAAAGAAAAGTGGACAAAAAAAAAAGAGGAAAAAGAAAGAAAAGTGGACAAAAAAAAGAGAAAAATAACCGAAGAAGAAAGAGGGAGAGACGATAGTAGGAGTACCATATTTATTGTCTTCATGCATATACCAGGCATTAATAGTATTCATTTAAAGTCTAACATATTTGTTTTTATCTTTTTCTTTCGAGGGATCAGATTCTCAGTGACTATCGTAAAAGAGGGTGAAATGGAAATTAATGTGGAATCTGAACAGTTGAAGAAGAAGAGACGCATCGGCGTCAAAATAGCAGACTTGGCCAGTTTAGAGGTGTTTGCAAACAAGTTATCAGGTATCCAACAAATGGCCTTCACCAAAAAGTATGGCAACATACTAAGGCTTTTAAAAGTTCAAGTACAAGAAGGAGCCCTTACTGCCATGGTGCAATATTATGATCCGCCGCTCCGGTGTTTCACATTCTCAGACTTTCAATTGGCTCCCACTCTAGAGGAGTTCGAGCAGATTTTGGATCTGCCATTGGAGGGAACCAGGCCGTATCAATACCTAGAACATCATTCCTCTTTCCGGGCTGCCGCACAGGCAATCTGGGGTTGCGGGCGGGGAACATTTGGCAAAGTTATCGATAAAAGGCCAAGTCAAGGGGTTCACTAGAGAATTTCTAGAGAAGTATATGCAACACTTAGCCGACAACAACCAGTGGGCTATATACATGGACGTGTTAGCCCTTACCATCTATGGGCTAGTACTTTTCCCTTATATAAACGACTTCGTCGATCTGAGCGCAGTCGATATCTTCCTAGCCAAGAAAGATAAAGCAGAAAATCCCGTCACGGCCTTGTTGGCAGATGTGTATTGCACGCTGAACTTCTGTCATGAGAAGAAGAGAACAAGATTGATTTGTTGCCTACCTGTGTTATTCATATGGATCACCACCCACATTTTCAAAAGGGACATGAAGACACAACATCCCATAGCAGACTTCTTGAACTACCAGCTGAAACAGATGAGCAACCTCGAATGGTCTTCCCACTTCGCCAGCTTGACCGAAGACCAGGTTAGATGGCAACCTTCGTGGCAACAGAGAACTGAGGTCATCTACCACTGCAAGGGGTTCCCGAATGTACCCCTCATGGGAGCTAGAGGTTGTATCAGTTATAACCCGACATCTTTTACGAGAGACAGTTAGGTTTACCACTTAGAGCACCCCACCTAACGAATTCGTCGACTCTTTCTACTTGAAGTATGAAGGAGACTTTGCCGAGAACCTCCGTAAAGTTAGAGGCATGGGAGGGGGTCACCCTGTAAAGGGAAAGAGCTGAGTATCTGAAGTGCGCTGCTAAGGAGGAATACAAGCAAATAAGTTGAGACATGTGGTGCAACACATCAAATTGCCATTCAAACTTGCTCCTCCGTCCGAGAGACAAACGGCACCCGCAGTGTTTGAAGACAAGATTGTCAAAGGCCTGAGAGAGAAGCTAGAGGCTATGACCAAAAGAAACGCTCAGCTAGAGGAAGAACTGCTGAAAGAACGACAAGAGAGCGCTGTGTGGTGAAGAGAAGACGAAGTGAATAAAGCTCTCTTAACTTCTATCCGAGATCGGCCAGAAGTGAACGAGAGCGTGCTTCTCGTGGGTACACATGAATTTGCAAGCGGCCAACAAAGAGCTCGGCATGAGAGCACAAGAAAGGGACGCCGCACTCCAAGAGAACAGCCAGTTGAGAGGTGCCTTGGAGCAAATAAAGGCCAAGGTCTGCAATAGCCGAGAAGAAAAAAATCAGATCCTAGCTGCAAAAAGGAGGGTCCAAGCAGAGACAGATAGTGTAACGAAGGAGAGGAACGAATTGCTGCAAAGGATAGAGGACATGAAACAGCAAATCGAATGCCTACTCATAGCCTGGCAAGACGAGGTAAATGAGGAAAAATGGAAGGTCCTCGAGATCATAAAGATGCAGCAAAAGGGCATAAAGGACATACAAAAAGAAAGCGGATGGTATAAAGATACGACTGAACACTGGATCAGATGCTTTCAAAGATTGGCCTGCCTAGCAAATACGGCCATAGAAGAGATACCGCAATCACTCAAGAAGGCGGAAGCATCTCTCACCCACTCCACACTCGCTTCAAGTAGATTTTTCATTCAAACTTGTAAAGACCTAGTCTTAAGGATGAAAAATATATTGTACTGGCCAAGCAAGATGAAAGAAGTGTAAAATAGACATAATCTATTTTGAATAAACGGCCTTCTTCCAATTCCACATTAATTTCCATTTCACGCCGGTAGCACGAAAGATGCACACAATCAAGACTTACTTCTCGGTCCCTCCGCATCCACCGCATAATCAAATTCTTTTTATTATTATTAATTAATTTAAATGAATTTAACTTTTTAAACAGGTAACAAAATAACGGGCTTACGACTCCCCCGGCATTCATATAGCACCAGATCAAAAACCAAAATCATGAGTGAGCTGAAACACAGAATGAGGAGCTCCGGCAAAGAGGTCGCTGAATTAAAAGACCAAGTGGCTAAGCTTATGAAGCTACTTGAGAAAAAACGCGAGGGACCCGCAGCACCGGGGCACTGGGGGCAGCCAATACATCTATGCCTCTTCGCAATTGTATTATCGAACAAGATTTGGGCGCATGGCTTACCACTCCGCGCCAGAACCTCCTCATGGGTCTCAAGAGATCTTGGCCGGCGAAACCATAATGCAATACCGCTCCATATAAACCTTACTTCCCACCAGCTCACCTCAAACTTTCCCGCTGGACCTCCACACCCGAACCTTAACATTCACAACCCTCATACCAATCCACCAACTTACCACGCTCCCGCTAATACAACTCGGCTATCAACCATACTCACACCCAAACTTACTACGCAAACATGAATCCCTACCCTTATAACACAAACACTTCATCTGCTTTCCTTACACATACAAACCCATCTTTCCCTCCTCATATTAACCCATCAACCACATATCCATATAATGTCCACCCCGACTATGCTTCTTATATGAACACGACCGCCACGGAAGATCCTACATACTCTGCGGTGCACGTCAGTTCATCCAAGAAACTCCACACCCCACATCCTCGCGGGCCATGCGCAAGACCCAGGGAACCTTATGCTTTACCCTTCACGCCGGTACCGGCCTTTAAATGAGCCATGGCCAAGAATGTTTGGACCAAGAAGCCCTTCTTGGAGGGAGATGGATGCATCTAGAAGAGAGGGGTTAGGCTATCGAGGAGAAGCGGATATGGAATAGTCGAGGCTTCCGAGCTCGCATCGTACGACGTCATCATACCTCCTAAATTCAAGACCTCCGGAATTTGAGAAATACCGAGGGGTTGGCTATCCAAGAAACCACCTAACGATGTATTGAGCGTAAAAATGGCCTCTCACTCACACAACGACAAGTCGCTTATTCATCAAGTTTCCAAGACAGTTTGACAAAAGGCGTGACGTTCAATATACCACTCAGAGGACCTATATTCGCTCCTCGGAAAGATTTGCGACGCTTAAGGCAATACAAGTACAACATTGAGATGGCACTACAGACTAATCCTAACATGATCAAGAAAGAAAATGAGTCCTTCAAAGAATACGCTCGTAGGTGGAGGAGCTAGCGCTCAAGTCCATCCACCCGCCGGAGCGAGAGATGATTAGCACATTCATGGAGACGCTCCCGCACCCTACTACGATAAGATGGTGAGTTGTCTCGGCTAACTTCTGACATGGTACTCCGATAGGAGAACGCATAGAAAGTGGTCTACGAGGAAGAATTATACATAACGCCGTCGGCAATGTGAGCACGAAAAAGCCGACAAATAACACGTGGAAGAAAAAGGAGGCCGAGACTCACTATGTCTCCTCAGATCCAAACCGACTAACTTCTGCACAACCTATGTATCAATCAACCACAACCCCACCTAACTACCAAACACCCTACCAATCACAATACCCCACACACCCGCATATGGTAGCCTCCGCCCAACCTACTCACCAACCATCCTACAATCCACCTACCCAGTTCCTTCCAAATACTACCATCACGGTTCCATCACCTCAAACCTTCCCTCAACAACAACCCTCTATGCCATGGAACCAAAACACTAACCTACCTCAAACAAAAACCAATAATAATCTGAGGAAAGTAGTGCAATTTGACCCGATTCCGATGAGTTACTCGGAGCTGCTGCCCCGTTTGATTCAAAACTCTTTGGTTGCACTGGTACCCATGAAGCCTTTGGAACCCTACTTCCGAAGTGGTACAATCTGAGGTGAAGTGCGTCACCAATACGGGACGGTAGGGCATTCTACTGAAAACTTTTCTGCCCCGAAACATAGGGTCAAGAAGTTGATTAATGCTAAATGGCTCAATTTTGAAAAGGATGCTCCTAGTGTGGGGAGCAACCCACTGCCAAACCATGGGGGAGCCGGACCCTCAGTAAATTGCATTGAAATTGAGGAGGAAGTGGACATGGTCGATGAATCCTTCCCAGGGCATCCTAAACCCCTGGTTATCCGCTACACCGAGCCGTCGGTCTCGCCGCACCCAACGGGATGAGACCTGTTACAATAAAAGTGTCGACCCTTCCAAGCACTACGCAATGAGGAGGTGCCTTGGAAGTATGATGTAAAGGTTCCTGGGAGGAAAATTGAAAAGGATATGTTGGAGAGCTCTTCACCTGACGTAACCAACATAGGCGGAATAGGAGGAGTGACCAGGAGCGGTCGCATCTACGCTCCTGCTGAAGAAGCAAGAAGGCAGCCGGCCATTCAAGAAAAGGAGAATCAGGCTGGAACGGAGCTTGAAACTGCCGTCAAGGAGGCAGAGAAGGAACTAAAGAAGGCCGTCTCAGATGAAGAGGCCTGTGAGTTCCTAAAACTGATAAGGCAAAGCGAGTATACAGTAATAGAACAGCTGAACCGTATACCCGCCAAAATCTCACTACTTGCCTTAATGATGAACTCGGAGCCACATCGGAAGATGCAACTAAAGATTCTGAATGAGGCTCATGTAGTCCACAACATCTCAGTGGACAAATTTGAGGGAATCGCCAACAACCTGACCGCCAACAACTTCATAACTTTCACTGACCGTGAAATCCCGGAGGAAGGAGCGAGACATAACAGGGCATTGCATATATCGATCAAATGCATGGATCACATTCTAGCTAGAGTCTTGATAGACAATGGCTCTTCTCTAAATGTGATGCCTCAATTGACTTTTTCCAAACTACCACGCGAGGGGATCCACATGAGGCCTAGCTCTACGGTAGTAAGAGCATTCGATGGATCAAGACGGGAAGTTATCGGCGAAATAGACTTGCCAGTTCAAATCGGCTCTTATTGCCTTCAACATAACTTTCAAATAATGGATATTCAACAGCTTAAACCGCCACCGGGTAGGCCTTGGATTCATTCCGCCAAAGCGGTCCCTTCAACTTTACATCAAAAGTTGAAGTTCATCATGGATGACAGACTAATTATCGTCTCGGCGGAAGAAGACTATTTGGTCAGCAAACCCACTAATCCTCCTTATATTGAGGCTGCTGAAGAAGCTTTGGAAACTCATTTCCAAGCTTTAGAGGTCGCCAATGTCACTACAATTAAGGAAGGCGACGTGGTTGACCGTGGGCTGCCCCCTAAAGCTCTGATGATGATGGCCCGAGTGATGTTAAAGAATGGGTTCAAGCCAGGTGACAAACTGGGGCAAAATAAGGGCGGTTTACCTCAGCCATTACTAATGGAAAAGAATAGACGGCGATATGGGTTGGGATATCAACCCACTGAAGAGGATAAGGCAGTAAGACCCCGTTATAACAAGGTCCCTCTGTGCCACATATCACAAAGTTTCCGAAGTGCCGGCTTCGAAAACTCAAGCATGATCGTGGTCATAGACAAGGAAGGGACGTCGGCTCTTGAAGATTTGGTGATGCCCTGTCCCCCTGGACAAGAACTAGCTAATTGGGAAATTTTCGATCTACCTCTCACTTTTGGTTCAGTTCAAATGTAATTCTGTAATTGTCCTAACAAAATTTTATACATAAACATTTTGTACATATTTTTGACAAGTAATAAATACAGTTGCATTATCCAAAAATACTCTCTCCTCTACTCCTCAAATATTTCCCCATGTCAAATATATATATCTTATTTCTTCTTCTCATACCCAACACGCAGATCCGATCTGAAACCGCCTCGCGACGATAATGCTAGTATTGTATTAGGCGATTTATGGATCGATAATTGACGACACTGGTCGACGAAGAGAAATTTCAATGCGAACCCACCGACGAGATGTTGAGATTGGTGGAACGCGAATCTAAAACAATTGAACCTCATCAGGAACCCGTGGATTTAATCAATTTAGGGACCGAAGAGAATAAAAGAGAAGTCAAGATAGGCACACTCGCATCGCCAAAGACAATTGTGAGCGGTTGATCTCACTTTTACAGGACTATAGTGATATCTTCGCTTGGTCTTATCAAGACATGCCAGGCCTAGATACTTCTATAGTAGAGCACAAGCTACCTATGAAAGCTAGATATGCACCCGTCAAACAGAAGCTGAGAAGGATGAAACCGGAAATGTCTCTGAAGATCCGGGAAGAAGTAAGGAAGCAGTTTGATTTTTGGCCGTCATGCAAATTACCTCGAGCGGGTCGCTAACATAGTACTCTGGCCGCAAGAAAGATGGCAAGGTCCTGATGTGGTGACTACGAGGATCTCAATCGAGCCAGCCCGAAGGATGACTTCCCACTCCTCACATCGATGTGCTGGTTGATAATACTGCGAAGTTCTCCTACTTTTTCCTTCATGGATTTCTGTGCTACAATCGATTAAGATGGCTGAAGATGACAGAGAAAAGACCACCTTTATTACGGCCTGGGGAACCTTTTGTTACAAAGTCATGCCCTTTGGATTGAAAAATGCCGGGGCAACCTATCAAAGGGCCATGGTAACACTGTTCCATGACATGATTCACAAGGAAATAGAAGTCTACGTGGATGATATGATTGCCAAATCCGGGAAGAAGATGACCATCTCACAGAGATCTGAAAAGTTGTTTGAGAGGCTGAGAAAATTCAAGCGTGCGTTGAACCCAGCCAAATGTACCTTTGGGGTTAGGTTAGGAAAGCTTAGGTTTTATTGTCGGCGAGAAAGGCATTGAAGTTGACCCCGACAAAGCTGTGCAATTATAGACATGCCACTCCAAGAAC
Source organism: Canavalia ensiformis (assembly GCA_026541065.1). Lineage (NCBI taxonomy): Eukaryota > Viridiplantae > Streptophyta > Magnoliopsida > Fabales > Fabaceae > Canavalia > Canavalia ensiformis. The sequence continues at coordinate 394,711 of JAMKYM010000035.1, read as the reverse complement.
GGAAAAGAGATCCGAGGGTTCCTAGAAGACTCAACTATATCTTCCAGTTTTTTTTGGTTGAGACTACATGCGAGCCGATCTTTAAGCTATTGCGCAAGAATCAACCCATGAGTTGGGATGAGGATTGTCAAGAAGCTTTTGAAAAGATCAAATCATACTTACAGAACCCACCGGTCTTGGTACCGCCGATTCTTCGGGAGACCGATCTTATATCTAACGAAAGAATGCATCGATGGGTTGTGTGCTCTGGGTCAACACGACGAACCACGGGAGAAGGAGCAGGCAATATACTACCTAAGCAAGAAGTTCACAAGCGGAGAAGCTACTCTCTCTTAGAACTTAAACTTGCTACGTCAAAAGTATTGGTGACACCGCCAAGACAAAGATATGCTAAGTCACCCACGTGGTTGATATCCAGGATGGATCCGATCAAGTACATATTCGAGAAACCCGCATTGTCGGGACTGATTGCCAAATGGCAAATGGTGCTATCGGAATATGATATCTTGTATGTGACGTAGAAAGTCACAAAGGCAAAGCACCTTTCATGTAATATTTAGCCCAACAACCGCTAAGACTATCAGCCATGCAGCCGAATTTCGATGAGGATCTCGATGGCGATCTTTGGGTGAAGAAGAAAGGTAGAGGGAGAGAAATGGACGATGTTGTTTGACGGTGCGTCTAATATGATGGGCCACGGTATAGGAGTTGTACCGATTTCTCCGAAAGACAAGATATACCTATCACCGCCTGTGACTAGCCTTCGATCGCACGAATAATATGGTGAGTATGAAGCTTGTATCTTAGGGATTCAGCCGCAATCGAAGCTAAAGTGAAACGCCTAGAGGTCTTCAGACTCAGCCTTGGTCATCCACCAAGTCGAGGGGGAGAATGGGAGACCAAAGACGCAAAGCTAGTGCCGTACAGGCTCGGCCTCCAGGAGCCGCTAGAATACTTTGAGGAGATCACCTTCTCACATATACCGCGGGAAGATAATCAACTAGCTGACGCCTTAGCCACCTTGTCCTCTATGTTTGAAATTGGACAAGAAGAAGATATGCCTCTCATTCACATCCAGCATCGTTCTAGACCGGCATTTTGTCAAACAATAGAGGTGGAACCGGATGGAAAACCATGGTATCATGACATCCGACAGTTCTTGAGGAACAATGTATACCCCGCCGATGCATCTGAAAACGACAAGAGGACCTTACGAAGGTTGGCCGCAGGTTTCTTCCTCAATGGAGAAGTCCTATACAAGAGAAATTACGATATGGTTCTGCTTTCTATGCGTAGACGCAACTGGCGAAAAATTCTAAAAGATGTCCATGAAGGGTCTTTTGGTACCCATGCCAATGGACATGCCATGGAAAGAAAATCACCGGGCTGGATATTTTTGGTTGACCATGGAAGTCGATCGTAAACACGTCAAAACCTGCCACAAATGTCAAGTATACGCAGACAATATCCATGTGCCGTCAACGTCATTGAACGTGCTATCTTCGCCATGGCTGTTCGCCATGTGAGGAATAGATGTCATTGGCCCGATAGAGCCCAAGGCATCCAATGGACACCGCTTCATATTAGTCGCCATCGATTACTTCACAAAATGGGTCGAGGCTGCCTCATATGCTAGTGTGACTCGCAATGTGGTAGTCAGATTCGTGAAGAGAGAGCTGATCTGCCGATATGGATTACCCAGTAAGCTCATCACAGACAATGGCTCAAATCTTAACAATAAGATGATGTCGGAATTATGTAACCAGTTCAAGATCCAACATCACAACTCATCCCCATACCGACCAAAGATGAATGGAGCGGTCGAAGCGGCCAACAAGAACATCAAGAAGATAATCTCGTAAAATGGTTCTCTCATACAGAATGGCATGAAATGCTCCCATATGCATTACATGCATACCGACCTCCGTCCGCACATCTACTCAGCAACGCCATTCTCACTAGTATATGGAATGGAGGCCGTACTCCCAATCGAGGTCAAAATCCCCTTATTGAGAGTCCTGATGGATGCTAAATTGGAAGAAGTCGAATGGGTCCAGGCTCGGATGGATCAGCTAAACCTAATTGAAGAGAAGAGGTTGGCGGCGATATGCCATGGCCAATTGTACCAAAGACGAATGAAGAGAGCATTCGATAAGAAGATCCATCCTCGGGAATTTTAAGAAGGAGATTTGGTGATCAAGAAGCTATTGCCTATGCAAAAAACGCTGCAAGGGAAGTGGTCTCCAAATTACCATGGACCTTATGTAGTTAAGAAGGCTTTCTCCCAGGCGCCTTGATCTTGGCCGACATGGATGGGAAAGATTTGCCTAACCCCGTCAATTCGGATGCCGTCAAGAAGTATTACGCTTAGAAAGAAAAAAACCCGCTAGGTCAACCATCAAAAGGACCTAGGCAAAAGTTAGGGAAAAGCAAGAAATCAAAAGACCTAGGCAAAAAGTTAGAGAGCGATAGGTCAACCATCAAAAAGACCTAGGCAAAAAGTTAGGGAATACAAGAAAGAAAAAGCCCGCTAGGTCAACCATCAAAAGACCTAGGCAAAAGTTAGGCAATACAAGAAAGAAAGCCCGCTAGGTCAACCATCAAAAGACCTAGGCAAAAGTTAGGCAATACAAGAAAGAAAGAAAGAAAAGCCCGCTAGGTCAACCATTATCAAAGGCCTAAGAAAAGTTAGGCAATTCAAACAAGAAACATCCTAAACCGAAACCCGAAAGGGCGGTTTAGACAAAAATGCGGTATCGACAAAACAAGATTCGCACCTAAACTAAAGAGGACAAAAAGGGGTAATGTATCTCCATCTTCTAGGGCAAACTCGAATGTGTTTCATGCAAAAAATGGGCAGATATCCATGGTTCTAGTGAAAGGTTCAAGACCGTCCAGGGCAAAAGCTGAATAAACCGGGAAAAATTTTGGCTTTTTCGTAAGCTGGGATGGCAATGCACGAAGGATCGCCAAAATACAATACTAGCACTAATCGTCCCGAAGACATCATCGTCAACCAAAACTATTTCACCAAACACCTCGTTGTAAAAATACCCTATGTCTTTTTTCGACTATCTTGTTAATTCCCTATCACATGCAATCGTATTTTCTCCTCAAAATGTATATGCAGAATGTAATCTCTCATTTTTAATGACACCGTCGATTACATAACATCAGACAAAGTAAAATTTATGTCAAAATTTTCTAATGACAAGTTCTTTTGACCCAAAAATCTTACTAAAGCAGCAAGATGCAACATATATGCCTCCCCAAAATAATCAAAGAAACAAACAATTTATAGAATCCATTTTACTCAAGGATCTCGATCAAAGCTAAGAAAGCAAGGGAGTTAGAAGTTTGCAAACAAATCATGAGGTTTGTCCCCACGCCTATGTTGCCAAAGTCGTAGCATTGCATCTTTTCGTTCTTGCTCATTGGCCCATGTTGTCGTGCCATAGCATTGCATCCTTCATTTCGGCCACCGCCTATTTGCCGCCATGGCATGCTCTTTACATTCTTGCTCATCAAGCCTATGTTGTCGCCACAAGCATCATCCTTGCCATTTTTGCTCATCGATACGTTGTCGTGCCATAGCATTGCATCTTTACATTCTTGCTCACTCGTCTATGTTGTCGTGCCATAGCATTGCATCCTTCATTTTTCCTTTGGCCTATATTGTCTCACACATTTGCATTCTTGCTCACTGGCCTATATTGTCAAGCCAAAGCATTGCATCTTTACATTCTTGCTCACTGGCCTATATTATCAGGCCACAACATCACATCCTTGCATTTTTGCTCACTGGCCTATATTGTCAGGCCAAAGCATTGCATCTTTACATTCTTGCTCACTGGCCTATGTTGTCGCATCGATCCTTACATTCTTGCTCATTGGCCTATGTTGTGTGGCCATAGCATTGCATCTTTTCATTCTTTCTCCTTCGCCTGACTATGTTGTCGCCAAAGCATTGCATCCTTACATTCTTGCTCACTAGCCTATGTTGTCGTGCCATGGTATCATCACCTTGCATTCTTGCTCATCAAGCTATATTGTCGTGCCATAAGCATCAGATCTTTACATTCTTGCTCAATTAGCCTATATTGTCAATACCAATGATCACATCCTTGCATTTTTGCTCATCAGCTTATATTGTCGCCAAAGCATTGCATCTTTACATTCTTGCTCACTGGCCTATGTTGTCAGGCCATAGCATTGCATCTTTTCATTCTTGCTCACTGGCCTATGTTGTTCAGTGCCATAGCATTGCATCCTTCATTTCGCCACCGCCTTTTGTCACGCAAGACCCCATAACATCACACCTTTCATTCTTGCTCACCGCCTATGTTATGTGCCAAAGCATTGCATCTTTACATTCTTGCTCAAGCTTTCCTATATTTGTCGTGCCATAGCATCACATCCTTACATTTTTGCTCATCAAGCCTATGTTGTCGTGCCAAAGCATTGCATCTTTACATTCTCGCTTTCACCGCCTATGTTGTTAGGCCATAGCATTGCATCTTTTTCATTCTTGCTCAGGCCTATGTTGTCGGGCCATAGCATTAGTCTTTCATTTCTACTTTCGTGCCTATGTTGTCGTCACTTTGTAGTTGCTGGCACACGGAAGCCTATGTTGTCAGGCACGCCTTGTAGTTTAGATTTACTGCTGAGGCCTATATGTTACCAACATCACGATAGCTTTAGATTTCTTTGCTTTTCAGGCTATGATGTTTGTCGGGCGCCTAGTTTAGATTCTATGAAGCCTATGTTGTCAGCCACGCGTCATAAGATAGATTCTTTAGCCGGCCTATGTTGTCCAGGAGCGCACTTGTAGTTTAGATTTCATCGCTTCCCAGTGCCTCGCGTTGGTCGAACTGCCATAGCCCAGATGCTCGCCGAGCCTCATGTTGTCGGCCGCCTATAGTTTAGATTTCATGCGCTTCCAGTGCCTATGTTGGCTCAGGAATCAAGCATAGCTTTAGATTCTAAATCGCTTTAGGCCTTTATGTTGTCGAGAGATCGCCATAGTTTAGATTGACTTGCTTGTGTCCGGCGCCTATGTTGTGTCGGGTCACGACAGCTTAGATTTCACGCTTTTTAGGCTCCGTGTTTGTCGGGCGCGGTAGTTTTAGATGATCTTGCTTTTAGGCCTTTTATGTTGTCGCATGCATATAGTTTATAGATTCTAATCGCTTTTAGGCTTGCATGGTGTCGCGCACGGTAGATTTAGATTCTATCGCTTTGGGGCTCTGTTTGCAGGAAGCCACCTTGGTTACTGGGTTCTATGCTACCAGTGCCCATGTTGTCGTGGCTAGCTGCCCAGGCTTGAATCTACCTGCTTTGGGCCTATGTTGTCGTCAGCTGCGCCAGTAGTTTGGAATTTCTGCTATCACGGCTTTACAGTTGTCGAGTCGCCATATAGTTAAATTCATGCATTTTAAGGCTCTATATGTTGTCGGAGCCTGCCGTAGTTTAGATTCTATCGCTTTTTGAGGCCTAAGTGTTAGTCGAACGCACATGATAGTTTAGATTCATCATGAAATTAGGCCTAAGCAGACGGGCGCCGTAGTTTCAGATTTACTATTTTCAGCCTACGTTTGTTAGGCCACCCCTAGTTTAGATCTTACCGCTGTCGGGCCTATGTTGTCGACCCCGCTTTAGCTTAGATTCTGCTTCGGGCCAGCCTATGTTGTGTCACTGTGAAGCTACATTTATTCGCTTTTTAGGCCTATGTTGTCGGGCCGGCATATAGTTTCGATTCTACCGCTTTTAGGCCTAGTGTTGTCGTCACCATAGTAGTTTAGATTGTAACTTTCGGGCACATGTTGTCGTGCCACCCTAGTTTAGATTTTTGCTTTTTCGGCCAGCCTATGTTGTCGTGCCAGCCAGAAGTGATTCTATCGCTTTCAAAGCCTATGTTGTCGTGTCATTAGTTTAGATTTCATCGCTTTTGAGGTGAGGCCCTATGTTGTCGTAGGCGCCATATAGTTTAGATTTGCTTTCGGAGCCTGTATTTGTCGAAGCCACCTAGTTTAGATTTACTGCTTTCTCGGCCTATATTGTCGTGTGTCAGTAGCTTAGATTTATTGCTTTCAGGCCTATGTTGTCGTCGCTTCAGAAGCTAGATTTCTTGCTTTAGGAGCCTATGTTGTCTGGCGCGTATAGTTTAGATTCTTTGGCACCAGGCACTAGGTTGTCGGCCGCCATATAGTTTAGATTCTGTTTTTAGGCCTATGTTGTCGTCGCCGTAGTTTAGATTTGTCGCTTTGGCCTATGTTGCCACTAGTTCTAGTTTAGATTTACCGTTTCCAGGCCTATGTTGTCAGGCGCTCGTAGTTTAGACTTACCGGCCTTTTATCAGGCCTATGTTGCCGCCATGTAGCTTAGATTTACCGCTTTAGGCCTATGTTGTCGTGCCCCAGCGATTTTAACTTCTTATAACTAAACATCCACAACACTCACACATGGGCCCCGTAACCCTAGGGACATGGTGATTCTAAGGTCATCATTAATCACGTCATCTCGGACATAATACATTTCGTCTTTACCCATTTCTTACCATGATAATAAAAAATACTTTCGTATTATCCGATAAAAACGAGTAAAGATGGGCAAAACTCAGTAACATCCAATTATGTATAAGGACCCATTTTAAGATAATGTATAAAAGAAATTCAAAACTAATACAAAATTAAAATTTTAAGACAAGCAAAAATGGATAAACGAGAAAATAGAGAAGCGGAAAACAGATAAACAGAGAAGAGACAAATAGAAAACGATGATAGAGTCATTTTTTATAATAAAATTGAAAAAAAAAACATTTTAAAGGAAATAGATAAAAATAAGAAGAAAAACAACAAAGATAATAACAAAAATTAATTTAAATTGGAATTAGAACAACAAATAAAAAAAATAAAAATAAATAAAGCAAAACTAAAAGAGAAAATTAATGAAAATGCTAAAACCCTGAAAAATAATGGAAAAAGAAGAATTGGAAAATTACTAATAAAAAATAAAAATAGAAAATCAATACAAAAAATAAAAAAGAAAAGGCGAGAAAAGAAAGGAAAGTCGGAAGAGGTCCAAAATAAAGATATAAATAAGGGGCGGGGGGCTCTCGAAAAGGGAGATTTTTTTTGCTTGTAAACGCATTCAAAACACTACGAGGATGATAAGACGCTAGGGAAGGGATTGAAGCTTTAACCGACTTCGAGAGAGAGTCACCGGAGAGGGGGTAGAAACCGAGAGAACGTGAACTTTTGGGAGAAGTTTGAAAGAGGAACCAGCGATCCTCGGGAAGGAAATTTTTCCGTCGAAGCTAGAAATCTCCAAGTGGATTCAGGAAGCAAGAGTCTCAAGAACCACTACGGGACGTAGGGAAACTAACCCGATCAATGTCTCGAACTCGATTTCTTAGGCTCTGCAACAGGTTAGTCATTCTTACAATAGAATCCATGCCAATGCGTTAATACAAAATTGGATCAAGAATTTTATCATCATTTTCGTTTTAAAGATTGCATAAGAAGAAATATACAACATTCTTGATATTCTGATTTAGCATAGCTTAGTGTTGGTCTCAGTTTTCTTGAAAGTCTTGTTTTTTAAAGATGCTGGTATTCATTGGTAATGATAGGTTTAAACATGTTGCATTAACCTTGAATCGGGTAGGGGGAGAAAGGCCGATTTAGGTGTGTAAAACTTGACTTAGAAGGTACGGAAGGCAGGAAGCTTGAACCTCTTTTGTTTTTGCATGATTAATGCATGATTAATGTATCTGTAAACTGGAGGTGGAGGGTCTAGACTCCGCATTTCAAGAACCTCCCAGGGAGAGGTCTGATCATGTCCTAACGATTGGTAGAAGGAGGCGTGAGGAGGAAAAAGGAAATAAAGAAGTGCTCTGTTTGGCCATAATAGGAACAGGGGAGTAATGTGGAATAGTGGCTTAAAATGAAGGTTCTATCGTAGTCTTGGCAAGGACGAAATGACCAGGATTTAGGAATCCTACGTTTACCATGAAACAGTAAAGAGAGACCGCTGCAAAGACTCCTCAACCTTGCGGCACCCTCAACCTTGGCGGCAGGAGTTGGCATAAGAATCGTAAGTAGAAGATGAAGAATATTAAAACATGCATGATCGCGAGAAATGGCGCAAGAAAGCCTTTGAATGCATGTAGCTCCCGCTTTTTGGCACACCTAAACTAAGTCTTAATATACAAGGTACCCAAAGAATGTTCATACCCCTTGTCCTTCCTTCAAACATCCAGGGTATAGTTTCCAAGGTTTTAATTATTAGGAGACCAGGGGGTTATTTACTCCCGTGCGTGTCGAGGGATGTGCGAGGTCACCATAACAAGAGCTGTTAATAATAGAGACAATTAAAACATGGTATTGTATTTGCTAGATTCTCAGAAACATAATCCAATCAATCTCCCGAGTTAGACAGAGGCTGATATTAACCCAAGGTCAAATATGAATTATGTATTCTCTGAATCTTTGCTTAAAATCAAGCTCCGTTCAAGAATAATCATACACTAATGGAAGCTATTCATGATTAGATGGCAAATGATAGGAAATGGCTACATTACTCTTGAAACTGATAAGAGAAATTCTGATAATCGTGATCTAAGGAGGCTTGCTAGTATAACTAGCTTTGAAACACTTCTACCAAATCATAAGATACCAGCGTAACTTCAAAGGAATCAGATGGAGGTTTGTTGTTGTAGATGCTGCAATCTCTTGATTTTTGTTACCCACGTAAATGGCATAGATCCTGATCACCGGTTTTAAAAACTCTTGATGTACACTAGATTCTCGCTGACCCAAATCCAGGTGTTTCGAATCCCATAGGGACAATTCTAACTCCCTTTACAATTTTTAAACCCCCTCGGTCAAAGTCTAAAATTCCCATGGTTTGATTACCACATTGCCCTCGGTCAAAGTCTAAAATTCCCAATAGATCACTGCTGGTTTGATTACCACATTGCCTCTGGTCAAAGTCTAAAATTCCCGATATGTCCCGGTTTGATTACCACATTACCTCTGGTCAAAGTCTAAAATTCCCAATATGTCCCATTGGTTAGATTACCACATTGCCCCAAGTCAAAGTCTAAAATACCATAATGCTCCTAGCTTTTCCTTAATACAAAACTGTCCTAGCTCGAAATTAAATTTTTTTTTTCCGGAAATTAAGAAAATTAATAAAAAATTCCAGAAAAAAGCGAAAATTAATAAAAATTAACAAATAAAAATACGAAAATAGATAAAAATAAAAAAATCCCAAATAAGACATAAAAATTCTAAAATTCCTCATAAAAAGGTCTAGGCTTTCTAAACGAATCATAAGATACTTAAAATTCCAAAATTGCCTCAAAAGGTCTAATTTTCTTTCATCCAAAGACCTAAATCAATTGCAAAGCATTTCTTTTTCGAAAATTTAAAAAATCTTTTCAAGTATTTTAGGATCTTCGAGTCTCACGCAATGGGCTCTAAATGGAGAACGGCGGTTTACCCGTCGTTCAGCGTTTAGTAGTTAAAGTATAAGGTCCTTGTCTTTGCCTAGCCGCCTCGGACCTTGTGCATGCCAGGAGTGGACTTGAGGTCCTTTTCAAATATATATATATATATATATATATATATATATATATATATAATATTTTTTTTCTCTAAATATTTTGGGATTCTAGGTCTCACGCAATGGGCTCTAAATGGAACTGGCGGTTTACACACAATTCAACATTTAGTAGCTCGTATAGGTCACTTTGTCTTTGCCAGCCGCCTCGGCCTTGTGCATGAGTGGGCCAAAAACCCCTCCTAAAAATAAAACGTCTTTTCGAATAGCAAAATCTTCAAACATTCTTTCAAAACACTCTTCGAAGGTCAAGTCTTCACAAACTAGAACTACATAAGCCTTGAGTTTCCCATTGCACCGGGGGAATACGTAGGAGCAGGATCAAGTCCTGTCAGGCTAACCTCTATCAAAATTTATTTTTCACACTAGTTAAAGGGATCAAACAATTTTCAAAATCACATACTCAGTTAAGGGTGCCGTTCTTTGGAATGGGCGAGCGGGGTGCCTAACACCTTCCCCACTTGTAACCGACTCCCGAACTTCGAGTCTCGTTTCTTAGTAAAGGTTTTTCCAAGCTTTTCCTTTAAATAAAATTTGGTGGCGACTCCACATTATCAATAAAATTCATTTTAAAATTTTAGCGAGTTCGTCGTCTCGTCAGAATTACGGTTGCGACATAGAGCAAACGTTTGCCCAGAAAATTTGAATTGAGGAAATCCCCAATTTCAAAAAAGAAAAATCAAGATCAAAACTGGGGCAAATGCTTGCCTAGAAATTTACGAATTGAGGCAATCCTCAATTTCAAATCAAGATTCAAACTAGGGCAAGCATTTACCCAAAAAAGGTTCAAATCAAGACAATTCTCAGTTTCAAGTCAAGATCTAAACTGGGGCAATCCCCATTTTCTGAAAAAGGAAAAATCAAGATTTAAATTAGGACAAGCATTCGCCCAAGGAAAAATTCAAATTCAAGATCAAGATCAAAACTGGGGCAAACGTTTGTCCGGAAAAATTCAAGTTGAGATAGCCCTCAATTTCAAGGAGAAAAACTAAACTGGGGCAAATGCTTGCCTAGAAAAATTCAAGTTGAGGCAATCCTCAATTTCAGGAAGAAAATTCAAACTGGGGAAAACGCTTGCCCAGAAAAATTCAAATTGATGCAACCCTCAATTCCATCAAAATCAAACTGGGGCGAAGGTCTCTTTTCAAAATCCCTTCAAATTAAGGAATTCCTTGATTGCCAAAAATCTTCCAAACCGGGGCAAAATGTTTGCCCAAGTTTCTTCAAGATAAAGTAATTATCAAATGCTTAAAAACCTTTCAGTTCAAGGTAGAACAAGCTATTTAAATTAATAAACAATCTTCGAGTAATGTTGTTCAAAACAACTAATTCCTCCTCACCTGTGCAAGCATCAGACAATCAACCTGCATTCCTGGGGCGCATCATATCATCCTAACAAGGTCATTCTATGCTGAAAAATCGTCCTTCTTTGCCTGTCTTAACAGGCCACTTCTACAATACCTGTCTTAACAGGTCATTCTTCACTTCGCCTGTCTTAACAGGTCATTTCTACTTTTCTTATCTCAAAAGGCTTCCTCTCTCACTTGTCTTAACAGGTCACTTTCATTTCCCTTTGCTTGTCTTAACAGGTCATTCCTACTTTGCCTGTCCTAATAGGCCATCTGTTCAAGTTAGTATAGGTCACTTTACCTGTCTTAATAGGTCGTTCCTGCTTTCCCTGTCCTGACAGGCCATCTTTTCAAGATAGTCACTCTTTCACCTGTCCTAACAGGTCATTTTCATTTCCCTTTGCTTTCCGTAACAAGTATTTTTCATTTCCTTCACCTGTCTTAAATGGGCCACTCCTACATTGCCTGTCTCAACAGGTCTCATTCTCATTTCACCTTCGCATTGCCTGTCTTAGCAGGTATGCCTCATTCTTGCCTTACCTGTCTTAACAGGCCATGGCTACACTTTTCCTGTCTTAACAGGCCATCATTTCTTGCTTTGCTTGTCTTAACAGGCCATTTTTCCTTCACCTGTCCTTAACAGTCTCTCTTCACTTTTTCACGTGTCAATGACAGCCCGTTCAAGTTTACTTTTCTTCATCTTGGCCTATGTTGTCAGGCCACCATCAAGTTTATTTTTTTGCATCTTGGCCTATGATGTTAGGCCTCCCTCAAGTTTACTTTTCTGCATCTTGGCCTATGTTGTCATGCCACCATCAAGTTTACTTTTCTGCATCTTGGCCTATGTTGTCAGGCTACCATCAAGTTTACTTTTCTACATCTTAGCCTATGATGTCAAGCCTCCATCATGTTTAAATTTCTGCATCTTGGCCTATGTTGTCAAGCCTTCATCAAGTTTAAATTTCTGCATCTTGGCCTATGTTGTCAGGCCTCCATCAAGTTTAAATTTCTGCATCTTGGCCTATGTTGTAAGGCCTCCATCAAGTTTAAATTTCTGCATCTTGGCCTATGTTGTCAGGCCTCCATCAAGTTTAAATTTCTGCATCTTGGCCTATGTTGTAAGGCCTCCATCAAGTTTAAATTTCTGCATCTTGGCCTATGTTGTCAGGCCTCATCAAGTTTATTTTTTTGCATCTTAGCCTATAGTGTCAGGCCCCCAGCACGTTCAAGTTTAATTTTTTACATCTTGACCTATGATGTTAGGCCACCATCAAGTTTACCTTTACCGCATCTTGACCTATGCTATCAGGCCATCATCAAGTTCACTTTTCTGCATCTTGGCCTATGTTGCCAAGCCTTCATCAAGTTTACTCTTCTGCACCTGGGCCTATGTTGCCAGGCCTTCATCAAGTTTAATTTTCTACATCTTGGCCTAGGTTGTCAGGCCTCCAGCATGTTTAACTTCCCACACCCAGCCTACGTTGTCAAACCTCCTCGCATGTTCATTTTCCCGTACTTAGGCCTATGTTGTCAGGCCTTATATTTTAATTTCTACATCCCCACCTGTCTTAACAGGTCTTCTTCACTTCACTTTGCCTGTCCTAATAGGTCCTTCAGTTCTTTCCCATGTCTGTCTTGACAGACCATCATTTATTTCACCCCACCTATGCAGGCCATCCTGTTAGCCTAATCAGGCTCTGCACTTCAATAACTGCATTTCTACCAACCATGTTAGGCCTTGCATATTTAAACCTCGTTGGTTCAGCACATGTAGCCGACAATGTCATTCAGAAACCGCCATCCTCCAGGCATCCGTAAGATTCCCCTCAAGATCAAGGTTTTTCATGCTTTTCCAGACATCATCAAGCCTGGCCTTAGACATAATATGTTCCGGCTTTAACTCATTTCCTACCATGATAATCTAGAAAATCATTTCTCGTATTATCTGGCAGGAAAATGAGTAAAGAGGGGCAAACTATAAACACTCGATTATGTTCGAGGCCCCCATATTTAAAATTAATTAGCAAATAATTATAATTTAAATAGTAAAGACAAAGATAAATGAAAAAAAACAAGAAAATAAATAAAGAGAAAGAAAAGAAAAAAAATAAACAGAAAATATAAAAATATATAAGAAAAGAAGAAAATAAAAGAAAAATAAAAGAAATAGAAAAAAGGTTGAAAATAGAAAATTAAGAATAAAACAAAACTGAAAAGAATAAAAATAAAATTAAAATAGAAAAAGGGAAAAAGAATAAATAATAAAAAAATAGAAAAGAAATAAGAAATAAGAAAAATAATAAAATTAAAAAACCGAAACAAAAAAACAACTGAAAAACTAATTAAATGACTGAAAAAACTAACAAACAAAAAGAGGGAACAAACAAAAAAAAATGAAATAATGAAATATAAAATGGTTTTGGCGAGGAGAAAAAAGGGGGGATCTCTCAATCGAAGGGGGGATTCTGGAAAAAGTTAGCAGGCATAGATGCCAAGGAGGAGGGGCAGGAAAACGAAGGAGGCCTCGCACCTTGCAAGATGGATTTCGCTCAAAGCTTATAGCAAAGGAAAATCCTACAATTAGTTCTGACTCTAGGCTCTAAAAAGGCAAGAGAGAAGCACAAAATTTTGCAAAGATGACCAGAAAATTCACGAGAAGTTCACCCTAATGAGGATAGCATGTGTTTAAGAGAATCTTGATACAACTAGTTAAGCATGAATTCTCTTAAACACTTCGGGTGCTGCTAGTTAAGAATGGTTAAGTAATTATTTGGGGCACATTAAGTTGGGGTGCCTGACTTGAACGGAAAGGAAGGCTTCACAAATGCTTCCTCATTCTCCTTGTTTGTAACACGGCCTTCACACCTTCATAAGGCCTTCCCTTCCGAAAGCTCCTTGTGCTAAGGCTCTCAAAGTCAGACCATGCATTGGTGTGTTCGGTCGTCAGTAGGCTTGCCCCAATGGCTTTGGTTTGAGTGCAGGTTTTTAGCAAAAAATCCAAGCTCACTCCTTTATTCGACACTCATTCATTTGGATAGTTACATCAAGCAGAATCCAAGGGCTTGATTTGCCTGATTCAATTGATTGGTGCAATATGGTCGAAAGAGACGACCTCGATACATTGAGCCCCTATTCAGCAGTTTGAAATATCAACGCAAGAGCATGAGCTAAAAGAAAACTAAAGCAGGAGCACGCAAGATTCAATAGTCATGCCTTGCTGTTGTTATATTTGAGGCCTATGGATGAAGCTTCAGAAAAGCCATGCACAGCCATGCAACCTGGCTTTATGGCGAACAAGGTGGTAACAAGAGAAAGCCATGCAAGAACCATGCAAATAGCCATGCACGATGTTGGTTCGCGTCGGGAAGGCAGCCATGCAAGTTTTGGCCCATGTCGACGAAGAGAGAATGCTAGGCACATATTGTCGCAACCGTAATTCCGACGAGACGACGAACTCGCTAAAATTTTTTGAAAATGATCTTTATTTCGGATTAATGTGGAGCAGCCACCAAATTTTTATTTAAGGGAAAAATATTTTGGAAAAACCCTGACTTGAGGAAGAGATTTAAGTTCGGGAGTCGGTTACGAATGGGGAAGATGTTAGGCACCCCACTCGCCCATTCCAAAGAACGGTACCCTTAAACTGAGCGTGTAATTTTTGAAAACTGTTTTGATCCCTTTAGTTAATGTTAAATAAATAACTTGATGGAGGTTAGCCTGACAGGACTTGATCCTGCTCCTACGTATTCCCTGGTGCAATGGGAAACTCAAGGCTTACGTAGTTCTGGTTTAATTTGAAGGCTTGATCTTCGGAGATGCTTGAAAGAGAAGAATTTTGAAAATGAACATGTTGTTTTGAAAGATATTTTAGAAGGGAAATCTCCATCCACATGTGCACAGGGCCCAAGACAACTACGGCTGCACTTGGACCCATACGAATCTCTAAATAACGAACAGCAGAAAAAGCTACCAGTTCGCGCTTAGAGCTCGTCGCGTGAGATTAAGAATCGCAAAACAAGATTATTATTTTGAAAAACGATGAAAGATAAAACGAGCAAGGTTTTTTATTTTGTCAAAAGGAAGGACAATCTTAATCCACATATGCACAAGGCCCAAGACAACTACGGCTGCACTTGGATCCATATGAATCTCTAAATAACGAACAACAGAAAAAGCTACCAGTTCGTACTTAGAGGTTATTGCGTGAGATTAAGAATCGCAAAACAAGATCTTTATTTTAAAAAACGATGAAAGATAAAACAAGCAAGGTTTCTTATTTTGTAAAAGGGATATGGGGGTATGCTTATCATTAATGGAAATTTATGGATTTAATTTGTGATCAGAAGAATTTTAGGAATTTAAATTGCAATTAATAGATTTTTGGTATTAATTTGTAATTAGTAGAGTTTTGGGGGGTCGAATGGTAATTTGTGGAATTTTAGGGGGTCAATTTATAATTAGGCAATTTAGGACAGAATGGGAATTTGTGAAATTCTAGGGGGTCAATTTGTAATTAGGCAATTTGGGACAAAATGGGAATTAATTGAAAAGCTCAGGGGCAGATTTGGTATTATGAAATTTGGGACTCATTTGGAAATAATGGGAATGGCTAGGGGTATCTTGGTAATCTGCAACTTAGGGGGTTTAAAATGGGAAAGGAAATCAGAATTGTCATGTATGGGATTCGAACCCTCGTCCTGTGAGACGTGGTCCATCAGCAATGCCACTTAGCCACGCCTTCATGTTGGGATAATTCTACCTCTATATGTTCATATGGGAGACCAACCCTTAATGGCTATTTTTGGGAAAAAGCTTGTAGCAAGGTTCGAACCCAACGCCGCGGAGGTCCAGGCGGTGCGCTAGCCACTAGGCCAAGCGCCTTAATTTTAAAGAACGCTCAACCAAAAATATATGTTAAAAGACAAATGCACCAAGCGAGATTCGAACCTAAGGTTTTAGAGGTCCAGGCGACGCGCTAGCCACTACGCCAAGCGCCTAGCTGAATGTTTAACGCCCTAAATTAATTTTAAAGCATGCTCAACCAATAAATATATATTAAAAGACAAATGCACCAGGCGGGATTCGAACCTAAGGTCTTGGGGTCCAGGCAGCACGCTAGCCACTAGGTCAAGCGCCTGGTCAAGATTCTAATGCTGCAAATTATATTTAAACCAAGTTTTTGAGGTCTCCATATACCGCCTACATCAGTAACCACAGCTTCCCTCAAATTATGATCATGGCTTCTGAAATTGGTTCGAGTACTCAGCATTGGTGGAACATTTGTACTGATCGTGACTCATCGCTCATTTTAATAGGAAGACAAGGTAGTGTGACCATAAAAGAACTTCAAATTGAATGCTTCTCATTATGCATAATTTTTCTTTTTAGCTTGTATTACAGCATTATGAACAGTTTCATGCTCACACACTAATATAACCAAAATACCCTCATTCATTTTTAATCAAATCTCAATCGAGCTAAAAGGTAAATGAAATTATCCCGGATCTTGCTGAAATGATTTATAAAAAGACTTGAATTTCTCTAATTTCACCATACAAGTTCTTAATATGAGATCCCCTCTGACATATACCAACAATTCAATTATGGCAAGCCAATCGCACACATTCAATAGTAGGAGCTAAGTCTAAATGTGCACCGAATTGGTTATCAGTCACCACGAAATTTCAGCAGTTAGTGGACAATATCATCTCTTTTTTTTTTATAAGAAATGGCTAAAGCATGGCTAACTGAAATGAGCCTCTGGTTTCAGGAGATGAGAATGGAAAAGACTCACCTGTGCGTGGTTGGTTGTGAAGCTTGAGATCAGAGTTAATGAAGGTTGCTGCTCCGCCAAAGCACCCAAGTGTCAAGAGGTTGTTTTGGTTGAGATCCGTTCTTCTTGTACCATCCTTGGAGAAAAAAAACCCAGCCAGAGTCCTCAATGAAAAGAAGCTTAAAAGGCCCCCCTTTCTTTTCCTTTATGGATGCTGCCCCATTTTTTCTTGTCCGTTTAGTTATTTTTTCCGTTTTTTCCGTTCCAACTCCTTCTCTTTTTTTGTTTTATTTCTGTTTTCAATTTTTATTCTTTTTCCTCCTTTTTCTTTTTTCTTCCTTTAATTAGTTATTTTTATTATTTGCTTAATATCATAATTATTATTATTATTTATTATTTATTATTTTTATTTATTCTTTATTTATTCTTTTCTAGATTTATTTTTATTATTTTCCAAATTTCTCCTTTTATTATATTTTCAGATATTATATTTTTTCAATTAATTTATCTATTATTATTTTTTGTTTTATATATTTTTTTATTTTTTATTTTTCTGTTTTAATTTTTTTAAATTTTTTATAATAATTTTAGACATTAGGGCCTCGGACATAATTAGGTGTTTACACATATCATGCAACCCTCACAACAGCCTAGAACTTTGCCTCATAGATAGTGTGTGAGCGTCGTACCATCATCAGCATCGGGTTCATTGCACATGATCTGCTCCATGCTGAGTCGTACGCGGTTGGGGAGGCCATGATCCCATCAAGACCTAGACATTTAGCAATCTTTTTGGAACTAATGTTGCTAGCGTTGTATGAACTTGGGAATCAGAGGTCCTGCATGGTCATTCAAGCTCCAAGTTAGCCCAGCGTAGTTCCTAAGTTCAAATTAGAAGATAAATGTTCGCTGGTTGCTGCATGTGTATATGTTGCTATCATTGTAACTGAGAAGGATGCAATTCCTACATTGCCTATAAAGGACGACGCCTTGCATTTCATGATAAGCAGTTGTAGTCTGTTTAATTATTAGGGCAGCGACAATTTTGCTTCCTTGCATGCTCGTTTGACCCCTTAGACAGCAGCATCTACAAGCTTTTGACACTCAAGGTGAGGCCTGCTGGGTCTTCAAAATAGGTCGTCCCAAATCCCAATATCACAATGTCCAAAGGACCAGGCGTACTTACGTGAAATAAAAAATCCCATGCAGCTCCAAGCATGAATTCACTGAGTTGTGCTTAAGATTAATTGGCGCTGTGAATGATCCCAACCAGAGGCTCCAGTCCATTGGTTTGCTTGCTTGCACCCTAACCCCCGGATTTTGAGTTCAATTCCCCGCACGCGACTTTTATTAGTTTAATTTATACCTAGGCCTATCGATTACCGGGCCACATCGGTTCTCCCTTGATATTGGGCCGCGTTGCACGCAAAAACAGCTCGCCTGTTGCACGCCTGTTGCACGCCAAAATCAGACCCCCTATGTACGCTATGGAATTGGAGCGTATTTGAAACCATGCCAGCAGTGGGGCCACGCCTAAATTTGAAGCAGGCCCTTGGTGTGCATTCCCTTCCTTTTTATTTCTTAGCCTTTGGTGTGCACATGGGTCAAGCCCAAAATTTTTAAATTTGAATCTAGTTCAAACATAAGTTTAAAAAAATTAGGTCTATCAACCCAAGCCCAAATTAAGTCAAGCAAATTTTAATTTAATTCTTTTTCTCCAAATACCAAAATCAAGTATTGCTCCAATTAAATTACCTAGCATCAAGCTTTTTTTTTTTCATTAAATCAAATTCAACTCCTCAAATTCAAATTCAATTTAATTCTTTTCATCAACTTGCAAATGAAATTCATTTTGGTTCAAATCCCATTTAATTCTTGTCATCAAGTTTCAAATAAAATTCATTTTGGTTTAAATCCAATTCAATTCTTTTCATCAAGTTTCAAATAAAAATTCATTTTTCTTCAAAATCAATTTCAATCCAATTTCTTCAAATTCAAAAATTCAAGTTCAAGTCAAGTTCAATTCCTTTTCCCAAATTTGAGTCAAGTTTAATTCTTTTCTCAAAGTCAAGTCAAGTTTAATTCTCTAAATCAAGTTCATTTCAAATCACACGCATTCTAAATAAAGGTCATTTTAAATCAAGTTCAAGTCAAGTTCAACTCATTTTCTTCCATAATAAAATCAAGTTTTATTCTTTTGCCTTAAATTCTCAAATTTCAAATCAAGTTCATTTTCAATCGAGTTCATTTTGGTTCAAATCAAGTTTAATCCTTTTTCCTACAAATTTCAAGTCATGTTCATTTTTAGTCAAATCAAACTCATTTTTAATTCAAAGAAAATTCAATTCTTCAATTTCAAGTCAAGCTCATTTTTAGCCAAGTCAAGTTCACTTTCTCAAGTTCAAGTCAAGCTCATTCTTAGTCAAGTCAAGTTTAATTTTCCAAATTCAAAATCAAGTTCCATTTAAATCAAGTTTCATTTTTCTTCTTCAAGTTTGAGTCAAACTCATTTCAAACCAAGTTCATTTTATTTTAAATCAATCCCATTTCTTTTCTTATCCTTATTATTTTCACATTAAATTCATTTTGAAATCCCAAGTCTCATGCGATGGACTTTAAAATAGAACTAGCGATTTCACTGTTGTTTGAAGTTTAGAGATTCATATGAATCCCAGTGCAGCCCTCATTTACCACGGATCCTATGCATATGTGGACTAAGGATTTTCTCTTAAAAAAGCTTTTCAAAATACTCTATTTCTTGTTCAAGTACCCCCGAAGGTCAAGCCTTCAAACTAGAACTACGTAAGCCTTGAGTTTCCCATTGCACTAGGGAATACGTAGGAGCAGGATCAAGTTCTGTCAGGCTAACCTCCATCAATCTATTTATTTTCACTCTAATTAAAGGGATCAAACAGTTTTCAAATAGATCACACACTCAATCTAAGGGTACCGTTCTTCGGAATGGGCGAGTAGGGTGCCTAACACCTTCCCTATTCGTAAACCGACTCCCAACTTAGAATCTCATCCTCAAGTTAGGGTCTTTCCAAATCTTTTGCCTTAAATAAAATGTGGTGGTGACTCCATACAAACATAATAAATAAAATTCTTTTTTAAGGGTTCGTCGTCTCGTTGTAATTACGGTTGCGATAGGAAGACAACATGCCTTCTATAGTAGGGGATTTGGAATGATGCTTGATGCTAATGCCACCAAGGACTGATACGTTGCATGAAACCAACGAGTTGTTTACGCAGCATCAAGATGGAACTTGTGAGGATCACGAGAGGTCAAAAAATATGTGGCGATGCAAATTCATGAACTTTAGGCACACTTGGAACCACTTGGTGTTGGTAACAGTTTCCTTGAAGCAGGGGGCCACTTGACTCAGCTCTGACGAGAGTTATCAAAGCCCCATATAGATCCCAGAACGTTCAAATTCGAAGCTCCTCGATTGAAGGGTACTTTTCCTTAAGCTTGTCACGCACGTGTACCCTGCACCATGCATTCGATGGGAGATTATATGACTGTATGACATCATACTAGATCCTGTGTCATCAGAAAGAAATGGCTCTTTAGGCTAAAGGAAACAAACCTGCAAGCTTCGCTCGAGGCAGTGTACCAAGGCAGTGGCTCTATTGAATTTGTTGTGACTGAAATAGAATTCAAAGTCGATGTTGAAAAAGGACTAGCCCCCCCAGGTAGAAGAAGAAAATAGGAAGATTCTTTTGGGAACTTGTCTCATCTATATAGGAAAAGCAAAGGCATTTTTGTAAAAAGCAAGAAGAAAGCTGCAGGCGCTAGAAACAGCGAAGGCGCATACCATTTCAGGAAGTAGACCTACGGTAGATGAGGTGTGGTAAAGACTAGAAGCAGCAACAATTCGAGAGGAAGCATTGATGAATGGTTAAGCACGTTCAATATGAAACTCCTACACAGTCAGGGGAGGCAGTAACTGTAGTCATGGCCACCCTACTTTCTTTGGAAAGATTGCTAGCTTCCACTGTTGTTACCAAACCAAGTGAGTTGCCGGGTGGTGAAGGTAGTTGGAGTTAAAGGGAAAGAGGTTCAGAGAATAGGTCGAAATGGATGTGGCATTAGTGTAGGGAGCTTATTGACTCGAAGGAAAGTTCAAGAGATATAGACATACAGCAGATTCATCCAATATGGTCTAACTTGTTGGCGACATGGCAGGACTTGAGTCCAAGGCTCCGCTGATGCCGTCCAGCAATATGCACTTTGAAAAATGTAAAAGGAACAGGGTGAAAGATGCCTTGGGTCTCAGCGAAGATAGAGAAATACCTTACAATTGTTGTATACTTAGAAAGTATCGACTGCTACGATGAAGCGTAGAATGATGTTCATATAGGCATAGCAGCCCTTGGAGAAATTCTACCTGAGTTACTACTCGAATAGTGGATATGTTGAATACGTGGAGACCTAAGCCTATTCTACCAGAGGATATGGGGGGTCGTGCCGCTCATTTGAGGTTGCATGTTACAAAGGAACCTCCGGGTACAAGCAATTTTTGGCTTTGAATCTTCACGTAAGACAAATCAAGCACATGTATGCATGTACGCTCATTTACGTTCAAGTTAAAGCCGATGGTCCAGCCTTCTAAAGACCATGCATCAAGCTGCTGGATCAGAAATCTCAAATCACCAGTAGGCGGATTTTCAACGGAAACTTGGAACGCTGCAACAGCCATATTTGTTTCGTGTTAAAAGATATAAGGTCAACCTGACTTCTCTGTTTTGTCAAGTTAAGATCAATATTTGCAGTCAAATATGAGGGCATAAAACTTTGAAACAACCTCAACTGTATAATGGACTTCTCAATGGATAAAACCAGTTCAGTTCAAGCTACACCATGCCCTTTTTCGTTGGATGGATTTGCTAATAGGAATTAAGAAATGCTTACGTTTGTAGTAGATCCGAAATATCCGGTTGCATACTTTCATTCAACTGCCAGTAAAGGGACCCTATCTCAATAATATAACAAGCTGCTATTGCATTTTAATGACCGTCAACGTGATGATTGTCATGTGTGTTGCTCCTGGAAATTGTGTAACACTGACAGTTGTAAGTGTCATTTAGCATTTCCAATATGCATACTTATTGCAAAAGTTCAATACCCCCAGATATAGAGACAAATGGCACCAGGTTCGCTCCTCACATTGTGCTTTTATGTCAAATGCCTACACACATTAATTCGTGGACGTAGGGCAGCGTTCGGGCTGATTTGAAAGGCTGCATGGTAATCCCATTGTCTGCAAACGTGTGGGCCCAAATAAAGATATAATTGATGAAGGCAGCATTGACGTTAGGAAAGAGTTGAAGGGCATAGCTGCAATTGATAGAGCTAATTTAATTGGGCCCCAAATATTTGAATGGGTCATTTCGATTTGAACCATGCTCTAACTTGGACAGCCTCGGCCATAAGCATCTTAAGATTAAAACCATACTCTCAAATATCAAATCTATTATTCTTTAATTCGCCCAATCTTTTAAAATACATGTTAAATGAGGTCAAGACTAGCGTAAATTTGGAAATTAAATTAAATTCTTCTTGAGATGGGAACAAACTCAATCCTTGCCCTGTAATTTTAAGTTCAAACCTAATTCCGCTCACTCTTTCTGAAATTAAGTCTTAATACGGGTTTAATCCGCTTTTCTTTTTCCCTCTTCTTAATCCTTGCGAAATCTAGGTTCCTTTGATTTTGGGTCAAGCCCAACCTTCATTTATTTTATGAAGCAAATCGTTCTTCATATGATTCATAAGTCTCAAGCGATAAGCTCTAAATGGGAAACTGGTGGTTTCATTGTTGTTCGACATTTAGAGATTCGTATGGGCCCCAGTACAACCTTAGTTGCCTCGGACCTTGTGCATATGTAGACGAAGAGTTCCTCTCAAATAATATAATCTTTCAAAAAATATCTTTACGGGAATCACAAGTCTCACGTGATGAGCTCTAAATGGGAAACTGGCGGTTTCACTGCTGTTTGATATTTAGAGATTTGTATAAGCCCTAGTGCAGCCTTAGTTGCCTTGGACCTTGTGCATATGTGGACTAAGAGTTCCTCTCAAATAATAAAATCTTTCAAAAAATATATTTTTGGGAATCACAAGTCTCACGCGATGAGCTCTTAATGGGAAACTAGCAGTTTCACTGCTGTTCGATATTTAGAGATTCGTACGAGCCCCAGTGCAACTTTAGTTGCCTTGGACCTTATGAAAATGTGGACTAAGAGTTCCTCTTAAATAATAAAGTCTTTCAAAAATATCTTTTTGGGAATCACAAGTCTCACGCGATGAGCTCTAAAGGGGAAACTGGCAGTTTCACTGTTGTTTGATATTTAGAGATTCATATGGGCCCTAGTGCAGCCTTAGCTGTCTTGGACCTTGTGCATATGTGGACCAAGAATCCCTCCCAAATACTGAAAAAGATCTCCAAATCATCTTTACCTTTGAAGGTCAAGCCTTCAAACCAGAACTACGTAGCCTTGAGTTTTCCAATGCACCAGGGAATACGTAAGAGCATGATCAAATCCTGTCAGACTATTTTCATACAAATCTATTTATTTCTATTCAAAACAAAAGGGATCAAATAGTTTTCAAAAATATCAAAATGACACACTCAATTTAAAGGTACCGTTCTTCGGAACGGGCGAGTAGGATGCCTAACACCTTCCCTACTCGTAACCGACTCCGGAACCTAGATTCTTCCTCAAGTTAGGGTTTTTCCAAATCTTTTTCCTTAAAAAAAATTTGGTGGTGGCTCAACTTTATCAAATCAATTTCTTTTTTAAATTTGTAGCGAGTTTGTCGTCTCGTCGTATTTACGATTACAACAATTTTATAAGCAGAATGCATGCCCACACTCTCAAAAGAATTGGGTATGCTGCATCTCCTATCCTACTAGCATAAGAGCTTGCTATCCTACCAACATCTAGAAGTACTTGGGATGAGGTTGCGATGTGAGCATCTAATGCCATTAGCTTTATCCATATGAGAAGCCCAAATCCACTTAACTTTGAGCAGCTAGGCATTAAGCATCATGTCATGGGCTATCTTCAAAGAATGGGATCACAACATCTCTTGTCATTTAGCATGCATATAAAGAGTCCACCATCAAGTTCTTGACATCCTTCTCTTACTCTTCTTCTTTTAGGAACACCCCACCTACATTGTTAACAATCGGGGGGATGCCTATTTTGATAGTGTCTCGCTATATTTAACATGTCACTGAAATTCAAGATAAAGGTTAATCTTATGACATCGAATTATTTAGAGGCCCTTAGGGAGACCCCTGCTGACTTTGGAGGGACCTAACTAGTTTGAGCTTACAAGGGAAACGTCTATAACCTCATCTTTGTATAAGCTAGTATTATTCATGACACTGCCCTACGCATCTTGCATTGATTATTTTCATTGAGTATTTTTGTAGATGAGATAGCACAGGGATTATCTTTAAGATGTAGTTATTTCTTTTGTGGACTGAAATTCACAATTGTTGCATCGGCCCTAGCAGGTTTTTCCTAACATCTTTCTCATATTCTAAGCAATCCCTAGAGAATGTGTAAAGTGGTTGTATTGGCATTAGTTCCTATATCACTATGCCATGCCAATCCCATAGTGTTCATCATTTGGTTGCCACACAGATGTATCATATAATCCTGTTAGAAAATAGGAAATGCTCCTGCATGGATTTGCTAGAGAATGGCCTTAATGGTTCCTATACCATCCCTTTAGTAGAGCAGTAGCCTTGTCAACAACCATCTCAACAGCACATTCCTTTAGAGGTAGGAAGCACAACCCGAATCTTGATCAATGGTCTAGGACAAAATGTTCCTTTATCAGTACCTTCCTTGAATTGAGGCCTAGATAGATACCATTCTTCAGTTGCTACGAGACCAGATGGATTATCCACTGCTTCACTTACTAGTACTCTATTTTTCATGTTTTTTTTCCATTTATTAAGATTAAGTGCTATTTTTTGTTAGGATAATAGATATTTTTTTACTTTTTGTATTAGATATAGTTTTTTTAAACTTTTGTGTTGCATGAATAAAACTCATTTCATTAGGAATATTTCCATCTTTCTAATTCTATATGATTTTCTGACTTTAACATGTGTTTAGTATAAATATACTAACTTTGTGATAAAGAATTTATTTCCCAATCATTAGCACCAAATAGGGAACACATTGAGGATACTGTTGTTTGTTGCGTACAAAATATGATTATAAAACTCTTTGCCACATTTGACCCACGAGCATGTATACTCGTCGTTGTAGAAAAAGGATATTTTAGACCTCTAGTATTGATTCCACAGAGACTATACCAACAATCTATGTATAAAGTTTGAACTTTAACTTTTGAGTTAACCAAAAGAATTGTTAGTTTATTAAATTAAAAGAATAATATTTCTATTAGAAGATAAATAAAAGAATGTGGTGCAAGTTATAGAAAATTGATAGGGCTTTGGATCCCCTTAAGACTTGCTTTTACTCCTAGTCTTCTGCTTTGTTCAAAAATTAACCACCTACGCTAATTTTATTAATACTCCTTTATCCAATAATTATAATATTCTATCTTCATTCATTGTGCAAGATAGATAAATAAAAGAGATGCAAATTTTAATAGGGTTTTAACTACGTGCCAAGAAATTAATTGGTTAGAAACTCAGGTTTCCAATTGATCCTCCAAGACCTTTAAGTTCAATTATCTTATGGTTCTACCAATTGGAAGTGGTACGATCGCCTAACCCTCAAACCAACTAAAAGATTAACAAAATTGACCAGTTCTTATAAATGAATTAAACATAATAAGATTGCACAATTATAATAATAAAAACACCATCGCAATAGCATTCAAATTATTGAAAGGGAAAAACTAAGGTTCAAGAATTGCACATCAAAAAGTTTTTCAAAGCCCCATAAAAGGGGAATCAGTTATAAATGAATAAAAATAGCCTACAAAAATCCATAACAAAAGCAGATAAATAATAAAACTACGGTTGTTGACAAAGCTAGCAACTACTCTAATATTGCATCGCATAGAGATTGCTTCCACCAAGATTGATGCAAAGGTCCCAAATGTAAAGCCATTGGGCCTATTGAACCTCTTACAAACTAGGCCTATTAAGTATTTTTTTGTATTCTAGAAACTAGCCGGTCCAATATGTATAGGATTTGGGCCAATTTTCCTGTATTTTAGTTTAGGCTTTTTTGGGCTTTCTTTGGCCCAAATTAAGGTTGCATTGAATGGTAAACAAAACACCATTATTTGAATAAAATCCAAGCCTAATTTAGATTCAAAGCTGCCCCTTCCTTCCCTTCATCATGCACCTCCTCCATCTTTTCTATATAAAGGCATCATTTGTGTAATTTTCAACATTAAGTTCATTTTGATTGAAATTATGAATTTTCACTCAGATTTTTTAGAGTAATTCTGCCCCTATCCTTCCTCTGGAACCAGACTTCAGGGTTGAGGAACCACCTTATCCATGGCCGCTTATGGTGGCAAAGAAGAAGTTCATCCTCCACGAGATGTGGCGCTTCCAAGTGAAGGCTTAATTTGTACTCATTCCTCTTCCATTCTCCACCAACTTGAAATCTCTATTGATCTAGAAGAACCACCTCCTTCCACCTCTACATCAAAGATCCTATGGGAGGATGTTGAAGGAGAAACCGTGAATGGAGAGGCTAGAATGATAGATGGAGAAAAGGTAAGATTGTGCTTGGAGTGAGAGAGATATACGTATCTCGAGGTGTTGGCGTATCTAAAGTGTGTGTATGCAAGAGCTTAAGTTTGAGGAGAGAAACCAATATGATTCACCCATCATAGAATAAATAGGATGTAGAAACATTAATTTAGAACATTTTAAGAATCAGGATAGGATAAAGTAAAGGAACTCGACACAAACTGCAACCTGTCGGAAAACACCAAAGTTATCAAAGAGGAACGTAATCCTTAGTGATTTTTTGCCCAAGAACCAAGGGAATCAAATCACATAGAGATGAAAACTCTTAAAGAGAAGTATTATTATTCATCAAACTTGTGTTTATACTAAATTCCTAAATCTTATTATATAGAAAATATAATTGTCCTAAATTGGGTAAAAATATAATAAAAAAGAAAATAAATATGAAATCCTAATTAAATTCCAAATCAATCTAAAATTTTAATTTGATTTGAAAATAATTTAAAACAAATAAATTGTAAATCAATATCAAATCATAATGTAATTTATAGAAAATCAATTACAAATCCTAAACCTTATCACTTATGATCCTCAATAATATGACTACATAAATTAACCCATATTAGATTTGGATTTGGATCAACGTAGTCCTTTTTTTGAACTTCCTTGAAGATACCTTAAAGTACTTATTCCATATTCTCAGTCCTATTTCTAGTTATGGGACCTTTCATTCCTTATAGAGGATCTTTCTAATGATCTTTCTTTCTTAACGTGAGGCTCACATTCATATCAAAAACCTTCTCCCTCCTAATTATCCTTTCAAATATTTTATCCCTCCTCATGTTTGTTTTGCTTTTACCTTGGTAATTAATTTTCCATTTAAATTAAAATAATCATAAAAGGAGAAAGTGCTCATGTGGTGAGATCACTAGAGGGGAAGAGTGTAAACATTTAGGTGAGGTGTGTGACATTTTAAACCTATTTTTATACCACCAACAAAGTGAGGGCAGAAAGTGCTCCTCTTTGTTTGCAAATTTTTGTAGGTACTTTGGAGGAGTCAAATCACAAGGAAAGGTGACAAAAGGAGCTCAAGAACTTGGAATCTAGAGGCTTGGATTTGAGTGGTCAAATTGAAGACTAGTGTAGCATTCTTGCATTTGGTTTTATTGGTTGTAATTTTATGCATTAAAATTTTGTTTTAGGTACCATTCATATTGGTGTAATTCATATTTTTCTTAAAATTTGTGTGTCAAAAGGAATTTGGACTCTAAGCATTGGTGTAGGATACTCACCTAAGGCTATTTTTTTTAAAATTGGTGGTGTATGCATGTAAAGAAGTATACAGGGGTGGTAAATGTTGTATGAGTTTTTAGAAATATTTCGTAGCACTAATTTTGTCTTCTTTTGCAAGGTCAAAAGGGCTAGGTATATTCATTTAACCCTTCCTTGTTGAGTGCCTTAGAACCTAGGTTTCTTGCTAAGTGTTTGAACTTGAGTGACTTAATTTCTTAGTATAGAATTTTGGATATGGAGAGGTAATTTTCTACTTTACAAATGAGTTTCCATAAATATTCACCTAGGATCCAAATGGAGCAATGATAAGCATACCTTTCCTAAATAATTATCTCTCATATTTAGCTCATTAAGACTTCTTATATGTTCAATTAAGTGGTCATTGTCATATTTTATGAGTTTAGGTTCATATCTAGTTTAATTGAATTTCTTAGCTTAATCAATTAAAATGATACAATTATAGTATTTTGAGCATAACGGGAGTTTTCAGCATAAAAAATCATGAAATTTACCTTGAATGAAAGATTAAATAAGTATCCATAGTTCCAAAGGAAGATAATAGACCAAATGGGATGTATGGAACTTTAAAATTTTCTCAAAAGACAAGATAGTGCTGCTATCGCTGAACCTGAACAGTGT
Organism: Canavalia ensiformis; assembly: GCA_026541065.1. NCBI lineage: Eukaryota > Viridiplantae > Streptophyta > Magnoliopsida > Fabales > Fabaceae > Canavalia > Canavalia ensiformis. The sequence continues at coordinate 366,332 of JAMKYM010000035.1, read as the reverse complement.
GCAAAGATCGGGCCATATCTTGAGTTACAGAAGTCATATTGAGATGAAATTATATCTGTTGGAAATATAACATCTAGGGCTCAAATCATTATTAATGCCTTTAGCTCTAATTTGGATATGTGAATATCCAAAAATGTGCTAAAATCAACGTCAAAATTGTTGTGCTGGATGGTGACAACTGTGTTTTGCATTTTCAAAAAAGTGAATGTGAATGAAATAAAAAGATGGAAAAAATAAAAAATGATGGGAGATCTTCTGAAGATAATGCATCAAAAATCCTCTATAAATAGAAAGGTTTACAATAGGAGAAGATGTCATTGGATATTAAATCCAATACCATTTTTCATCTTTCTTTCTTACTAGTTTTGCCTCCTTCATGGAAGGCTAATTTTTTAATTTCAATTAGCCTTGACATGACCGTGCTACATTTGGCATCACCGTTCTCACTCATTCTACACAAGAGTGCTGGGTACAGTTGGCATGTTTGTGCTTAGATTTTCATAACAGTTCTGGAAGCCTGATCCTGTTATATGTCATATTAAGGGGTATTTTTCTCCTTTAGCTGGTCCTTTTTCTTTTTATGTCCTTTTGCCCCAAAATTGTCTATTTTTTTATTCTCCGTTTGCATGATCATTTATGTAAAAAAAAGGGAAATTAGATGGAGTTACCAATAAATAATCATGAATTGCACAATTATTATCCCTAAAGTCCCATAGATAAATTGATAGAATGGTAGCTTATAAAAAAAAGGTATAATCTTTAAATGCGGTAGTTTTTGACAAAACAAAATCAGACTAAAGTGAAAAAATCGTCGAAAAATATAAGAATGGCATTAATAAAATATAGTTTATTGCTCTATCAAATTGCCCCCATATTTACTTTTTGCATGTCCTCAGGAAAAAATTTAAAAGAAAATAAAGTTATGAGTAAAATGGTAAGGTAAGAAATAATATATCAAAGAATTCATGGGTATTTCTTATAACATTTCACTCCATAAACAAATAGAGTTAAATTGTTTAGAAAAATCATATATGGTAGATTTATCATTAGGAAACCTCCACCCCTCAAGTGTTTGGGCTTGTATTTACACTTTGAGACACTATGAATATAAGCATTACCAAACGCATAACAGACCTTTCTACCTTCTTCTCCATGAAGAATATGCAAACAAATATCAAAAGGACTTTTTTTGGGTTGTAATGGATTAGGGTAAACGTGGATGTAAGAATAGATGAAAGCTAAAATCTAAATATAATAGATGAGCATCAAGGAATAAGCTTAAATAAGCATCAGAAATAGAAGGTTCACCTTTTATCTACCTCCAGATTAGTTTCCATACAAATCAAGTAATGTTCCCTCTTTTAAGCTCTTTTTGAAATTTTCTTTCCTTTCGATCCTTCTTTTCTTTTCTTATTTTCTTACAACCATCTACAATATTTTTTTAAGGAAAAAGAAATGATTTCATTGTTAAAGCAAATTACCATAGACCATTACAGTGCAACGTTAAATGTTTCCAAATTCTCCCTTAAGAACTTATGCCAAAAATAATTTTAAAGATCCTTTATCCCCTAAGATTAGGGTGAATCATGCTCTTTTTTTTTCTCTTTTAGGCTTGTTGGAGCTCCTAAATAAGGAATGGTTAAATTTGCTTATTGGGTTAGCAATGGATAATGTAAAGCAGGTTGTTTGCATAGTTGTAAAACATTGAAGACTTATATCATTTTATTGCATGAATGTGAACAAGTGAATCTCACAATCATAAACTTAACCACATAAAAAAAAAGGTATGTACCATGTGAGCTAAGGCCACAAAATCTCAAGCTAAATCTTTCTACTAGAAAAACTAAATCAAATTTCTTTTCAAAGATCACTTGATATGTTTGGAATATAGGTTAAAATGTCTAATCAAACCTATATTTTCTAATAACCATAAAATTATACTCATGAATTTTGATATCAGAAACAAATTCTTTTTTTAGTTGATGCCTTAAACTACAAAAGCTTTAATCCCCCAAACTCAAATCACACATTGTCCTTATTATGATATAGAAGATAAGAAAGTATATATGAAAAGTATAAGGGATAAAAAAACTTTCCTTTGAAGGTCAGTCCATCATTGAGGTTAACTGCAAGGCTACCTCCACCATACTCAAACCTTACAAGGACTTAAAAAGTGTTATTTCTTACATGTTTTTTTTTATATTTCTTCAATCTAAGCCCATTAAATTAGAAAATACACTCGATCTTTATGTCTTTAATTTTTAATGTACCATTAGGGAAAATCATACTAATAAGGAGAAGACCATCCTACTAAGACCTTAACTTACCAAGGATGAACTTATAATTCAGGTCTTTCCTACCAATCATTTTCTCATAGAAAGTCTTCATCCTTTCTTTATATATTCAAAAGTTCTTATTAGATTCTCTCTAATCTTCTTCTGATTCTTACAAATGTAGCTCTCTATGTGCTCTAGTTGCGTCTAGGTCCAGGTTACATTGTTCACAGCCCAAAATGCTCTATATTACAACTCTATTAAAAGATGTTAATCTTATCAAAGACGATCCTATAAGGAGAGAGACATCCCTATAGGTGACTTGTAGGATGTCCTGTAAGCCCATAGAGCATCATCCAAACGTAGACTCCAATCATTCTCCTGTTGGACTAAATTGTTAGGATTCCCTTTATTTCTTTATTAGCACTTCACTTGAGCATTGATTTAGGGCTAGTAAAGATTGGAGACTTGATGAATAACTCTATATTTACACAACATATTTCTATTATTTTGTTGCAAAAAAATGTCTTAATCACTTATTAGAGAACTAGGAATGTCAAACCTACAAAAGATAATAGATTTGACAACTTTTACCTACTTAAAAAAATAGTTAAGAAGAAGTAAAATGAAAGAAAAAATGGAAGAGATGGTGAAAGAATCCATACAATCTCTACCTCACACATAGAAATGGTAATTAAGGAATTCCATCTCTTAGAAAATTGCTTCTTATTCTTATAACTCATATGTTATGCATAATCTATGTGCATCATGAAATAGGGATGGCTAGTTGAAGCCAGAGTCTAGCATCTTTCTAGCTATATATTGTGGCTCAAAGTGTCCTACACATGCCAATGAGTGGCAAAATCTACGAATACACTAGAACTCATGATATGGCATATATCATTAGATGAACTAGTCACTGCACTTTTTCCACAAGTATGGATCATCCTGAAGGTAGTACTCGATGTCACTTTTTATCTTGGAAACTTGTTCTTTGGTAAAGTGTCTAGGTATTTCTTCAATAATCAGAAAGTTCACCAAGACTAAATATTATTGATCCTTGCCTTGCAAACGATGGAGATACTTGTCTAGGAAAGTATATAAAATAGTAGTGTGTCAAAAAGATTGTTTGGATCTATAAGATTCTTTACATCATTTTTTGTCCTTGATTTTTAAATCTATTTCTTATAGAAGAAGAATCTAACGAATTATTCATGGCATTACATTTGTCTTTTTCAGCAAGTACATTAAATTTGAATGGCTAGAGAAAATAATGATTTTAGACCTAATAAAGTTGGAACATATTTCATTTAAATCAATTACATTACCAAAAAAAGATTAACTTCTCAATGATGGTGTAATTGGCCTATGATATATCTAATGTAGAATAAGCATATACTATAACATAAGAGTGTTTGCCAACTTATGAGAAAGTGAAATAACAAGGTAAAATTTTGATGCATTGCACATCAACTCAAATCTAAGGGTTTTGTCAAGTCTTTGAATGATAGGAATAGTGATTAGACATTTTTTTAACTCATCAAAAAGAGTCCTTGAAATGTTAGTAAAAAATGAAGTCTAATTCCTTCTATAAAGGCATAGAGAGGGGTAGTGAAATCTTGTTGAAGTCCTTAATGAATCATCTGCAAAAACCTACATGGTCTAGAAAAGAGTGTATTTCCCATTTAGGCATGGGAAAAGGAAAAGAAGTTATATCACTTATCTTAGCTTTATTAACCTCTGTAGAAATATAGACAACACACAGAAGGGGGTTGAATCTAATGTTGTAGGAAAACTGTGGGTTTTTCTAAAAAAAAAAAATTTCTATAAGACAGTAGTAATCTTAAGACAATAGGAGAAGAGTGAAGAGAAACATACAAAATATTTATACTAGTTCACCCTTATCAACCCAAGTGCTATGTCCAATTCCTATTATCACACAACAAGTTCTTTAACTATTAAAAGACAATACAATCACCCAAAAATACAATCCTTAGTATTTTTGAACAAGCCTATCCAGGCTCAAATATCCTTAGGAATATAGAATAAACACATCCTATCTACCTATACTATTTTCCCTAAATCAAACTCGAATACAAAGAAATAAATGCAAAGTTTACAACACAGGTTATCAGTGGATAAGAGATTAAGAGCTCAGCACAATTATATGTCTGGTCTTTTAATCATAACTTTATTCTTTATATAGGTGGAGACAAAATAGTTGTTATGAGATGAGAAGGTTTTTACAACATTTTCTACATGTCTATTAAATATATGGCCTTAGTTCAGGAGAAAAGTAGTTATCTATTTATTAGACACAAGTCACACAGAAACAAACATTTCATTTGCTTTTTTATTTTTCTACCAGGGTAGTTTCTTTCCTATTTTAGCTTACGTCACCTTTTCATCTAATTCCTTATTGTTCTTTTTTCAACAGAAGAATAGAAAAATCTTTATCTTTGAAAGTCTAGTTGGACATACTTACAACGTACTATTTTTCCCGTTAAGATGTTTAAACACATGTATCATCTTCAAAGGCATTTCTTTAGTACTTGTCTAAATATATAATTTTGCATGTATACTTTTTTCATCAATAAAACATTAAATAATGCTTGGATATTATTAGTTTACAACTTTGTTCCAACGATGTCTCCTTTTTTTACAATGGAAAAAATCCTTAACTATTTTAAGAAAATTTAGACAATTTTTAGAAGATTTATATGAAAAATAAACGAATAATAGTCACTTAGAAAAAGAACATCATATATATAAAGTGATGAACACAAAAGAAAAACATGAAGTTAAATTAAATAGAAAGAGATTACAAAGTTTCTCCTTTTATTTTTTTCCAATTATAAAAGATTATTGCCTAAATTGTTCAAACTGCTGATGAATTAGTTGGAGAAATTCATCATATAGTTATACAAGAGTGTGGTCCCATGACGATTGAAGTAACTAAGCTTATTCCATAAACCTGTCTAGGTCTATTCAAGGCATTGACGTTGGCACTAATTGCATTGCTATTGAGCCTCAATCGATGCAAGACAGTCTACATAGTGATCTTATACAATATGTTGAGTCTTTTGGAAGGACGCACAAGGTTTATTAGGAAGAATAAGAGGCAAATGAAAAAAACAAATAGGCAAGGGGAGGGGGTTGTATGATGGGTTCCAAAATAGAGGAAAGGGTGATGTTAAATCAATCAACAGGGGTAAAGTGTAGAGAATGATTGCTGATGACTCAAGTGGAGAGGATGGAGACGGGGAAGACGAAGGCCTACAATAGTAAAAACAAACAAGACAATAATAGTAAAAAGAACAAAGGAATAGTAAGAATATAATAATGGAGAAACATAAACATATAACATTCAAGGGAAGATGGTTAGAGCTTAAAGACAGCATCTGTAATGATGGAGCGAATGGGAAAGGAGAAAGTAGTTCTGGCAACGAGGTTAGGCATGCCACTAATCGACTTGTTGTTAAATAGACAATCAACAATAAGGGCATTGTGTGGTTTTCACCCACTTATAGTAAGTGTACATCCATCAAGAATGCTCACCAGTTGTCAAGCCACCTCAAGCTCTAAGAAAATCCTACAACTCTTTAAATATAATCCCAAGAATCAGAGGGTTTCCCAAGGGAAAAACAAGGGCCTTGGAGGCTATAGTAAGCTTAGCAGAAGAGATTGGGGTCATTCTATCAATGTAGATCTTGATAGTAGTGAAGGGGGTCATGCAGGTGGTGGGGTCTAGATGCTAGTGCATTGTGAAGTAACGATGCTTCTTCTATCTTGTTAAAGCCTCTTTTCTATATTTAGATGATTGATGACTTCTGGATCATAAGCATAGAACCAAGGAAGGATGTCATCAAACACGTTTGTGTATTCAAAAACATAGGCAGGCATATGGGTGATGGGTAAACACTTAAGGAGGAGAGGGAGGGTGAGGAGGGAAGGCTTCATGTTGGGAGGGAGATTGAGATAGAGGAAAGGATTTCCAAGTTGGAGAAAGAGGGAGAGGGGAAAGTCGAAGATGGGTAAGACAACCTAAAGAGGGACAAGGTTGATGGAAGGTGGAGATAGAGAGAAGTCATGGTCTAGGATAATAAGATGTGACTTTTTAGTGGGGATAAGAGGGTTAAAAATAGGTAAAGCGTTTACCTCTGGGGATAGGATAGGAGGAAGGGAGAGGTGGGTTAGATGGTTCAACATCTAACTTCCACTTGGTGTGATGCTCAAAAGGCTCCCCATGAGTGGAAGCAGAGCGTTTTGTAGAGACAAGAGCAATTGAGGCATCTTCAAAGTCATAGGACAAGGATAATGATGATGGGGATGCAGATGGTGATCTCAAAGACAACGAGAATTTTTTAGAATCATGTCTATACCTACTAAATTTACCAACCTTGTGGTTTATTTAACCTGTCTTAGGCCAAAGAATTTCATGGTAAGATCCCATGAAGATATTCAACATGATTCATCAATGGCCGCTCAATGAGTTTGGTGATCAAGTTCCCATAAGGAACATTCTTGATATGGTCATTCATAATTTTGTGAAAGTGGAAAAAAATTAAGGTAGGGAGGTTGACTTGTTTTTATACAACAGATGAAACAAAATAAAAACGTTCCACTACATTGATTTAGTTTTGAGATCCTGTCCTAGGACAAACTATGTTTAGGAGGAAGGCATGAATACCATAAGCCAGGTCATTCACCTTAGAGTTGTCTCGGGTGGGATAGGAGGGGTCAGAGTAGAGAATGGCATTGATGATGGTGTTGATGTCTTATTCCTAAGTACTATGATACATGGCACTTTCATCCTTGCATTTGATGATTTTGCTTAGGAAGTCTTGAGAAAATGTCAAACACTTGCCAAATACGTTAGTGACAATGACAGATGACTCTTTGAAGGTTTTAATCAATGTATTCTTCCAAAACTCTAGATTCATATCATTATATCATCCATCATTTTCAAAATGGAAGAACGGTTCTTAACCAACAGAAGTGTAGAAGTCGTTGATTGGTATACCATTATCTTTAAGAAAGTACAATATTGTGAATTTGCGAGGGATTACCTTACAATTTGCTTGGTGGGAGGGAGAATTTTTTGGTTTCATGGATTAGGCGAGAAAGATGTTGCAAGAAGTGAGAAAGAGAAAGAATAGAGGGTAAGCGAGAGAGGGAGTGAGAGATAAAGAATGGAGAAGAAAATGGTATAGAATTCAAAACATCCAAGGTAGTCGGAGTAAGTGGGCATGTAGAAGCACAAGCACTACCAAGAGAGAGAAAAATACTGCTCCAATAAATTACGTATGACTCACCATGGGAAATTTTTTTTTAGTCTTGAAAAATCACAAACCTTAAGCGGTACAGCAATTAAGCCACTAAGACACATGGCATACTAGGAAAGCACAATATTTGTAAGCATGTATTAGACGTTCCAAAAAAATAAGACAAATAAGGCATGTATAAGACGGTATAATCATAAGACATGCAACTCTTATTGCATTCTACTAAACATTAATATTGGTCATACCTAGCATATTTCTAATAAAAACAAATTGATCTCCAAGAAAGTGTTCGGTTATAATGTCTACTAATTGATGTTTGGTATCTACAAATTTAATGTTGAAGACATCTTTCTTCATATAGTCCCTTATGAAATGATATCTAACTTCAATATGTTTAGTCTTAAAGTGTTGAATGAGATTTTTGGACAAACTAATTGTAGCGATATTATCACAAAATATGGGAATATAATTTTCAAAGATATTGAAATCTTCTTATTGATATTTTACCCATAGTAACTATGAAAAACATCCAAATTTTAAGATGTATTCTGCTTCTGTAGTAAACAAAGTAATGGTGCTTTGTTTCTTACTTACCCAGGAGATGAAATTTTTTCCAATAAAGTGACATCCTTCACTAGTGTTATTCCTCTTAATCCTGTCTCCATGATAGTTAGCATCACAGTACCAAATTAATTTGAATGATTCTTGTGCATTATAGGCAATTCCAGAATTAGTGATACCAACTAAGTATCTAAAAATTCTTTTTAGAATCTTTCGATGTGACTCCCTTGGATCACTTTGAAAACATGCACAGAGACAAACATTAAACATCATGTATGGTCGACTAGTAGTAAGGTATAGAAGAGAGCCAGTCATTCCTTTGTAGACCTTTTGATCAACAGGTTGACTATCTTCGTCCTTTGATAAGATTGTTGATAGATGCATGGGTGTAGGTATAGGTTTGGACTTTGTCATTTTTTACTTATGGAGTAGCTCCTTAGTATATTTATGTTAATGTACATAGATGTATTCAACTTCTTATTTGATTTGTAATCCAAGGAAAATTTTGAGTTCACCTATCATGCTCATCTCAAATTTATTTTGCATCATTTAAACAAGATCTCTTCATAGTTTGGAATTATTGGCACCAAAAATAATATTGTCTACATATATTTGAACTGTGATTAAGTTATTTTTCATAGTTTTTTTTTTTTAAAAAAAGAGTAGTATCTACTTTTCCTCTTGTGAAATCATTTTCCATGAGGAAGGAACTTAGTCTATCATATCATGCTCTAGGAGCTTGCTTAAGGCCATATAAAGCTCTTTTTAATTTATAGATATGGTATGAAAATAATTCATTTATAAAGTTGGGTGGTTGTTTTACAAAAACTTCTTCTATGATACCATTTAAAAAAGCACTTTTAACATCAACTTGAAAATGGCTTATGTAATGTTGAGATATATATATATATATATATATATATATATATGTAAGTATAATTCTAATGACTTCTAGTCTAGCCACAGAAGTAAAGGTTTTAATGTAGTCAATATCTTCTTATTGATTGTACCCTTAAGCTAATAACATTGCTTTGTTTCTAGTAACTTTTTTATCCTGGTCAAGTATGTTCTAAAACATTCACTTGGTTCTAATGATAACTTTTCCAAAGGGTTTTAGAACAAGTATCCATACCCTATTCTTATCAAATTGAGCTAACTTTTCGTTCATGGTTATAATCCATCCTTCATTAAGAAGCGCATCATCTACTATCTTTGGTTCTAGCTCAGATAGCAAAGTAACATTTCCTTGATCCTTGAAATTAGATTGGTTTTGATCTTATCAGTGGGTCCTTCCAAATCTGATCAGGTGGATGATATGGTTTTTACTTTAGATATTTTGAAGCTTCTACGTTAGATGATTACCTATGAGATGAGTTAGACGATATAAGATTAGACACTTGCTTGTTAGAGGATTTGTCCTTTAGTTCTCTTGCTAATTGTCTACATTCATCTTTTCTCCTGATGTCTATACCTAAAATTTCGTCTTCTAGATCTGAAAAATTATTATTAGCATGTATTGATTCTTCGACAACTAAATTCTTGTGTTGTAAACACGAAAAGCTTTAGAAGTGTTTGAGTAGCAAAGAAATATTCATTTCTCAACCTTAGAATCAAACTTTCCAATATTATCTTTCATATTTAATATAGCATTCACATCCAAATGGATGAATATCATCATCAAAATACAATTTTGTAGTGCTTACAGCTTCTAACCAAAAGTATTTTGTAAGGAAATTTTCACAAAACATGGTTCTAGCCATATCTAATTAAGTTTTTTTCCTTTCAACAACTCCATTTTGTTGAGGTATTCTAGGAGTAGAGAAATATGAGAAATTCCATGTTTATTGCAAAATTTATTGAACTTTTCATTCTCAAATCCTCTTCTATGATCACATCTTATGGATGCAATACAGAATCCTTTTCATTTTGAATTCGTTTACAAAAGATTTTGAAATCTTTGTAAGACTTATCCTTATGGACTAGGAAGTATACCCAAGTCACTCTAGAGAAATGGTCTATGATAATAAATCCATACTTTTTACCCACCTAGACTTTGTATATTTATACATCCAAAAGATCCATATGAAGTAACTCTAGTGGTCTAAAGGTAGAAATAAAATTTTTGTTTTTAAACGATGTTTTGACTTATTTTCCTTTTTGATACCCTTCACTATCCTTTTTAAAATATAAATTTGGTCTCTTTTTGAATAGATCATACTTATAAAGTTTTAAAATATGCTTCATATTTATTAGTCCTAGTTTATGTGCTAGATCCATTTTTCATTCTCGTTTGAGAAAAGACATGTCATTTTTTTATCATATAATTATTTTAAATCTATCTTACACATATTGTAGTGTCTTTTAACAGTTAACAAGATATATTTATCATCATTTTTTACTATACACTAATTTTTATTGAAAGAAATAATATATCCATTGTCATAAAATTGACTAATGCTCAATATACTATGTTCCAAATTTTCAACAAATAAAATATTTTCAATAGAAAGTAGATTGTCTTTACCAATTATACTTTTTCCTTTAACTTTTCCTTGTTTATTTCCTCCAAATGCAACACTTCCTCCTTCATATAGTTCCAAGTCTAGGAACATAGACTTGTTTCTTGTTATGTGTTGTGAGCAATCATTGTATAGGTACCACTTTGGAGTCCTTTTTCTTCCCACCAATGATATCTATAATAGGAATGATCATATTTTTAGGTACCCATATCTTCATAAGTCCTTTTATATTAGTTTGTAGGTGTTTATAGTAACATACTCTTGAGGTGTGCCTAGACTTGTTGCATATAAAACAAAAGAAATGTAAATGAGAAGTAAAGTCTGTTGTTTTCCTGTGATAGCTTTGAAATTCAATACCAGTTTTGTCTTTAGGGTGTCTTCCACTTCTTATGATTAAATTTAATTTGTCTAAGCTTTCAATAAACTTATACATGCCCCTTTTAACTCTTCTATCTCTTTTTGAAGTTCATGTTTGGTAGACAAGTTCCATTTATTTTCTGAAAGAGTTTTGTTTTCATTCAAAAAATTCGAAGTTCTTTTTCCTTCTCAAAATATTTCTTTTCAAAGAAAAATACTTTGTCAAGAGGGTGTTGATGTCACTTAAAATATTTTCATATGTATTTTCTAGATCTGAAAGCTCCATTGTTACCCCAAGACTAGTATCTTCCATAAAGCATATTTGTGCTAACTCTACATCTTTGTCTTCTGAGCTACTGTTATCTAGGTCATCCCATGTTGAAACAAGACCTTTCTTCCTTCTTAACTAGGTAAAATTTTTGTCTTTCTTGAGATTATGACACCCTACTTTCATGTGCTCTAATGTCTTGCATTCATAATGATATCATATTTTTGTGTAGTTTCAAAAGAAAATCTTTTACCTTAGCTTACTTTCAAAGGTTTTACTCCTTTCTTATTATTTTTCATTATGTTGTTTAGCCTTCCAGATATAAGTGATAGTTCTTTACCAGTTCCATTACCATCATTTATTTCTTCTGAGCTAAATATTTCTTCATCATTCGTAGTCTTGGCAAAAGTTTGTTGGTCATGAAGTTTAGATCTTAAGGCAAGATATTTTCCTTTCTTATCTAGTTCTTCTTCATTTAACTTTACTTCACAGATCTTAAGAGATTCGAGAAGCTCATCCAACTTGGTTTTGCTCAAGTCTTTTGATTATTTTATGGTTGTTTTCTTTGGTCTCCACCAAGGTGGAAGACTCTTAAGAATCGTGTTCATAGTATCTTCATGATCATATACTCCTCCAAGAGCTTTAACACCATTTGTTATCATTTAAAATGTTCCTCCCATTTCGTTTATCGTCTCTCCTTTCATCTTAATTTTTTTGTACTAAGAAACAAGATAGTTAATCTTGGACCTCTTTACTTAATTTGTTTCTTCATAAATAGTGACAACACTATCTCATATTTCCTTTATAGTCTTACATCTAAAGACCTTGTTGTACTCATTTCTATATAAGACATAAATTAAAAGGAATTTGGCCTCAGCATTATTTTGTATTTTCATGGTTTGCTCAGCAGCTTCAGGTATTTTTATACTTTGCTCATCTAAAGGTATATAGTCACCTTTGGTGATGACATTTCAAAAATTATACTAAGTGGATTTTATGAACATTTTCATCCTTTCTTTCCAATAAGGATAACTTTTCCCAAAAAAAGTTTAGGGAGGAGGAGAGGGCAAGTACCAGAAGTTCCATTATGAATAAACTATTTTCTGGATTCTGCCATAGATCATTAATACTTCTTCAGTAGTTAGAATGCTTATCCCAAAAGGTTAAACTTTGATACCAAATATAGAAATAAAGACAAAACATAGAAGGGTTGAATGGATGTCGTAAGAAAATTATGGATTTTCTAAAGAATAAATTTTACGATTTAATATTTTTATTATAATTTTACGATTTAATATTTAATTATTTTATTATTCAATTTAAATATATAAATAATTAAAAATATGTATAATAATATCAATTAATATTCGTCTATATGATAATTTTTTTATTAAATTTAAATTTAATATAAAAATTAGAAGTAATATATTTTTTATTATAATTTTATCAAACTAATTATTGTTAAATTAAAAATAAAACCTAGAAAAAAGTAAAATTAATATAATATATTTTAAAAATATATTAATATAAATATTAAAAAATAAAAAACAAATGAAATTTAAAATACTTTTATTTAAAATTAATTGTATGTTATAAATATTTACTTAAATTTATTATTTCTATTAAAATATTTATTTTTATGAAAATAATTAATATTACATGATAATAAATATTTTAAAAATATTATATTATAATAAAAATTTTAAATTTTAAATATTAAAATACAAAAACTGCATACGATAATTTAAAATTTATGTAATAAAGTAATTTTAAATTTTTTATTATATTATATATTGTACAAAATATTTAAATTTATATTTATATTAATTAAAATTTATTTTATAATAATTTTAATATATATTAAATTTATTTTCATTCTAATGTTAATACTAATATTACTATTTTTATTTTTTATAATATTATATTAATATTATTTTTTTAAATTAAAGATGAAATTTATTTATAATAAAAATAAAAAATAAGTAAATAATAATAATCTAAATAAATTTTTTATAAAAATAAATTTAAATTTATATTGGCAATAAATATAAATATAATTTAAAATTTAAAATTATAAACAATATTAAATAAGATCGAATATATATTATTGTAATAATGATTGGATTTAATATTTTATGATTTAAAAAGTTACTGGAGAATTCTTTTTAATAATATATTTTTGTATATTTTATTCCACGAAATCAAACATTCCCTTGACTCGTTAGGAAAACCCCGTAGAGGCACGACGCTTGTTGTCAACGGACTTGACCGGAACAGAGATACACAGACTCGATGCAAAACAAGAAACAGATGCAGACAAAAGTAACAATGTATTTATTAAAGTTTAAAGCTTGGAGTGGGACCCACCACTCACATGAATATTCTTGTCCCATCATCACCATTCCCACACAAAACAGGGCCTTCACCTCTCTCTCTCTCTCTCTCTGTATCTGTAAAAACCCATACTTTCCTCAAATTTTAATTTTAACTATTACAGGCAAAACGAAGCCACTTGGTGTAGTAACTCTCTCACTTCCCAACTCCTTTCCTCGAAACTTCCTCTTCTTTTTCAAGTGTTTGAATCTCTCTCTCATATCTTTGCTTCTCCTTTTTCATTTCCTATTGAGTTGCAATCTGCATCCTTATTCAATCATATTTTTCCTCCTTCTTCTTCCATTGCCAACAGCTTTGAAGTGAGTTTCAAGTTTGTGCTTTCTCCTCTTTCTTATTTGTTTCAGTTTGACTTTCACGCTATGTTACTGCGTTGCATACTGAAAACATGCCCCCTCCTTTTTTTTTCTCCGTTGCTTATGTGTCATCACTTCTTTTTCTACTTCACTGTGGTTTGGTCGGAATTTGGGAGTTTAATTAATATGGCTATTAATTTCAACGAGTTTGGTTTTGAAAGGGTATTTATTGTTTATTTATAATTTTAAGATTGGTTACTTGTATATTTAATGGAATCTTTCCCTTTTTTTAACTATTCTGACATACATGCACTCTCCAGAACACACCTATCATTTGAAATTTCATTCGCATTTATTAATGATATGTTGTCTTCGGTAATCGTATTTTGGTCTTCAATCTCACACACCGCAATGGCCCATAGGATGATGTGGACTTGCATGCGCTGAGTGAGAAATATGGGTCAAGCTAAAATTTTGGGCATCGCATATTTTATTTTCATTTTTAAAATTAGAAGTTTGAATTAGTTTGATCTATTTTTGTTTTTTATTTTGTCATGTTGGTGCTTGTGCTTTGCTTGAGAAAATGGAATTGTGAATGACTCTTATTTCAGGATTACGGAGTGGGAATTTGAAGTGCATGAAGGAGGTATTCAGTGAGATTTACGGGGCTGGTTCTTCATCTTCTTCTACGTTGTTTTCGAAGTAAACTATAGTTATGAGTACTATACAGCCAGAAATATTTGTTAGGTTAGTTTGATGATGCGTGCCTTAATTTACTCTCTCAGTGATGTCATCTCATGTTGCTGTCAATGGCAATGTTAAAAGCATTCTAGTTATTATTTGAAGCAAGTTTTAATGCTTGCCGTTGAGGCTTTTCTTTTGTTTGTGTGAAATGGCAGATTCCAGAGGCTAAGAGTCATTCTTTCTTTAAGCGAAAGTGCTTTCCTTCTTTAAAATTTCGAAATTGTAAACCGTTTAATTTCAGAACTTTTCTTCTTTAACCAGCATTTCCGAGTAGGGTATCTTTGTCAGGAGGAATATTAAATTATGAACCATGTTTATATTATTTAATCTTTAAATGATGTTCAGATTTCAGGATTGGAAATCAGAGAAGGGTTCTGAGAGCAATTATCCCGCAATTAAGATAACAAACTCGGGGAGATTTAGAACTAAACTAAGTTCATTTTCAGAGAAGTTTCAAAGGGGATTGGAGTCTGGTTCTGAGACGGTAAAGAGGTTCCGACCATCATTCAAATCTTTTCCCTATAATAATGTTCTTTCTAGAAGCTTTAGTTCTAGAAAGAAAATCCTTGATCCACAGGGTCCGTTCTTACAAAAGTGGAACAAGATTTTTGTATTATTATGTGTTATTGCAGTATCACTGGATCCTTTGTTCTTTTATGTCCCTGTGATTGATGATGAGAAGAAATGTCTTTCACTGGATAGCAAGATGGAGATTACAGCAACCGTCTTAAGATCATTCTCTGATGTTTTTTATATAATTCACATGATTCTCCAATTTCGTACTGGATTCATTGCTCCCTCTTCTCGTGTATTTGGAAGAGGTGTTTTGGTTGAAGATTCTTGGGCAATAGCAAGGAGATATTTATCATCATATTTCTTAATTGACATTCTTGCTATTCTTCCTCTCCCTCAGGTATGGATACTTTCATCCTTTGTATGCCCTCCAATACCATAGTGGTTTAGATTCAAAATTTTACATTGGGGTCCATTTGTGATCTTATTGACTCAAAGCTTGCTATAATATTGCTAGGTGGTGATTCTAGTTATCATTCCAAAGATGAGTGGCTTCAAATCACTTAATACAAAGAACTTGCTGAAATTTGTTGTTTTCTTCCAATATGTGCCACGTTTATTGCGAATAATTCCGTTATATAAAGCAGTTACAAGGACCTCTGGCATTCTAACTGAAACGGCTTGGGCTGGAGCTGCTTTTAATCTGTTTCTTTACATGCTTGCTAGTCATGTAAGTTTATCATATATTCTTGCTTATATACATTTATAGAAAACTATTTTGTTGGGTTCTTCACTTGTCAATTCTGCATATTATGCTAGTTGCATAACAGACATGTACATTATTGGTTTGAAGATTGAGCAAGACTAGGCTAGATTAGATTCTGATAGGAGCTGAGCTTTACTGAGTAAAGAACTGGGAAACTAGCTCCTGACGGGTTACACCCAAAGAGAATTTGAGAATTCTTGGAAAACAAGAACAATCGAAAATGAAAATTACTGAATAGAGATTGGATAGGCTTCAAGAGAGTCCTAGCCTTGGGAAAGGCCATTTCCATTAAATACCTCCTGTCTCTATATACAGTTTTTCCCATCCTCTCCATGTCTTCCCTCTCGTTTATTACATACTTTTCTTACAGAATCTACTCACAGTACTATCTTGCCTGCTGCCACATGTCTAGGTAATTAAAAGATTTCTTACTCACCTCTCCTGCTCCTGTGAATCATTAACCCTACTGCCTTTCCCTTTCTTTATCCTCACATAGACTCTAGTCATTGGAGGAAATCTATTAGATTACCATTTCATGAATTTTATGGCTTGAAAGAGTGTGTGCAAATATGTTCAAGAATTTAGATGCAGGACCTATCTTGGATTCTGCAAAGCAATACAAGGCCAAAGAACTAAAACATACTTACTTTACAGCACAATCAAAAGCATAATGTTCTACCTACAATCGTTTATGATTGATGACAAAGAGAGCACGATGATGCTAGGGCAGTAAAAAAGAAAATAATTAGTAGTCATCCTTCCTTTATATATTTAAGATATTTTATTTAAATTTAATTTTTGAACATTTGTTTATGTGCTGTCTTGTTGGTCATATTTATGCTAATTAAGAGTTCTAGAGTGTATGTCCGTGCTTCTTATGTGTCTGTATTTTGTGGTTTCAAAGTCTGAGGCTATTATATTTGTTTAGTTCCTAACATTGTATTTTGAAATATTACTCACTAATATGGCACTTTTTTGTATGAAATTATAATATTAATGAAAGTTTGAATTGATGTCGATTTCTGAGTTAATTGTTTTTTTAGGTCGTTGGTGCCTTTTGGTACTTGTTTTCTATAGAACGAGAAACCACATGCTGGCAAGAAGCCTGTCAAAGTAATACAGTGTGTAACAAGGCAGATATGTATTGTAATGATCATTGGGGAGGGTTGAGCAAAATTTCAGCATTCCTGAATTCTTCTTGCCCAATACAGGAGGAAGATAAAAAGCATTTCGATTTTGGAATATTCCTTGATGCCCTTCAATCCGGTGTTGTTGAATCAAGAGATTTTCCTCAGAAATTCTTTTATTGCTTTTGGTGGGGCCTAAAAAATTTGAGGTGCGCTTCATTGATTTTTTTAGGCATATGATATGAACATAGATTCTAAAGGTAAACCATATGATGTTGCAATGTCTTTATGATTTTGGTGACTGCTTTATGAGGTTGATGCACAATCAGAGTATTATGTGGACTGTAGCTCCACGAGGATTCTGTATGTCTCCATGCTCATAGCATAGAATTGTTCATGATTGTTCCCTATTATGCTAGATGGCTTGTAAGGGTTAAAAGTTCTCTTCCTCAAAATGTGCATGCATGTTCAGGTCCATGTTTGTGTACAAGACGTGGTTGGGCGCATAATATCTGTAGATAAATTCACAAATAAGTTAATTTGTCATGTGTCATTTTTTTTATGACAAACAGTAGATCATTTAAACCAAAGCATGTACCTGTTAGATAATCTGATTTAATGCTGAAGACAGAAAAATATATTTCATTTCAGTTTTGTATCTGTTTAATAACTCTATGAAAATCCTGCCTACGGTGGGGATTCTCAGTCTGCATGAGTGTATTTCAATTAAATTTAAACGTTGAGCATGTTGTAAAGTTATTATCTAATGTTCTGTAATTATTCCTCCATCCTCTTTTGGGGGAGCTGGATGCCTTTATTGCAGTTCTCTTGGTCAGAACCTGGCAACAAGTACCTATGTTTGGGAAATCTGTTTTGCAGTTTTCATTTCCGTATCTGGTTTGGTATTATTTTCGTTCCTCATTGGAAATATGCAGGTTTGTACCAAATATCTACAGAATCAAGAAATAAAGCTGGAAAGCATTGTATATATATTGATTTTGAATTTTGTAATAAATTGTCAGTGTTACATTTACCTTTTTGAGATCTGTCCTGAATTTTGTTTGATATTGATAATTGTCTTCTATTCTTCAACATTTTTGTCAATAAGTCCTTTTTTTAATGAGTCTATAACTCTGTTGCAAATTGAATGATATTGCTAATTGAATTAAAATTAAGATTTCCTCATTGTAAGACTTCCATGGAAATCAAACTAATTTTTCTTATCCATTTTATATATACCCAAAAGTTTTGATTCCCTTACCTTTACTTTCATATTTCTGTCGTCCTTGTGGTGGTTGTGAGGTTAAACAATTTATGTATGGCATCTGTCTGTATCTTTATAACTTATGATGCTAAGGAAAATAAATTAGTTATGACCAATGCTACAAGCGGTAAAAGTTAGTGTATGAATACAGAATATATCTTTCTCGTTGGTTTCTTGTGTACACACAGACAGTTATAAATAGAATAATTAAAAATGTGAGTTTAATTTACTGAACTAGTATAATCATAATTGTATGTGTCTACATGCAAAAATTTAACCAGTGTTGTGGTTTTCTTTGTGGTTTGTGCATTGTGATAAATATTCTGTCTCATTATTAATATAGATTCAAGTGATTGTAGTCTGCTAAATGAAGTGAACCTTTATTCTTTCCCTGGTTGGTTGCAAATATTTCCAAATATGGAACATTTTTCTTTATTTGGAGGGATTAGAGATAAAATAAGTTTGATACAAGTACACCTACAAATGGAGGAAGTTAAGAGAGGATAGAAAAAGAGTTCCTTGAAATTTTGATTTGTCATGCGAAACTGAATTTTATAATTTGAAACCTGGATTATTCTGTTTATGTTATTTTCTTCTGGGTTTTGACCAACTATACGTCTTTTTGAAACAGACATATTTGCAGTCAACGACCACAAGATTGGAGGAGATGAGAGTGAAGAGGAGGGATGCAGAACAGTGGATGTCTCATCGATTGCTTCCTGACAGCCTGCGAGAGAGGATTAGACGATATGAACAATACAAATGGCAAGAAACGAGAGGTGTAGATGAAGATAATTTGATTCGTAATCTTCCCAAGGATTTAAGAAGGGACATAAAACGTCATCTTTGCTTGGCTTTACTGATGAGAGTACGTCCACCCCCACTTCATTAAATGTTGTTTTACTGGATTCATTTACCTTGGCGCTGATCTTTATCACTTTTTTAGCTGTTATTCATGCGCATATTTTGAACCACCTTGATCGTGAATTTCATATTTATGTTGAATATCCCTTTTTAAAATGTGTAGCTAGTCTCTGCTTCTGTATCTGGACTTCTACTTTAGGTCATTGTTTAACACAGTTCTGGTGTTATATCATATAGCACCGCGCTTAGTTTTTCTTTTTTTGTTTGAACGGTGCCATTACGCTTGAACACTTTGAAGTATTGCCGTGCATGTTTTTATTAGTTTTTCAAAATAACTTTGTCTTCAATTTTGGTAACTTATTGTACTGAGATAATAATAGTGTGTAACTATTCCAAAACTAGTTTCTGGCTTTAGTGTTGTGTGCTTTTAATGACATTGCTACAGGAAAATCAAAAGCTATAGTTGATTTTCCATTTAATGTTAGTAGTAACATACCAGATATTTTTCCTTGTATGAACTTAAGGTGCCAATGTTTGAGAAAATGGATGAACAACTTCTGGATGCAATGTGTGACCGTCTCAAGCCAGTGCTTTACACTGAAGAAAGCTACATTGTCCGGGAAGGAGACCCGGTTGATGAGATGCTCTTCATAATGCGTGGCAAGCTATTGACCATGACAACTAACGGCGGAAGAACCGGCTTCTTCAACTCTGAGTACCTCAAGGCTGGTGACTTTTGTGGAGAGGAGCTTCTCACATGGGCCTTAGATCCTCATTCCTCATCCAACCTTCCCCTCTCAACCAGGACTGTCCAAACTCTTTCAGAAGTGGAAGGCTTTGCTCTGAAAGCTGATGACCTGAAATTTGTGGCATCTCAGTTTCGGCGCCTTCACAGTAAACAGCTGCGCCACACTTTCAGGTTCTACTCACAGCAATGGCGCACATGGGCTGCGTGTTTCATTCAAGCAGCGTGGCGGCGCTATAGTAAAAGGAAGCTTGAAGAGTCCCTTATTGAAGAGGAGAATAGGCTGCAAGATGCATTGGCTAAAGCAAATGGTAGCTCACCTAGCCTTGGAGCCACGATATATGCTTCAAGGTTCGCTGCTAATGCACTTCGATTGTTACGCCGTAATGGCACAAAGAAGGCCAGGGTGCAGGAGAGAATACCACCAATGTTGCTTCAGAAACCAGCAGAACCTGATTTTACTGCTGATGAACAATAGAAAGGATATGATTCAGAAGGAAATATGAAAATGGAATGGGATTTTGGTAGAATTTTTAAGCGTAAGACATGGTGTCCATAAATTCAGTCAAGTTGTATATATAAATATCTTATTGTTATTGAATGTCTTTTAAGATAATTTTGCTTTCATTTCTTTTTTTTTACACTTGGTTGTTTGTTGGACTCATGAAAATGCTTCTAAATAAGAGCCTAAGGATCATACATTGAGGAAATTCTTGGGCACGACTTGTGGGATTGAAATAATGGGTTTCCATCCAGCTTCAGTACTAAGGGCGGAAAGGATGTGAAAATTTTATTACGAAATTATTATGTCCTTCCAAACGAGTAAAAATTGTTGATGTGATTTCTATTCCTATGTTTGGATGAAATTTTTTTAAAGAAGGAAACTAATTTTAAAAAAATTTAAATTTTAAGAATTAAAATATTTTGTTTAAATTTATTTTTGTAAAAAATTTTAAATTATATAAATTTTATCAAAATATTTCAATGGATTAAAATAAGAAAACTTAAAATTATTTTAAAATAAAAAATTTAAAATTGTTTAAGATCATTCAACTCATTCTTAAGAATATAATTATAATTTGTTATCCTTTTAATTATATATTTTTTTGAATTATTATTTTATTTAAATATGTTGCATAATAAAAATATTTATATATATAAATTTTTCTGTGAACAAAAAAAAAATAGCAGCCAAATTAAGGAGAATAAATAAATATTTAAATGTAAATTTTATGTTAATTATGTAAAAATATTTATATATCTAAATTTTTTGATAAAAAAAAAGGAACAAAATTTTGTATACAGTAAAAATTAAATTATTTAATTTAAATAAAAATTTTAAAATATAAAAATATAAAATTTAATAAATTTAAAATACACCATCTAAATAAAAAAAAATTTAAATATAAATTTAAATTATTTTTTTCAAATAAAAAACATTTTAAAATAAAATTATTTAAATTTTTAAATATTTTAAATTCTTTAAAATGTTGAAATATTACACCCAATACAAAATAAAAAATTTGGAATTGGTTATAAATTACCATTAAAAAAATAAATATGTGCAAAAATTAAGTCTGGTTTTAATGAAAAAGATATTCCAACTAAAGCTAAAATTATAAAAATGAATAATTATACCCCAAATATTGTAAAACATAAATTCAACAATATTTAGACAAATGCTTAACCAGAACTTCAAAATCTCTTTAGAGCTGCTCACATTTCTATTTCATGAATGCATCAAAATTAGAATGGGGAGCTTTACAGTTAGTAATAAATAATAAGCTTTAATAAAATCTTAACATGATAAGATATCTAATTTTTAATAAATCAAATTTAATTAAAATATTGTACAATGCAATAATATTTGTTAAATTTGATCCAAAATTGGAATATTATCAAATTTTAGTAGTGGAAGATAGGTATAAAACCACTTTTGTGGTGCCTTTTGGTAACTGTGAATAAAATGTAATGCTGTAAAAGTTAAAAATATTCCTAATAAATTTTAAAATATTATGAATGATATATTTTATAAATATAAATTTTTAATAGTATATTTAAGTTACATATTAATGTTTTTAAAAAATTAATCAACATATTTAATTTTTTATAAATTTATAGGAATTAATAAAAAAATGATTTAGTAGGTTTATCTAAAAGAGTATAAATATTTCAACAAAAACAATTTTTAAAATTATAAAATTTACCAACTTTTATATATATCTATATATATAATCAATTTAGGTTGATATGATTACATTCCATATTATATTGTTTAGTAATTTTTATTAAGTATTTTATCTTTAAATTAATAGTTAAATTTAATATTTTCTATCATATAAATTATGTCTACAAAATTTAAGATTAATCTAAAATTATTTAATACACATTCAAGTATGTCAAAATTATGTAATTTATCTTTTTGAAATGTATGAAAATATAAAATCTTTGATTGAGCATTCATGATTGCTCAATTTTGATAAAATTAAACATAAATAATTAAGATAATATATACTTATAATTTAAGAGTTTGGATCAATAAAAACTACATTATACATAAAATTATTAACAATATAATATTTGATATAGTTTACATCGATATAAATTAATCTTTTTCTTTTATATATATATATATATATATATATATATATATATTGCACAGTAAGAATGCATATTAATTTACGAGTTCCTTACAGACAGGCATACTCTTCAGTTTCTCTGACTTATGATTTGATTTATTAGAGTTATGATGTTATGAATTTCAGTTTAGGTAAAGTAGTGAATCTGTTAGATCAATCTAAAACTATAGATCAGTATCAAGAACTCCAACTCGTTAAAACAAAATTTAATTTGGTTTATATGATCCATAATTATTGTTCTAATATGATCTCAATCTTTACCTTTTGCTATGTGATTGCTTCAAGAACTTACATAAGAATCAATACCTAGCCTTCAATAGAAATAAAAGAATCTAAGTAAATTACCATAAATAAGTGGACCACTACCAAGTAAGATGCAAGTTCCAAAATTCACATTGAACTCTGTTTCTGAACTATTAACCTATCAATGGCCACTTCCACATTTTCCTCCCTCTCATGCATTCCCCAAAGCAGATTGCTGTCTAGACAGAAGACACACACACTATCACCATCCATGTCATTGTTGTCACCCCAAGTGGGACAAAAACGCCTTTACCACCCTCTAAAACACAATGTTTCTCCACTTTCCTTGATGAAGCCTAAGAGAACTCATGTTAGTGGCTTAGTGAAGGCATCAATGGACAACAAAAACGTGGAGGTATTCTCCAAGGAACATCTTGCTGTATCTTTGGCCAAATATGTTGCTGATCTATCCAATAAATTCATCAAAGAAAGAGGGTACTTCACTGTCGCTTTGTCTGCTGGGTCTATCAAGTACCTCAGGTAACATTGTCATTTCCTTTTTATCCCCATCATCTAACTCTAGCACAGGGATTGAATAAAGAATTGATAGTATATAGAAATTTCCCACGGGGTTAGATAGAAATCACAGATTAAATATGTATGAGAATGTGTAAGTTTTGTTATTTGGGAACAAGTTTGGCAATAAATTATGAATTTAATTAAAATATCTTTATAGTATAATACTTATAAATTATTGATATTACAATTTCAGGAAGCTGGTGGAATCTCAATATTATAACTCTATCGAGTGGTCCAAGTGGCATATATTTTGGGTCGAAGAGAAAGTGGTACCAAAAACTCACATTGATAGCAACTACAAGCTTACTTATGACGGATTCATCTCCAAGGTATACATTCGGACACATACATTGTTCTAACAATTTAATGAGTCTTCAATATTTTATTAAATACTTTAAATTACTTCAAGAAATATGTAAATAGTCCTTGGCCAAACCTTAATTTATTGGAAAAATTTAGAGGTAATATCATAAATTTTTGTAGTATTTTTCTTCAATTAATATATTTTCTTAATGCAATAAAAATCTATATTTACTGAGGCTTGCTCTAATTGATATCTTTGTTAGGTGCCAATTCCTCCACACAATGTCACCACCATTGATGATGCCTTACCAGCTGATGGAGCAGCTGATGTATATGAGACAACACTCAGACGCTTGGTTGCAAGCAATGTGATAGCTAAATCAAGTAGTGGTTTTCCAAAATTTGATCTTGTGCTTTTGGATATGGGCCCAGATGGGCATATAGCTTCTCTGTTCCCAGGGCACCCTACCCTGAATGAGACAAAAAAATGGGTTACCTTTATCAAGAACTCACCCACCCCACCACAAGAGAGGATCACATTTACCTTGCCAGTGATCAATGCATCTTCAAACATAGCAATGGTGGTGACTGGTGCTGGTAAAGCAGATGCAGTGTACTCTGCACTGGAGGAAGCTCCTAGTGATTATAAGCTCCCTGCTCAATTGGTTTCACCTAAAGGTGGAGAATTGAAATGGTTCTTAGACAAGGGTGCTGCTTCAAGGCTATATAGATAGATCCAAGTAATTGGGTGAATTTCTATATACAAACACTTGCAATATAGAAAATAAGGCATTAAGATTGGACTACTAGCCATGATGCAAATTAATTCAAGTTTTCTATATTGAGTTATATGTTGTTGTTTGGTACATAAGACTCTAAGAAGTCTAGGGTCATTATTGATAATATTTCAGTATGTTAAAATGTATGATTTCTTGTTAGGTTTCCGAAAAGATTGATTGAATACAATAATTATATTTATTTATTTAATATTTTTTGTATTACATCATTAATTCTTTTCTACTTCTATAATTTTTATGTGAAAATTTAATAAAAGGAGGAGAACAAAACCATAACAGAACTCGATGTTAGTAAAAGAAGACTTGAGAAGGGATTGAGCCAAGTTAGATACAAAAAATGATTAATGTAAAAAGAAACCTAAATCATAATTCAGACATGGATTAAATAGTCAAAGCCGAACGATAAGAGACTTGAAAACTAAACAAGTTGTTGACATAAATTAAACAGCTTGTACAGGAACAGGACTCCAAGATAACAATGAAGTAAACAAACAATTCACAAAAGGAAATTAAATAGAAATTGATGAGAAGATTTAGCTCAAGAGAAGATTACAAAACAGATTGAATATTTTTCTTCAGCTCTGGTTTATTGTTTTCTCCTCTGAGCAGCTGGTTGATAAATAGTAAGAGTTTAAGGATATTATAGAACCTTGTTAAGTTTGGAATTTGGATAGGTAATGTGAAAAAAATAAATAAATAAATAAATAAACTTTATTTGTGCTTGGACGTTCTCTCCTTTTCATTTCAGCGCCATTTTCTGAACGTTGCCGGTTTTTTAGGATGTTTGAGGAATGATTTAGGATCCAATATAGTCTTTGTGAAATGTCTTGTATCAGTAACTCAGATTAAAAACAAATATCAGCAATTTGTTTCCTTTTAACATCAACTTTGAGAAGATTGATTTTCAGTTATTCTTTCACAATCTACAAATTAAAGAATTCCAACAACTGAATTGAAAAGACCTACATTTTTTTTAATAACAAACGGGGCCAAAAGACCACTACTGTCTTCATTAAGAAAGCAACAATCAATATAGCTTCATTTTCTCTCCAAGACTTTGTATATCAAATTTTCAGTAACTTTTCCCTGAACATCTAAACTCTATCTCAATCTTCACTTTTCTTCAGAACTGATTATCCACAATATTACATATTTGGACTTCATAACAAATATCAAGTGTAACTGACTAATTACACCCGCAAATAAATACCCTTATTATCATCTAAGAACTTGTTTACCGATTAAATAGCCATTTCGGATAGAAAAATTAGGGATTGTTCATATTAGTCTTCTGAAAGATAGAAATCGTTTCGGAAAAATAAAAAAAAGAAAATATCTATTTAATCTTTTACAATTACTAAAATGATCAATTTTTTAATCTTTTAAAGATGAAAATGATGGACAATATTTATTTTTTTATGAATTAAAATGATGATTTCATCTTTCAAAACTAACATTATTAATCTCTAATATTTTACAGCTAAAATAATTATTTACTCAACTATAATCTATATAAATAAAGATGTATATAAATTATTATATTTCATAACAAATTAAGATATAATATTAAAAAGTTTAATTGTATAATTTTTTCATTAATTTGTTAACTTGTAATTAACATTTCAATTGGTTAATTTATTTTTATTTTTTTAGTAAACTTAAAAATAAAGATAATATGAAAGGGCGTAAGTAAATTTAATTTTATAAATTAAAGTTATGTATATACATGTATAATGAGAGGAAGGGAGGGAGAGGAGAGAGGATTTTTTTTCCTACAGTCATAAAAATAATTAGATTTAAATATTGAATCTCATGTAAATTATCTTAATTTTTTATTAATAAAGTTACTAAAGTAGGTCTTATAAATCATTTAATATTAAAATAATTTACAAGAGATTTTATGTTTGAATTCTATATTTTTTTATAAAAAATATTTTATTATTAAATCAGTTTTAATGTTTTTTTAAAAAATATTTTTTTTTATTTATTATATGTTTCACCATTTATATATTTATTTTTCACCTTTAAAAGGAAGATTTAGATTGGTGTTTTTATCTAATTTAAAAAAATGATTTTTTTACCTATTAAATATAAATAATATTATTTCTTTTAGCAATTAAATTTGAAAAATCACAAGTAACACACAATCAAAAATATAAATATAGATAAATTAGACAAGTTAACCGAATAAAGAGTAAGACAGAGAGAAAATATACAAAGAGGTATATTAGTTTACTTTTATCAATTAAGAGTTATGTCCAATCTTGATTAACCATTAATAGAAATTTTTATCACATAAAGTTTGCATACACTCTTAAATAAAGCATTCTTGCACAAACCTCTTCAGATCTAAAATCCAACAATATCAAACTAGACACATCTAGCTTTTCTATTACAAACATGAGCAACAAGGTTGCAAATAAAATAATATCATCTTGTGCATAGTTTATGAACATAATAGACAAATGATAAGTTATGTGTAGTTATGTTCGTTCTCTTTCATTGATATAGGTGTGGACAAATAGACGTTAAGATAGAAAAGAATTTTTCAATATCTTCTGCATATTCATGTAATGCACGATTTTGGACTAGGTGATTCATATTCTTTTTGCTCAAAATAGTTTGTTTTTTTGCCAGTTGTACTTCGTACATTTTTATCTTTATGTTAGAAAAGTGTTTTTTTCTTTCTATCCTGGGTCAAGTTTTCATTTATTATGGAATTGTTTTTTTTGTTTAACAGTGACATAAAAGTATATATATATATAATCGAAGCTAGCTGGATCAGCTTGTAAAGCATATTTTTCTATGTTAGGCAAGTTGATTTTTATTGAGCTGACTTATTTTTATCCACTAATCTAAACTAGGCTCACTTTTATTTATTTTTCATCCAACAATTTTTATTTTTATTTTTGTGAATCTAGATCCAATTTTGACGGGTCCTTTTGGTATAAGGAATGGAAAAACACTAAAATGGAACTGAAAAACAACTTACTCAATATTCATACCTGGGTTCTGGAGTAGCTTTAGGAGAGCTATCCAGTAAGCTAAGCTACTAAGTTATCATAAAGTCCCCACTAAGTTTATTTACTTAATTGGAACAAGTAGCCCATACCAAATGCAAGCAAAGTTCCTTTACTTTCCATTTAAGGCCCACATGCTGGCCTAGGTGCTAAACTAAACTTGAGCAAGTTACCCATGTTACTTGCATATATTCATTCTTAGTAGGTTAGGGGAAATTAATTAGGAAACTTAAGGATGGGTAAATTAGGGTTATGGTTAGAACGGTGAGGAAGTGAAAGGAAAAGGGAAAATTAAGGAGAGAGAGAGAGAGAGAGAGAGAGAGAGAGGAATTGCCGCTAGGAAAGAAAACAATTTGACACTGACCATCATGACCTTCTTAGTTTAAAGCAAGGACAGAGACCATATTATCATCAATGGAGGAAACGAAGGAGGGAAAAGGAAAGAAAGGTGAGGGTTTGGTCATAGGTAGGCTCAGTTTTTTAGAAAATGAGAGGAAGAGTGAGAGTTAGAGCAAAGGGAGGAGAAATTAGGATTCTCCTTCATCGTAGTGGCTAGGGACGAAGTTAACAACAAGGCTAGGATGCATACACTAGTTGTGGCAATGGCTAGATGAAGGTGAGGGAAAATGTGGCATTGTCGTAGTTGCGATAGTGAGGGGGAGCCTAGTTGTGTGTACCTTTTGAGTTAAGAGAGGGGAAGAGAGTTGGGAGGAGGTGAATGAGGTCACTCTTGCTTGCAACTTGATGGTTCAGAGGAGCATCCTTCATAGTGGTTGCTGGAGAAGCTCCTGGCAGTAGTGGTGATGGAAAAAGTAACCACATGCATAAGTTTAAGGTAAGGAGCAAAATCCTTTTTTAGTCTTTAATCTTAAATTTAAAACTTTATTCTTAATTCTAATTTTTATATTTTTGGAAAAAAAAATTCTATGTTTAGTGATGAAATTAGTGAATCTATTGGTTGTGGAATGAAGTCATGGCTATTAATAGTTAATGTGATCTCTGCTGGTGAAGTGTTAGTGAGAGGAAGAATAAATCAGAAAAAAATAAGTCTAAAATTTTATTTAAATTTTTTCTTCATTATGGGATTTTTTATGTGTGTGAATCTGTATCAAATCCAAACAAGAAGAGAGTGATATAACTATATGTATATGCTAATTTTTATTAGTTTAAGCCAGGAATCACAAATTTCATGCATTTAATATAAATACAAATTAACTAGGAAAACTAATAAAATGGAAAGACTAAAAAAGAACAAAGTGATACATGATATAGTAGATTGAGATATGAACATACTTGGAGGATTGAAAATGTTGAACAAAATGTTCACAGTGAGGTTTTTTTAGCAGGAACTAAATAAAATTAACTAGCCCCCTCTTAGAATTCCAAAAATTATGTTTTATAAACAAGTTTAACTTTTACCTAACTATTATGAAATTTTCTTTCCTGCATTTGAAACTCACTTATTTTGGTAATTCTGAGCTTTGAAATTGTGACCACCTAACACCTTCCCTCTACTGTATTTATGTTTTAATCTACTTTCTAAATTCATGTTGGAGTTTGATCAACTTTGAATCTCTGCTGATTCCTGGTGTGTTTATTATTGCTTTACCTGTCATTTTCACTTTTTTTCAAGTTATAATTTTAATTTTTAATACCAAAGGAAAAATTGGATGTTGGCAACAAATTAGATTAAGATGCATAATATATTCATATTACTAGCTAATCATTTATGCAAAACATTAGCATACCATAACGATAACATTTCAATATATTGGTAATGATAGACAAATTAAACCAAGAAACATATTATAGAAAGGATCGTCAATTGTAGTAAATATTAATAACTAAAAGAAATTTTATCCATGATAAAACAAAAAATATACAAAATAGCTAAGTATATAGATCTTCCTCTTTTATGCCATAATTAAAAAATCAGGAAACTAGCAATAAGAGTGGTCAAAATGAGTGTGAACGAGCTGAACAAGTTCATCAAACATATTGTTCATAATTTGGCCCACGTGAAGACAAAATCATTTCAGTTCGTTTCATAAAATGGGTTGGGTTTTGATAAGCATAAATTTCATAAATAATTATCTCTCACTTTTATCTCATTAAGACTTCTTATATGTTCAATTAAGTGGTCTTTGTCATATTTTATGAGTTTGGGTTCATATGAAGTTTAATTGAATTTCTTTGCTTACCCGATTAAAATGACACTATTATAGTATTTTGAGCATAATAGGAGTTTTAGACATCCAAAAATCATGAAATCTGTCTTGAATGAAAGCTTAAAGAAGTGTCCACAGTTACAAAGCAAGAGCAGACTCTAAATGGGATGTTTAGGACTCCGAAATTATCTCAAAAGACGAGATAGTGTTGCTGACGTGGAATTTGAACAGTGTGCAAAGATCTGGTCATATCTTGAGATACAGAAGTCATATTGAGATGAAATCAAATCTGTTGGACAACTAAGATCCGGGGCTACAACTTTTGTTCAGACGTGAAGCTCTAATTCGGACACGTGAATATCCGAAATTGCGCTGCAAGCAAGTCAAAATTGTTGTGCTCATTGGTGACAAAAATTCAAAAGTGTTTTGCATTTTCAACAAAGCCCATGTGAAAGCAATAAAAGGGTAGAAAAGTAATATCCTAGTTGGTGACTTTCTGAAGATGATGCCTCAAAAATTCTCTATAAATAGAAGGGTTTACAAGAGGAGAAACATACCTCCTTGGAGATTAACTCCAATACCATTTTCCATCTTTCTTTCTTTCTTGTTAGTTTGCCTCCTACATGGAAGGCTTAGTTTTTCTTAATTGTTAGTTGCCTCCTACATGGAAGGCTTAGTTTTGCTTTGTTGTTAGTTTGCCTCTTTCTTTGTTGTTAGTTTGCCTCCTTCATGGAAGGCTAGGTTTGTAGTTTCAATTCAAGGATTCAAGCTATTTTCATTTTAACTTTGAGGTCTTGATCTTTATTTACATGCTTATTAAGTGGTTTCTACTCTGCTTCACTATATTCTTCAATTTTATTCTTTAATCAAAGTTTGATCGGTTGACGTATTTTGATTAATGCATAATTGATTTATAATTGGTTTTTGATTGGTAAATCATTTTCCAAAAGTTTGAAGAGTAGAAATTAAGTAATTGAATTGAAGGTTTTCATTTTATTACTTACTTCAACTGAATTCTGATTGTGAAATTGGTTTAGATAAAAGATTAAGTGGTTACTAATCTTGTTGATCATAATCAATTAAATTCTGAGAGGTTTCTCAGTAGAGAATTCAAGGATCATTTTAGGGGGTTCCAGATGATCCTAGGTTGATAAACACAATGCATGATTTTAGTGATCAATGATTAGTTAAGAAAATAGCCTCTGAATTCCTTGAGTTGATAATTGTTAAGTGAAATTAATTTCATTCTGTATTTTGCATTTAGAACTCAATATCAATCTTTACAAAATCCCCCTGTTCTAATTTTCTCCTAATTTGCTTAAGAATATGAAAGGTCTTTGGGAGATGACCTAGGTTGCACCTTATACTATACCAATAGTTTGGGGAAAATCTAGAAATTATTTTTGCACGACGAGCGTGTCAGGTTTGCTCAATACGCTGAAATTACTGTAGGTTTTCTTAGTATTGTTGCTCCAGCTGAGTTAGAAGAAACTTATACTACTGCTTCGCTAATCGTTGGATGTCCCAAGAAGTTGAAGTGCGTCGAGAGAAAAGGCATACTTGTGGCAAGTAAGGGCTATAAATAAGGAAAGGAAACAATTTGTGGGATCATAACAAAGGGGTAGGTGGTACAGTATGAAATAAAACATGATTAGTTACAGGTACATATGTAGATGGTGGAGAAGTAAAAATTTGAGAAAAATAATGGAATGTGGAGCTGTGTGTAGTAAAATTAAAAAGAATAGAATGAGTAAAAACTAAAAAAAAAAAGAATATAAGGTAGGGATGGGAAAAAGAGACAAGATGAATAGGAAAAAGGGAAATTGGGGGAAGTGAGGAGGGTCCATAGTAGGGAATTGGAGAACCAAGCACCTAGTGATACCTTCGTTAAGGTTACTCCTGCCATTTTTGGTCTTTTCATATAAAAAAGTGTCGAGAGGAAGACCTTATGATGATTAACTTGGTGAAAATAATGGTCGAGCCACTAAGACGCTTCGAATCAATTAGGTTTTTGTTACCTTTAAGAGTCTCCTATTGTGCCAAAGGCATTTTGGCAGGTACAAGAGTAAGTTGAGCCTTGATCATTAGTTTCTTGAACTTTGTCTCCTAAGAGAAAGGAAGATGAGTTGGGATATGATTAGGTTGGATTTTGATGATGGTAAAAGGGGTCATACATGTTATAGGGTCATGATAAATAATTTAGTATGAATTTCTTGTATAACTTTTGCAAGGAAAAATTTTATTCACGTTGAATATTGGTGATAGAATCTAAGACAAGGTCTGTGAGCCAGGATATAATTTCATCAATCAAAGATGCAACTTCAAAGTATGATAGGGCTGACGATAAGATTAATACAAACTCTACCATCTTGGTAGAGAGGGGGTAGAAATGTCTGTTGGCGGAGGCAAAGAAGGAAAAAGGTTATATTAGGAAACATGGAAGTCAAGTTGGGAGAAATGGGATTAATGTGAGAAGAGGATAAAAGATCATCTTTTATGCGAGAAAGGGATGGAGGAGGCATGGGTTGGGAGTGTGAGGGTGACTCGGAAAAGGTCTGTAAGAATTCTTCAAATTTTAGTTATGATATAATGGTTGCATTGTCTATTATGGGAGGTTGAGAGGTAGGTGATGAAGATAGAGAATAAGGTTTAAAAGGTTGATACAAAGAAGAGAATGGTTGGTTTTCCATAGGCCAATATAAAGGTGATATGGGAGATATGAAAGGCTCAAGATAAGGGAATGGTGGTAATTTTGGTCAAGGAGAGGGTGATTATGGTAGTAGTCAAATGGCTATGTTACTTTTGGTGACAATAACAAAGGTAAAATTCTTGGCATCGGAAAGGTTGGTAAGACTTCTAAAATCACTATTGAAAATATATTGTATGCTGGTCTTAAGCATAACCTCCTTATTATTAGTCAACTTTGTGATGAGGGATTTAAAGTTATCTTTAATTCTACATGTTGCATGATAGTTAATAAAAACAATGATAAAATAAAATTGATAGGAAATAGGATTAATAATTTTTATATGCTAAATCTAGATTCAGTTAATGCATATGATTTGAAATATCTCTTATTTAAAGAGGGTGAATCATAGTTATGGCATAGGAGATTAGCTCACATACACTTAGATCATTTGACTAAATTGAGAACAAAAGATTTGATTGTTGGTTTACCTAACATCAAATTTAATAAAGATAAGTTGTGTGATGCATGTCAAAAAGAAAGCAAGTAAAAACTTCCTTTCAACGAAGAATGTCTCTACTACTAGACCTTTGTAATTGTTACACATAAACTTATCTAGTTCTTCTAGAACTTTATGCTTTGGTGGAAATTATTATGCACTTACAATTATTAATGATTACTCTAGATATACTTGGACCTTATCATTGCAAATAAGAGTGATACTTTCTCTGTTTTTAAAAGGTTAGCTAAAGTGATACAAAATGAAAAGAACTTGAAAATAACTACTATTAGGAGTGATCATGGTGGTGAATTTGAAAATCATGCATTTGAATATTTTTGTGATAAATATGGTATTTAACATAATTTTTCAACACCAAGAATGCCATATCAGAATAGTGTTGTTTAAAGGAAAAATAGGTCTCTTGAAGAATTAGCTGGAACAATGCTAAATGAAACTATCTTGCCTAAGTATTTTTAGGCTAATGCTATTAATGCTACTTGTTATGTCTTAAACAAAGTTCTAATTAGACCTATATTGAAGAAAACTCCATATGAACTTTATAATGAAAGAAAACCAAACATATCTCATTTTCATGTTTTCGGTTGAAAATGTTTTGTGCTGAATAATAGTCAGGATAATTTGAGTAAATTAGATACTAAATCTGATGTAAGCATTTTTCTAGGACATTCTTTCTCTAGTAAAGCATATAGAGTATATAATAAAAGAACTATGACTATTGAAGAATCCATTCATGTTGTATTTGATGAAACTAACCCCTTAAAAAAGGAAAAGGCTACTTTGATGATGATGCAATAATTCTATCAAATATATATGTGGAAGGAGTAAGTTCTAATCTTAATAATAAAGAAGAACCAAATGACACGTCTCAATATTTAGATCTTCCAAAAGAATGGAAAGCGCACAAATCTCATCCAATTGACAAAGTTATTGGTGACATATCAAAGGAAGTTTCTACTAGACATTTTTTATCTAATGCATGTAATTATATGGTATTTGTTTCACAAATTGAACGTAGGACTATAAATAAGGATATGCAATGAAGTTTGGATATTAGTTATGAAAGAGGAACTTAATCAATTTGAAAGAAATCAAGTTTAGGAAATAGTACCTAAACCTTTGCATAAGCAAATAATAGAAACTAAATGGGTTTTTAAAAATAAATTGAATGAAGATGAAATTATCATAAGAAATAAAAGTTAGAGTAGTGGCTAAAAGATATAATCAAGATGAAGGCATTAATTTTGATGAAACCTTTTGTTGAATTTTCTCAATATTGGTTGTTGATTCTTGATAGAAAGAGTTCCCTTGAAGGTGTTTATACTTGTGCAAAGTAGATGATCTTTGCATGGTTCTTGAAGTTTCAAGTGAGTGATCTTGAAGTGGTTGTTTATAAGAGGATATCTCAAGTGGTTCTTGAGAACTAGATGTAGCTCTCCATGATTAAGAGTAAACCAAGATAAATTTTTACATGATCTTCTTCTTCCTTACACTTTTTAATCAACCATAATGGCTTAACCCTAATTTTCTTAAATTGATCATCAAGAGTATATTAACATTTTGAATATTATGTAACTCATTATCATATTCCAGGTTTCTTGAGTGGCTTATGATTTTGAACTCACTGTTTTAATTTATTGATAATGATGAAAATGAACAAGACTTTCCAATAGGAACCTACGGCTTGACTTGTTTTATAAATAGGCAGAAACAGACTTGCTAAAAAATATTTTTAAATAAACAAATCAAACTTAAACTTATTAAAAAGCTTATTTAGCCTAATTAGGGACTTATTTATCTTTATATATTGTATTTTTATATTTATTTTATTATATTTATATAATATTAATATATTTATAAAATTTGTTAAAAATTACAATTTTAATTTTATTCAAAAGAAATCCTATAGTTGTAAAATTCTCTAATATTTATTATAAAAATTGTATACATTATTTTAATTTTAAAATAAATATTTTATATTTTATTTTAGTCTTATGTATATCAAAATTTGTATATACATGTGTGTTATATATCTATGCTACGTGCATGCGTTGTATTTTTTGTATATGTTATTATATTTGTATATAATTAGTATTTAATATATATTATGTAAAATTATATAGTTAAAGATATGAATCTTTTATCTTGCTGGCTTTAAGGTTTAAACTTTTTTAATCAATCATTTATATAGACTTTTTAAGTCTATTCACTAGCTTTTTTATATTGTAAGCTTTTAAATAGGCTTATAAATCTTGTAAACTTTAAATTAGGTTAGACTTTTAACAACAACAAGGAACTATAACAGGTAATAGATTTAGACCTTAAAATTTTTAAATAGACTAAATTTTAACACTTAAAGTCTAACTTAGTTCAATCTATTCTTATTTTTATTCTTATTTGTGGTGAATTTTTGAAAAAAAAAAAATCTGCTAACCTAGTTCACTTTTTCTTAGATTTGTGATCATTTAGTTAACAAAAGCAAGTAACAAGGATATTTAACTTGGTTATAATAAGGTAAAGAAACTTATAAAGATATAAAAAGAATAAACTCTTTTTGATTGAAAATAAAAAAATTTGAATATTAATTTTTAATTTTGTTGCATAATGAACCAATATAAAATATAATTTTTTACATCAATTATAATTAAAATTAATATAAAAATATTTTTTATATTAATTATAAAATAATTGATATATTAAATTTTTTAATTATCAAAATAATACTATTTTATTTTTATATTAATTATCTTATAATTAATATAAAAAATTTTATAAAATACTTAGATACTAATGATCATAGGAGAGATATACAAGCAAAGGAGAAAATATTTTATTTTGCAATTGCTAATCAAGAGTCAATTATGATGAGAACATCTAAACATATATAAAGGTACTTCCATGCACATGTAAGTTAATTCGGACTCAAAACATAGTATGCAGGTAGAATGCTTCTGTAGCCAAGCAACATGTACTTATTTCTTTTGTGTTGCATCATTTTTTTACCCGTTTCTAATAGAATAGCTCTATTTTTCTATACGTAAGAATTGTGTTTTTTATCATTATTTTTTTTATATGGAAAGCAAAGAAATATTATAGTAAAAAATAGAGTAGAAATAGAATAAATAAAATTGAATTATTTAAATAAATAGAAATAGAAAAAAAATTGTTTATGTTTGGATGGATAAAAAAAGTAAAAAAAAAATAAATTAATTTTAAAATCTTTTTTATTATGTTATTTTTTTCATTTTAATTTTAATTTTTAATTTATTTAAAAATTTAATAATTTTTAAAATGAAAGGATAAACTTATACATTATTAGTTTTTTCTCATTCTCATAACTTTTTAAGAAGGAACAATAAGATAAAATAAATTAAATTTTTCTATTCATATAACAAAACTCACCAAAACGAATAATTTTTCTTCATTCTTCTATTTTTTTTCATCTTTTATTACTCTGTTCCTCCCACTTCCATGCAATCCAAACAAAACGTCAAACTTCTATTGCTCACAGTTAGATTTTATTAAGTTAAACTAGTTAGCAACATAGTTACATGTAAAAGTTCTAAAATACCATTATAGTACAATTAGCAAAGTCAATGTTAATGATTTTGTTTTCGATATGTTATGGTTTTTATTCAATTTTCTTTTATACTTTAAAAAATAATGACGGTTAAAATTATCATAATTTTTATATATTTTTTCTTTATACAAAATTAATTATATTTTTAATCTATATAAAAATCTGACTTCTTAAATTGGTTAACATTAACTAATGAAATATGTAATTTTTATATCAGTTTAACCATGTTAAAAGTTATTAGAATTTTTATAATTTGTTTCTAAATTTATTTAAGAATCGATATAAAAAATGAATTTTAATCAATTTAAAAATATTTTATGCAAAGTGTATTTCACATTTTCATTAGATGTATGTTTATATTTATAAATATAATTTCAAATTATTATTGAGTAATATTTTTAATAATATTAAACATATAACTTCTTACTTATATAAGTAATTGCATGCACTTACCCTAAACCCTTTATATATACGATTATGTAACTGAAAAAGTATAGATGAATGGAAAATAAAAGAAAATTAATTGATAATAAAAAATGTTTAAATAAAATTAATATATATATATATAATATAGAGAGAGAGGAGAGATTAAATTATTTTAGAAATAATTTATATTAAAGTTATTTTATTTAATAATATTTTTAAATGGATGAATTTTATCAATTTAATTGTTAAATTAATAGATTTTATTATATAAATCATGTTTATAAAATTTTATAAATTTAAAACATATTTTATATTTTATTAAATAAATTTAAATTAATATATATATATATATATATATATATATATATATTAGAAGACATATATTATCTATTAAAATAAAATTATATAATAAAAAAATGTGTATATGATTTATAAGAATAAATGAAAAAAAATATAAAAAAATTATGTTTGTTTGTGTAAGAAAATAGAAAGAAATAAAATATTTTTTTTATTAATCCTACCAAATTTTTAACTTCTAAACAGGATATCAGAAAGTGGGAGAAAATTTTTTTTTATTTATATTATTTAAATTATTTTATATATTTTTAAAAAATAAATATTATATTAATAAAAATTATAAATAAAAAATTATTTTTTAAAAAATTTTATTTTCTAAATTTATATAAAATAAAATTTATATTATTAATTAATATATATTTTTCTTTCTTTTTTATTCATTTAAACAAAATAAAAAAAATTACTTTTTTTTTATTTTTATCTATCCAAACAATTTATTACTCTTTTCTTTAATTCTTGCCTTGTACTAACGAAAGGATACTTATCATTCTCTTTGCTTGTACAGGCTATCAAGCATAAATATAAAAAGAATCCAATGACAAAAAGTATCCAATGACAAAAAATATCCGTACATGACCAAAATCTAGTAATGCAAATATTAAGGTGAGACAAACTATAATTAGAGGATAAAAACCGAATGCTTATGTACAATAATATATGTAGGTAGAAGGGTGTTGACAACATTATTCAAAATCTAATTAAAAGCATCATGTGTGCTTGATTCTTGCCGTGAAGTAACAGAATGATCCATACTGTTTGCTTTACTTCTAATCCCAAGAAAGGAATCTAATATGAAGCACAAGCATAAATAATGTGCCAAACGACCAAATGAATCGAAGGTTCATTCACACCCAAATCTAATACACCATGATGGCCTTCTCAGCAGCTTTCTCCACTTCTTACACTCTCCAAAGCAGCTTAGTGTGTACCCAAAATTCAAACCCCCTGTCCTTAAACACCTCGTTATTATTCCCACCCCAAGTTGGGAAGAAACTCGTCCACCAACCTCTAAGGTATAAAGGGTTGTCTCCCAAGAAACGTTTCGGTGAAATCAAGGCATCAATTAAGTGGGAGAAGGGCTTCAAGAAAGTTGAGGTGTTCAGCAAGGAGCACCTTGCTGTCTCACTGGCTTATGATGTTGCTCAGCTTTCTAACAAATTTACAAAAGAGAGAGGTGCTTTCACTGTTGTTTTATCTGGTGGATCACTAATCAAGTATCTCAGGTGAGTATTACCCTCGTTTTTTAATTATTATAATTTACTCATTTTAACTTTTTTTGTTTTTTTTATTTTTAATTATTGTAAATTTTGATGAAAATTTATAAATATGTTAGTTTATCAAATGTAGAACTACTTTTATAAACTATAAATTATTATGTTTTCTTATGAAAAATAAATCAAGGCATTGAAGAACTTTCCTTGATTGTGAAAATTGGAGTATGAGATAATGAGAACGTAGGGAGGGATCCAAGGGATTCCGTGTAAAAACTAATATCCATCTTTTTAATTTTTTATATAAAATATTTATAGTGTTGTAAATTATTAAATAATTGGATAAGTTAAAATTTATTATCTTTTATCCTCTTTTTTAAATTTTCAATGGACAGAAGGCATATAAGTTACATTTATTAAATCTTTTTATAATATATTTTTTATTATTTTATTTTATATTTAGTCTCTCTTCATTTATTTAAAATTGTAAAAATTAGGTGAGAGTACATTATTCGTACAGGGGATAGTGAGACAGGGGTGGTGATTTTGATCACATGCGAACTCATCTCACCTAAAACGATAACATTTTTCTAAATAAATGCTTAATCACAAATTTGTGCGGCATAAACTAGACATGACATGACGTGAATAACCTAACGTTGAACTAATTTGATGTCTGATATATTTTATAATTTAATAATAAGGTACAACTTAATTTATTTCCGACACAAGCACGACTTAAACCTGAATTGTCTCCTTATTTCTGGTCTGTAATATGAGAAAAGTTTTATCATGATTATTATGGTGGGATTTCAGAAAATTGGTTGAACCTCCCTATATTGATTCCATAGAGTGGTCAAAATGGCATGTTTTTTGGGTGGATGAGAGAGTTGTGCCAAAGGATCACTTGGACAGTAATTACAAGCTTGCCTACGATGGATTTCTCTCAAAGGTATTTAAGTTGACTTTCATGTGTCATTGCTTATTCAATATTCAGCTTGAAGAAGAATCAGTACAAATTTAAAATCAATTACTACATCTTGTCTTATATACAAGATTAGGTTAAATATATTTTTTAATTTTTTTAAAATTTTAATTTTAATTTTTTATTTTAAAATAATTGATTTTGATCATTTATTTTTTAAATTGTATTATTTTAAATTCTTAAAATAATTCATATTTAATAAAAATCATGATACATTAATGATAAAAGATTAAAAGTAGTTTATTTTACAAAATAAAAAAATATAACTAATCTTTTAAAAATAAAAAATTAAGTTCAAATTTTTAATCCTATAAATTTATTTTAAATATTTCACAAAAATTAAGGGATATAGTTAATTAATTATATAATGATATTGAATTTCACTTGTTAATAATTTATATTATTTTTTTAAAATTATTATTAATATTGTTATCCAATTACTTAATTCGGTTAATTATAAGTAATTATCTTCTCTTATTTTTGTGAACGAGAAAGAAAGTCAAAAAATTAATTTACCACAATAATGACATTTCTGTAAAATAAAAATTAATGTAATAGATAATTTGGTGGAGATCTATAAAAAAACCAAAACAATTTTTTTAAAGGAGGATAAATTATAGTATTTTGATTTGGATGGTCAATTTTTTCTTATATTGTATATTATTTTCTGGCACACTCCTTTTGAATGATTAGTGTTAGTCTATATATGGATATATAGAGCATGAAATTGAGATTCTAATTTGACACTCTGGTCAGTCAATTAAAAACTTATTGTATAATTCCATTGTTCTGTTGGAAGGTTCCAATTCCTGCAGTAAATGTCTATGCCATTGATGATGCCCTTCCAGCTGATGGAGCAGCTGATGTTTATGAGACAAATCTGAGACGCTTGGTTAAGAGTAATGTGATAAGCACATCAAACAGTGGGTTACCAAAATTTGATCTCATGTTGTTGGGTATGGGCCCTGATGGGCATGTGGCTTCTTTATTCCCAGAGCACCCTCTTCTGAAGGAGGATCAGAAATGGGTTACCTTCATCAAAGACTCACCAAAGCCACCACCTGAAAGAATCACTTTTACCTTTCCAGTAATTAATTCATCTTCAAACACAGCAATGGTTGTCACTGGTGAGGGTAAATCAAGCGCAGTTTACTCTGCATTAGAGGATGGTCAGAAAACAGATAAATTGCCTGTTGAACTAGTTTCGCCTGAAGGGGAGTTGAAATGGTACTTGGACATAGGAGCTGCTTCAAAGCTGTTTAAGGATTAGATGCATATATATCATATGCAAGTCTAATAATAATGCCTTATTTGTATAAAGCTGCATTTTTAACCACTTCGGGGGGTTCTTGACCTTTAGGAAAGTAAATAGATATTTTATCTTTATGATACTAATAAAGGCATTTAATCAATATTTATTAGCAATTACATAGTATCTATAAGCGTTTTAATTTGTCTGTGTTGAAATTAGAAATCTAATTTATCTACTGATGCCCGCAAATATCTTCACATAGGAAGGCACGACACATTGTATAAACCATTAAGAATCATTAAAAGATTAAGAGTGTGTTCTGAAGTATATTTTATATAATTAAAAAATAAAATAAGTAGTAGAGATTTTTTTAAAACCGTTTTAGCTATGTTGGATAAGGTAGCGATTTAATGGAAGCAGCAATTTTTTAATACTACAAAAACTAGTGTTTACTTTTTTAAGTGATGAAAGTAGTTTTTTTATCGGTCCCGATTTTTCAACGTGCGGACAGCAAATTTATTTATTTATATTTTAAATTTTTTTTAATAATTAATTATTATAAAAAATTATGATTAATTCTATTATATATATATATATGATTGTAAAAATTAATTTATAATCGATTATTAATATATATAATTAATTATTAAATTCCAATAATTAATTATATGAAAGTAATAACCAATTAATAATTATATATATAATTGAGTTAACTATTAATTTTTTAATTATTAATAATTATATTTTTTTATTATTGAATTTTAATAATTAATTATTAAATAAAATATAAATATAAATAGATAAATTTATTATAATTATATTTAAAAATTATTTTAATTTTTTAATTTTTTAACTTTTATCCTTTACACTTTTTTTTTAATTCTTTATTTATCCTTCACTTTTTATAAACATCTTTTTTATTCATTATTTCTCTTCATTACCTCCACCCCTCTCTCCCAGCCACCTTCTACATCATTGATCTTCTATAATTAGATAATATCTTATTTTCTTTCTTCGATATTATTTTTCAATTTTTCTTTTTTCAAAACATATTCCTTATAACATTCAGTCTCTACTGTTTCTTATATATGTGTATTTTTCATCTATTTTCAGCAATAATTTCTAAATTAATATCTTTTATTTTTTAAATAATGGTAAAGCAATATCTGACATGTATAGTATGGATAATAAAGAAATGTTAGCGTTGAAAGTGTGATTGATATTTTAACATTCTAAAAACTTAAGTACAATTTTTTTAATACCCAAATTATAAACCTTTTAAATTCAATGTTAAGGAAACATGGGACTGCGTTAGCCCATTTCAAGCCTAGTCCATTTCTTTTGCAGTAAAAATACAATAAAAGATCCTTTAGCTGATGAAAGATTGTAGCATGGTACTCTTTCTCTTTGACAGCTAGGAGATAACCCTAGCAATTTTGTTTGTTTGGGCGTGTATTTTAAGACTTCAGCTTGACCATAGTTATAATTTTTATATTATTGTTTAAAATTAAAATTTTTAGTTTCATTATTGAAGAATTCATTTAAATTATTTATAATAAATATTTAATCTTCTGTAATCAAAATTTAAAATATAAAAATGAAATAAATATTCTTTGATAAAAATATTTTTTTGGATTTATTTATAAAATTTTACAAATAAAAATTTTTAATTTTAAAGGAAGAAATTTATTTATTTAATAATATAGTTTTTATTGAAAACCTATAATATAAATATTAAAATAAACAAATAAATATCAAAATATATTTTTTTATAATATAGAAAGACTAAAATAGTTATAAATTTATTTATATTATTTTATTTTATTTAATGAAATCTATATAAATAAAAATAAATTAATAAAATTTATTATCCTTATTTTTAATATAATATATAATTTAAATAAAAATATATATTAACATTTATAATTAATCAAAAATTTATAATACTTAAATTCTAATTCAATAATTATATTATTATTTATTATTTATTTTTATTAGTCAATTTAACTAGCTTTAATAAATATTTTTAATTTAAATTATCAAATTTTCATTTTTCAGTTTTTAAATATCTTTTCAACTTTTAACTAGTTTTTTAACTTTCCGTTAATATATTCAATAATTTTATCAAATACATTCTAAGATTAACTTTAAATAAGATCATGTTTAAATTATTATTACATATTAACCTCTATATATCTTGAAATAAAAATTTAATTTCATAAGTTTTAGAACTTCATATATTAATTGGATAGACCCTCATTTGTGGAAATGAAATTTCAAAAATAAAATTTTAGTTGCCTACAATTAAGGTCATTCTATTTACTTGTTTAATTAAATAAAAATATGTTTTATTTAATATAAATCACGGTGCCACACTAGAGGCTTAAAAAATTGGAAGAAATATATCTTTTGAATTAGAAATAACATATATATGGATCATAAAAAAATTAAATGTTTTATTTAATATTTTCGATATTTTCAACATTATATTTGCAAATGAAAACAAATTAGATTCATCGTTTTTTTCTTTCTTCAAAGTGCATCCTTAAACTTTAATGTTACTTAATCTTAACAAAAATTGAAAGTAATATGTCAATCTTTTTGTTTAAAAATACTATATGGATAATATAAATATTTTAAAAATATTTTATTTAATATTTCTGGTATTTTCAACATGGTGATTATGTGTAGATAAAAACAAATTAGATTTTTTTTTCTT
This sequence comes from Canavalia ensiformis, assembly GCA_026541065.1. Classification (NCBI taxonomy): domain Eukaryota; kingdom Viridiplantae; phylum Streptophyta; class Magnoliopsida; order Fabales; family Fabaceae; genus Canavalia; species Canavalia ensiformis. Next base: position 322,874 of record JAMKYM010000035.1, on the reverse strand, counting down.
TTCTCCAAGATACATACTTCCTTTTAATTCTATTAATGTGTCCTTGAGATAAATTCAAAGTGAGAAGCTCTCAAAATATTTTAATAGAGAATGGTATAAAAAATATTATTTTAATTGAAAGAAGCTTTTCTAACAAGCTTCCCCTCTCTGTATATATGAAGGCACTACAGCCCATCTCCTATATTTTTTACTAGTAAAAAAATTGACCTTCACCATTTTAACTTTTTTATTTCCATTTTTTTCTTCCATCATCTTGATGATTCAGATGCTTTCATCTTCCTTTCTTACCGCTTCAACTCTTTATTATTTTCTTCTTTTTTCTCTTTATGTTATTTTCAAAAGGTTAGGACTTGATTTTACTTTTATTTTTACATAATCTTAAACTCTGTTTGATGCTTTTTTTGAGGATTCTAAAAAGTCTATAATTTTCTTGACCTACAACTTGTGTAGTTGAAGGAGAAAAGATGAAAATCTCTTCTTTTTTGTGGTCATTAAATCATTTTCAAGGTAAAGTTAGGAACTTATTTTACTTTGAAAAAATTTTAACTAATAGGAAGGGAAATTCTTCCCTTGAAAGAAGTTGAAATGTGGACCATATTTTAGATGCTGTTGTTTTTTAGTAACTGAAAATAATAGAAACCAAATTAATATAAATTTTCTTCATAAATACATTAATTTTATTGGAAAATATATTAAATTAGATGTGTACACATTTGCATTTCATATAAATAAAAAATTTACAAAAAATTAATATATAAATTATAATCATATATATATATATATAAAATAATGACAATAAAATTAAATTTCTAAAATATTATATAAATTACCTAAGTTTTTCATCACTAAATTGTCCCTAATGAATTAAATATTTTAACTTTACACAAATATTAAAATCTTATATATATATATATATATATATATATATATATATATATATATATATATATATATTGAAATATTACAGTAACAAAATATTGAAGTAACAAGGAGATAAAAATAATATAAAATTATATTTATATATATATATATATATATATATTTGCATTATTAAAAGTAAAAAAATTTCATAAATTTAATATATTTAATTATAAAAATAAATTTTAAATTATGTAAATGTAAAAGACTTTGTAAAAATATTAAAAATTATTCTAACTATTACTCTTAAAATAATCATTAATAAGTTAACATTTAACAAATACTTGGCCTAATTACATTTTTTTACCTTTCTAGTTTAGTATATACACAATTTTGGTCTTTCAACTTTTCAAAAAAATTTAATTTTAATTTTTAAAATTTAATCCTCTATTGATTTTTCTAAATCAAAACATTTAAAATTATATACTTTTACACAAATTTTAAAGAGTTTTAATAGTATTAAACATGAAATGATTTTAAACATTACAAATAAGAAATTTATTGAAATTAAATAATACTTAAAGAATTTTAGAAGATTTAAAATTAATTTTTGAGGAAGAAAATTTATATTTTTTATTTTAAATTTAATTTAATATTTTGATTAATAAATGTTATGCATAAAATTATTTATTTATTATAATTTTAAAAAATATAATAAAAAATTATTTAAAAATTATTACTAAATTTTAAAAAAAAAAACCTAAAATTATTTAGAAAAAATTAAAAATTCAAATTGCACATAAATCAAACCAATATAATAAAAAAAATTAAATATTTTTAACCTTTATCAAAACTATAGTCATTATTTAGTAATAATTCAAATAATTAAATTATATATATATATATATTGGAAGGTTTTTTATATAATTTGAACTTTTAATAAATTTTATTTAGGATGGACACATAATTTATCATTTAATTATTAAAAATTAATTTTTATAATTATAAAAAAAAGCGACACATAAAAGAAGTTGAATATGTTGTTGTAGAAAAATTTTAAATTTTTTTTTTGAAAAAAATTATAAAAAATTAAATGTTTTTAAGATATTTAAACTAAAAAAATAATAAATATAAACACACTAAAAATTTATATTAGTTCATCATTTTTAATTCAAAATTACGATCAGTTTCTTTTATTATCTAAAATTTTTAGAATCTATTTCAAACACGTGTTTAATTATAATAGAAGAATAAATATTAAAATCTTGCTAAAGTTAAGAATATTTGAACTCTTTAAAATGAACTTAGTTAATATATTTATTTTTTTACTTATAAACTTCTATCATTATAAAAAAAAAAAAAGACAAAATAGTTGAAAAATGAACTTGTAACATTTTTATTAAATACATAACCTTAGATTAGAAAAAAAACATATTTTACCATTTTGTTGAACTACTTCATGTATCAAAGTTCCTTCTTAACGCTTTTTTTACTTTTGCACAGGGCTTGTTCCTTTTTTGACATATCTGTTTTTTTTTTTAAGCTTTAACTTTGATAAAATAAGAATTTGATAATTCTTTTCGATAGATTATTATTTAGAAAAAATTTATTTTTACTAGATTTATGTTATATCCTGTCTTTCTTCTTTTACTGAGACTACAAAATTAAATTTTTATAATTGTCTAAGAATGTAACCTACTATACACACGTGTTTATTTTCATTTATCAAAATGTTTATTAATATATATTTTTATAATTTAGTTTTAACAATAATAATTAAGTTAAAGTTATATAATTATAATTTTTAATTAATTAATAATATAGAAAAGTTATATTAAAAAGAAAAAATCAAATTACTTTAAGAAAAATTTATTCCAACAATAATAATTAGGTTAAAATTATATAACTATAATTTTTAATTAATTAATAATATAAAAAAATTATATTAAAAATGAAAGATCAAATTAATTTATAAAAAACTTATTCTAAAATTATTTTATTTAATAAATTTTTAAAATAGTTAAATGTTATCAATTTAATTGTTAAATTAATATATTTTATTGTATAAATTATTGTTAAAATATTTTATAAAACTTTTAAAAAATATATTTTATCAAATAAATTTAAATTAATACATATTAAAAATATATATTATTTATTAAAATAAAATTATATAATAAAATATCAATCTTTTTAAAATTTATAAACATAATCTATATATTAAAATCTATTAATTTAAACTATTAAATTTATAAAATTTAACTATCCAAAAAAATATTATGCATGTTAAAAAAGATATTATGCAAAATAAATTTAACATGAGTTCATCTTGTGATAATTTAGATCCCTTTTTTTATAAATATATCAAAAATAAATTATATATATAAATAACAAATAAGCAAAGATTTTAGTGCGTAGTTCATCCCTTCCAAGGTCCAACATCTTTAGTATCATTTCCTTTAGATGTATCATTTTCCTTTACATTAAAGGAAAGACTTTCTAGATTTTCTTATAGCTAATCTAGATTTTTATTGAAATTAGTGATATATAAATCACATAAATCAGTTTTATTTATCAAATTCAATATTTAAATATCTTTATTTGTATGTACAATTTAGTGTAATATATTAAAATAAAAATTTTTAAAAATTGAATGATTATTAGTAACTTTTAAAATACCTGTCTAAAAATGAGAATTCAAATTGATAATAGATTATAGTAGTAACATTTTAAATTTTCAAGAAGTTAATTGGTGGTCAAAATTGAAAGATGATAAACCAATATCACGAAACATTTACTCATTATTATCTAATATTTATAATCACGCGCGCCATTAAGGGCGCACAACCTTGAGTGGATTAGTCCAAAAGCAGCAAGGCAAGAAGTGAGAAAGAAAGAAAGAAAGAAAGAAAAAATACATGATTTTGCAGATAATGAGGCCTCAACCAGATGTTACTGTCCCTCTTAGGTCGACTACTATGACACTGGTGTTATCTCTGCTTCCCTTTGCCAATGCTATCTCAGCCAATAGGCCTGCAGCCTCAGCAGCACGGCTTTGATGATTCCCAACCCCATTGCAAACTCTCCTCATCTGGCCGTTAAGGCATTTCCTTACAACTTGGCATGCAACTTCACTGGAGATCACATCCCACAAGCCATCACTTGCTAGTATAAGAAACTCATCTTTGCTGCTTCGCTTGGTCACTGTCACTTCTGGTTTAGATATTACATACGGCCGAAGGTATTGATCTCCTGCATCAAACTACAGTGTCAGAATAGAAAGAAATTGATGCAGTACCAGTACGGTGTTACGGAATTGAGCTGTGGTTGCATACACCATAGCACAAACAGATCGCACCTATATTCTAGCAGAACAACCAGGCATACAAGTTGATGAATAATGCATATTTGGGAAATTATGGGAATGGATTTGAAACAATATTCAAATGCAGTCAAGTAAATCTTGCTAAATATGACGGTTACTATTTTCCATTTTTAGATCTGGTTCATAAATCATATGAAAATTCCCTATTGTCTTTTATTAAGAATAAATAGATCATTGATTTTAAGTCTTACACCAAGTTTGACTATTTAGGCATGTAGGGACTAGAGTGCTCCATGCAATTTGATAAATACGGATTCCTCAATCTTGAGATCAACCATTCCATATCCATGCCGTAATATTCTCTGCATTTAGCATTGGAGAGTTCCACGTGTTTGACCATAACACCACACGAGAAGCGATTGTTACTTGTTAGGAATAGATTACGCATGTGGGGAGGATTGGGGACAAATGCCTAGAGTAATTAAATAATTGAAAATTTTTGGTCCTATCTTCAAGTTTAAGACTTTAAACAACCGGACACTCTACCAATAATTTTTAAATTAAAAACAGTTCTGAGATATGATTAATACAACTACTGAGGCAAACTTGTTTTATATAGAGGAATCATCCTTAATCAAATTCTATTATATTCCTTTTCCATAGGAGGATCTGCGCGATAGTGTGTCAACTTGATTGGTTAGACTTAGAAAGGCAATAATTGTAGATAATCAAATTTAAAGTCAGAGGATGCCGATAATAATAATACTCATTTTTTGTCAAAGTTGCTCTGCTACTCTAAAGCCAGAGGGAGCTGAGATTCTTCTGCTTTTTCGGGCTGAGAAGGTAGAAGCGGTATGTTAAAAAACGCCAAAGGGAAAGGATATTCATATAACACGGGCAACAACAATGTCATTGAAGGGGCTTAATTAACTAATGCAGTGATCAACAAATATTAGGAATCTGCATATATGTAAAGACTTGAAAGTTCAAACTAACCTATGGATCGCGAAGTAGCAAGAACACCCAACACACGCTGGCCATTCCAGTTTATGACCCTTCCCCCGGCCTCTTCGATTCGCATCAACTCATCAGGCCTGTCGGGCTGTGAACATAAAGGGAAGCACTATGCTATTATCTTATCTAACGATAAATTACTTTGCGATGAAAAAATGCGTGCCATTTTAATTATTAATTAATTATATAAAAGTTTTGATGCACCCCGTTACAATAAAGATCTCAAATCTGACAATAATATTAATAATCGAAATAATTGACTCTAGGATACGACAAAAAGACAACTCTTAGTTTACAACCGTATGTGGACGCTACACATTTACACTCCAAACATTCACTCGCAGCAACAATTTTGGCCGTCTAAACATTTTCATCATCAAATTGAAGAGCATTGACTTACATGTTTACATGTATGTATATTTTTAAGATAATGTCAAAAATGTCAATCAAAATGTGGTGCCGTGCCAGCTTTTAGCATCAATGAATTTTAACACTAACATATAAATAATCAAAATTTTGAAAAATGCAGCAAATTTTATGCTCACATAATCGATAACCAATACTAAAAAGAACCGTCTAGGGATTAAAAATTGAAGAAGAAATTTTGTAGTTAAAAGTTACCTACCTTTTTGAAATCCGTTGATAACGCTACGGGAGAAAAAGAAATTTTTACATTATTCCAAAAGTCTAATAAATTTTATTTCAAGAAAATAAAAACACACATTAAATAATTAAGAATATAGAAACAAACATACCTTATGATCACGAGACAAGTCCACGGCTTCTCCTCCTCTTCCCATCACGGCCCTACAATCACCGCAATTAGCGATGACAACCTCCGCCGCCGCAACAATGGCCACAACCGCCGTTGAGCCCACCGTTCTGACCGCCGCATTATCCGCGAGCTCGCTATCCATTTTACGAAAACAGCCTTCCATCACTCCTTCCCAGTCCCACTCCATACTCCTCTCCACCTCCTCCGCCACTAGCCGGTGCAACCGCTCCCGGCACGCCTCTGCCACCTGAGCTCCGCCGTGACCATCGTACACCGCGAAGAAGTCGCACTTCCCTCTCTCCTTTGCCACAAACCCTATCTCCATGCTCACCGCATCCTCCATCTCTTTCCTGTTCCCTATCACCGACACCGAGCCGTACGATAAAACGGCGTCGTTTCGGTTCAACGACCCCCGATCCTCCTCCTCCGATGACGACGACGACGCCAGAGACAGCGATATCTCCACGTGCTCGTGAATCTCCCTACGCTCTTTCTCCGTTCCGAAGGTCTTCACCTCTGCCGTCGGAGACTCGCCGGCGGCGCCATTCCCGACGCCGATCTTCGTTTGGCAAGTGTACTTCATTCGACGGATTTTGAGCCTTCTTAGGCGACCATTCTCGAACCTCGCGACGGTCTCGCGAGAATCGGGGTCCACTCGCCGGACAGCGTTTACCGACGGCGAGTGGCGTTTTGGGTTCTTCATCGTCGTTTTTGCATGTAACGAACAAAACAGACCACGAAACTCGATACACCAAAAAAAATTCAAAAAAAACGCCAGTATAGAGAAACGGCATGTAGTGAGCAGGGAGCGAATTTAAAGTGTTTGATTGCGAGATCTGAGAGGCGTTGAATCTGTAGCGTTGATTTGAAAGGAAGGGTATGATGAGGGTAACAGGTGGATATTTAAGGACCAGTGAGTTGGATTTTTGTGAGAGAGACGTGGACGGCTGAGATTAAAGGGTGGGGTACGTGGAACGTCGATGTTGGGAGAAGTGATACGGTTGTGTAAAAGATGTGGTAAGGGTGGGGCCAGTTGGTGAAAGGAGATGATAGAAAGAGAGAGAGAAGGGTCAGAGTCATAGGTTAGTTTACGTGGCATGACAGAGGTTGCTTTCCGTAAATTTTGCTTTTGTTGAGTTCCGCGAGGTTGGAGGACACGTGTTGAGAGTAGCTGGGTTGCGTCTCTGATTTGGGCCATAGATACCATTGCCCCCTTCACAACTACATATGCACGCACTCTCTTCCTCTCTTTCCTTGTCGATGCTGATATTATTTCGTGTGGCCTCACCCATGCTCATTATGCATCTTGTTTTCTGTGTTTTTTGTGTATTTTAATCTCAACCCAAGCCGACCCAATATCATGAAAATTTTGTGTTTGAATTCTATTATTATTATTTAATATTCTATTCTTTAAATCTTATTTGTTCGATTTTGATGTTTCTTTATGTGGCATTTAACTATATTATGGAGACTTGTATGTTTTTATTTTTGAATAATAGAAATGGGTACTTTCTGTTTGGTGTATCATTACGGTCATAGACTTGTGGCCCGAAGTTGTAGGAAAAATATCTTCGGCCAGCTGCGGTTTTCTTCTTCCGCGCCGAGTTTCCATCGAAAAGACATACGTAACTGGCAATCAGTGACTGCCTTCATTTCTTACATTGGACACGTGTGACTAAATTTCATGTTGTGTTGCGAGTTACACTGTTTATTTTTTCGGGTACTTTAATAATGTATTTGACATTTGTTGTTCAAAATTATCAAGCTACTGCAGTAGACACTATCCTGGCCACTCCACCATTATTATCATCCGTGTGAGCTGCAATTCTTTTTCTTAATCATGTGCGAGCTGTGAATTGAACTGATGGAGTTAGTAACAACTATCTTTCTATTTATTTAAATAGCATTAAATATTAATTTTAAGTATTTTATTATGCATGTTAAAATTTTAAATTCACTATTAGTTAGATAGCTAAATATTTCACATTAAAATAATAGCTAAATAAATTAAAAACTGATAATTGGTTGAGGTAATAAAGTTAGTATTACTTTTTTTAGTTTTATTAACCTAACTTGTATTTTATATAAGTTATTTAAATAATCAGGCATGATCAGTTTATTTTTTTTATAATTTATGAATTTTATTTTTTATAAAAGATATTACTATCTAAATTGACAATATCCATAATATGGTAGGATTAGCTCTTGCAGAAAAAATATTTCTTATATAAAATTTAAATTCAAGATCTTATTTAAAAAAATTAAATATATCATACTTAATAAGATTCTATTCGAGATAATTATAAATTTTTAATTTTTTAGTTTTAAAATTAATTTTAAAAATAAAAGTTATTTAAAAAAATGTTTCAGAATAGTTTTAAACATGTTTTCAAAATATTTTTAATTAAAATATAAAAAAATATATTGAATGTTGTTTTCAGTTTTGAAATATTTTCATTCTTAATTCTACCAAATCTTACCACTACCCCTATTAAATCATGATCGTCATTATCATAATAATTACCAAATTATTATTTTCACCACTACTATCATAATCTTATTATAACCATTATTATTACTACAATCATAATTACTATTATTTAAACTTTACTATTACTACTATAATAATAATAATAATTTAATTTTATATTTATATAATTTTGTATATTAAAAACAAAATAAATAATATTATTTAATATATAAATTATATTAAATTTATAATATTATAATATAATTTTTTATTATATAGTTATTTATAATATAATATTATAGTATATTATTTTTTTAAAAATAAATACTGAACAATATAAAAATATTATAATAATATATAAATTATTTATCTTGAATATTGATAATAAAATAATATATAAAATAAATTTATATAATATTTTTATATTATGATTATTATACTATAACTATTATTTCAAGAATATTACTTTTATTTTTACCACTATCGTTATATTATAATAATAATAATAATAATAAATTTTACTTTTAAAATTTTTATTTTTATTATTTTAAAATAATTTAATTATATATCTATTTTTTATAAATTTACAAATGAATGATATTATTTGATATATAAAAATTATAATTAACTTGTAACATTATAATAAAATTTTAAGTTATATAAATTTTATAATATATTCTATATTATTTTATGTAAAATAAATATTAAATAATATAAATAATTATAATAATAATAATAATATATAAAATATAGAACTGTATGATTTATAATATTTTTATATTATAACTATTATCACTGTCACTATAAGTATCTTCAACACAATTATCATCGTTATCTTTATAATAATAATATTTTAATTTTATTGTTTTAAAAGAATTTTTTTTAATTTTTATATATTTAAAAAATAAATAATATTATTTTATAAATAAATTATATTTAATTTGTAACCTTATAATATATATATTATTTTTATATAAAATTAATAATAAATAATATAAAAATATTATAATAATAACATATATAAAATTATTTATTTTGAATACTGATAATCAAATAATGTAATAATTGAAAGAAAAAAAAAACAGACCAAGAAAATTGCAGTGTGTAATGTGCAAATTGAAAGTGGAAATTGAGTTACAATTTTGAAAGCGAAATTATGTTACAAACGGAGACACAATAGGGAGTGTGGACCTTATTGAAATATTTAAAGAATTACATCGATTTTCAAATTTTAGGTAAGGAAAGGAAACTCAAGTAGAGTTTAGGAGTAGTTCTAGAATCCCTTTCTCTAGAACGAACTTTATTAATTGGTGATAAATTTAGAGGTTGGATTTAATTATATCTTAATTTAATTTTGGATAAAATTTAATTTACAAGGGTAAGTTTTAGAGCTCCTATTTTACAATAAAATTTTACCAATGATGTGATAGTTTAAAATTTATTTGTGATTATATTTAAATTTAAATATAGATAAAATATTATATGATTATAAATTGGTGATTGGATTAGTTAGGAATTAAATTGATCAATTTTAGGTGAGAGTATGAACAATTTCGAAACACTATGGAGTGGAATGAAGATGACGATGATTTTAGTGTTGATTTGAAATTGGATCCTACCCTTATTATTTTAATAAAATTGTGAAGATGTTTGAGTCTACATGCATTAACATATTGTAAGGATAACCAACTCTAAATTAGTGAAGATTATTGTAGTATATCATATAATAATCCCAACTTATTTGAGTATGTTATCATAGAAACTTGTGGAGAAGAGGATAAAATAATCTCATTCATACATTGCATAGGATAATTGGTTTTGAAAATTCGTTGAAAAGGTCAAAGAACTTGTTTATTTTTTATGTTAAAATGTAATTTAACACACTATCCTTATTCTTACTTCTACTTGAATGAAGTGTCTTATTCTTTTCTATTCTATTCTTATGCGTAACTACGACTTCTAATTGAGTCTGCAAGTGGATCACTTTTCTTTTAATGCTAAGGGGATCATTAACATAGAGAATAAACAAGAAGTACCAATTCGAAGAAGAGAAATAGATCCCCTCTAGTTTTTAGTTTAAATAGAATAACATAACGTTGTATGTACCTACCTTACCATCCAGGTCATAGTATCGTAGACTACTTGTATTTTGGGAGTATGGAACTGATGTAACTTAAATGAATATATATATATATATATGGAAAATCAAGTATATCATGTATATATATATATATATATATATATATATATATAAAGGATGATGTACGAAACAATGTTAAAAGAATATATAGGTAATCTAGAGGCTGTGACAAATAATATGTAAAATATAAATTTATATAGTTATATAGTGACACGCTCGTCGCAAACGCGCAAAAATAATTTCTAGATTTTCCCCAAACTATTAGTATAGTATAAGGTGCAACCTAGGTCATCTCCCAAAGACCATTTCATATTCTTAAGCAAATAAGGAGAAAATTTGAGCAAGGGGATTTTGGAAAGATTTGATATGAAGTTCTAAATGCAAAATACAGAATGAAATTAATTTCACTTAACAATTATCAACTCAAGGAATTCAGAGGCTATTTTCTTAACTAATCATTGATCACTAAAATCATGCATTGTGTTTATCAACCTAGGATCATCTGGAACCCCTAAAATGATCCTTGAATTCTCTCTTGAGAAACCTCTCGAATTTAATTGATTATGATCAACAAGATTTAGTAACCACTTAATCTTTTATCTAAACCAATTTCCACTGATCAAATTCAGTTGAAGTAAGTAATAAAATGAAAACCTTCAATTCAATTACTTAATTTCTACTCTTCAAACTTTTGGAAAATGATTTACTAATCAAAAACCAATTATAAATCAATTATGCATTAATCAAAATACGTCAACCGATCAAACTTTGATTAACAGACTAAAATTGAAGAATATAGTAAAGCAGAGTAGAAATCACTCAATAAGCATGTAAATAAAGATCAAGACCTCAAAGTTAAAATGAAAATAGCTTGAATCCTGAATTGAAACTCTAACAGCCTTCCATGAAGGAGGCAAACTAACAACAAAGAAAGAGGCAAACTAACAACAAAGAAAAACTAAGCCTTCCATGTAGGAGGCAAACTAACAAGAAAGAAAAACTAAGCCTTCCATGTAGGAGGCAAACTAACAAGAAAGAAAAACTAAGCCTTCCATGAAGGAGGCAAACTAAGAAAAAAAGAAAGATGGAAAATGGTGTTGGAGTTAATCTCCAAGGGTGTGTTTCTCTCTTGTAAACCCTTCTATTTATAGAGGATTTTGAGGCATCATCTTCAGAAAGTCACCAACTAGGATATTACTTTTCTACCCTTTTATTGCTTTCACATGGGCTTTGTTGAAAATGCAAAACACTTTTGAATTTTTGTCACCAATGAGCTCAACAATTTTGACTTTCTTGCAGCGCAATTTCTGATATTCACGGGTCCGAATTAGAGCTTTATGTCTGAACCAAAGTTGTAGCCCCGGATCTTAGCTGTCCAACAGATTTGATTTCATCTCAATATGACTTCTGTATCTCAAGATATGGCGGATCTTTGCACACTGTTCAATTCCACGTCAGTCAACACTATCTCATCTTTTGAGATAATTTCGGAGTCCTAAACATCCCATTTAGAATCTGCTCTTGCTTTGTAACTGTAGATACTTCTTTAAGCTTTCATTCAAGACAGATTTCATGATTTTTGGATGTCTAAAACTCTAAACTATGCTCAAAATACTATAATAATGTCATTTTAATCAGATGTAAAGCAAAGAAATTCAATTAAACTTCTATGAACCCAAACTCATAAAATATGACAAAAATACATAATTGAACATATAAGAAGTATTAATGAGATAAAAATGAGAGATAATTATTTATGAAATTTATGCTTATCAAATTCCCCCCACACTTATCTTTTGCGTCTAGGGGCAAACTTAAGTTAAGGATTGGTGACTATTTTTTTATTTATTTATTTTTTTTTTTGAAAGAATATCAAAGTTTTGAGTTGATTTCTCAAAGAATTCAAAATTTCATGAAGCATTCTTTCATCACATTTTTTGAAATTACTTAGAAAGGCAACTTTAATTTGAAAAACATAGATTGAGAAAGATAAAACCTCACATGATATCTTCCTGAATCTCTCGAGTGTTTGATTTGGTAAGTGTTTCTCTCAAATTCAATTCATGAAAGATGAACTATCATAGGCTTGCATATCTTCTACTTCTCTACTACTATGTACACATGCAATGCAAAATCAAAGAGGTCTTTATTTTGGTTATAACTAGGATTAGAAAGATGAAATGATATATTGAAGAGATACAATGTTAGACCAAGGAAAATGGTGAGGATTGAGAACTGAGTCTAAGTGCAAGTGTGAGAAACAGATATTGCTTCTTCATTCTTTTTTTTTTTCTTTTTTTTTTTCAATATAATAGTTTATTTATTAATTTATTGCTTCAGTTTTTTTTTCAACCATGATATTGATAAACACAACAATAATCTCCCCCACACTTATTGAAACAACATGGTATGATAAATCCCAAAGTATTCTTCACCTTCTATGGTGAGACAAAGTTGTTTTTTTTTTTTTTTTGATTTGTGGTGAGCTAAAAAGAAGAAAAGGCTAATCGGCTCAAAGGGCTGATCAAAGGATAAAATTATACGGTTTGGTTATTTGGCCAAGTGGTTTGTTCAGAAAAATGCCTCAATCATTTTTGTACAATTCATGTGAAAATGTAGCTTCAAAAAGAATCAATGCAAGTTCTGAAGTAACATATTCCATGGATGAAAATCACACAAGAAAGAAAATAATAATAAGGCTCAAAATCTCACAGGTAATATATTTATCAAATCTAATCTATCCAGTTCAAATATGTGTTGCCAAACTAATTAAATCTCGAAATGTAAATCATTTTGCTTCAATTATTTTATAAATCTAAAGAAAAAACATACTTCCACATTCAATTTTTTTTTAATCATAAGATGCGTATCAAGAGTCCAAGTGTAACTCCTTACTACCGATCTTACTCAAAGCAAGTTTATGATTCTAACCTAATTTTTTTTTTTTATATATCAGACCATCTCCCCCCAACTTCCTCCAAGACATTGTCCCCAATGTCTTAGACGAATTTCCTTATGACAGAAAAGAAATGTGAGAAACCACCAAAGTAAGGAAAAGTTATAACCTAAGAAAGTGGTATCTAGTTCTCTTTTGTCTGCCGCATCCCGATTTGGTTGGTTCACCAATTTGTATTGCTATATTCTAAAAATGGTGAAAATTTCAAATAAATTGAAAAGACAATGTAAATGACAAACATACACGCATGAGAATGAACAAGTAGTTGTGATTGTGGCTCACACATCTTCCTCGGTTTTACGTCCCGATGCACCTGCTCGAAACGCCTACAAGAGTCGGATGTGGCTTCCCATTCGCTTTTCTTGTAAAGCGACAAAAGGGTCTTTTAAAGTCGGATTCCCAAGACTATAACATGCTTTTTCCTTACGGAATAGTTCAAACAAATCAAGAATAGTATACTAAAAAAAATTGTTAGAAAGGTTAAAAATTTTTATACAAACTCAAAAATTGTTAGAAAGGTTAAAAATTTTATACAAACTCAAAAATTGTTAGAAAAGTTAAAATTTATACAAACTCCTAAATAAAAGCCTAGGAAACTAAAATGGTCCCCGGCAACGACGCAAATTTTTGACCGCTCGTCGCAAACGCATAAAAATAATTTCTAGATTTTCCCCAAACTATTGGTATAATGTATAAGGTGCAACCTAGGTCATCTCCCAAAGACCATTTCATATTCTTAAGCAAATAAGGAGAAAATTTGAGCAAGGGGATTTTGGAAAGATTTGATATGAAGTTCTAAATGCAAAATACGAATGAAATTAATTTCACTTAACAATTATCAACTCAAGGAATTCGTAGGCTATTTTCTTAACTAATCATTGATCACTAAAATCATGCATTGTGTTTATCAACCTAGGATCATCCCCCCTAAAATGATCCTTGAATTCTCTATCGAGAAACCTCTCCAGGAATTTAATTGATTATGATCAACAAGATTTAGTAACCAGCTTAATCTTTTATCTAAACCAATTTCACAATCGAATTCAGTTGAAGTAAGTAATAAAATGAAAACCTTCAATTCAATTACTTAATTTCTACTCTTCAAACTTTTTGGAAAATGATTTACTAATCAAAAAACCAATTATAAATCAATTATGCATTAATCAAAATACGTCAACCGATCAAACTTTGATTAACGTACAAAAATTGAAGAATATAGTAAAGCGGTAGAAAATCACCAATAAGCATGTAAATAAAGATCAAGACCTCAAAGTTAAAATGAAAATAAATTGAATCCTTGAATTGAAACTACGAACTTAGCCTCCTTAGCCGAGGCAAACTAACAACAAAAGAAAGGCAAACTAACAACAAAGAAAAACTAAGCCTCCATAAGGCAAACTAAAAGAAAAAAACTAAGCCTTCCATGTAGAGGCAAACTAACAAGAAAGAAAAACTAAGCCTTCCATGAAGGAGGCAAACTAAGAAGAAAGAAAGAAAGATGGAAAATGGTGTTGGAGTTAATCTCCAAGGGGTGTGTTTCTCCTCTTGTAAACCGCTTCTATTTTATAGAGGATTTTTGAGGCATCATCTTCAGAAAGTCACCAACTAGGGATATTACTTTTCTACCCTTTTATTGCTTTTTCACATGGGCTTTGTTGAAAATGCAAAACACTTTTGAATTTTTGTCACCAATGAGCTCAACAATTTTGACTTTCTTGCAGCGCAATTTCTGATATTCACGGGTCCGAATTAGAGCTTTATGTCTGAACCAAAGTTGTAGCCCCGGATCTTAGCTGTCCAACAGATTTGATTTCATCTCAATATGACTTCTGTATCTCAAGATATGGCCGGATCTTTGCACACTGTTCAAATTCCACATCAACAACACTATCTCATCTTTTTGAGATAATTTCCAGAGTCTAAACATCCCATTTCTGTCTCTTGCTTTGTAACTGTAGATACTTCTTTAGCTTTCATTCAAGACAGATTTCATGATTTTGGATAACTAAAACTCCTATTATGCTCAAAATATATAATAGTGTCATTTTAATCGGCAAGCAAAGAAATTCAATTAAACTTCATATGAACCCAAACTCATAAAATATGACAAAGACCACTTAATTGAACATATAAGAAGTATTAATGAGATAAAAATGAGAGATAATTATTTATGAAATTTATGCTTATCATATAGTATTATTTATATTATAACCATCACATTATTGGTATTTGATAAGCATAGATTTCATAAATAATTATCTCTCACTTTTATCTCATTAAGACTTCTTATATGTTCAATTAAGATCTTTCATTATTTTATGAATTTAATATGAAGTTTAATTGAATTTCTTTGCTACTCCGATCAAATGACACTATTATAGTATTTTGAGCATAATGAGTTTTAGACATCCAAAAATCATGAAATCTGTCTTGAATGAAAGCTTAAAGAAGTATCTACAGTTACAAAGCAAGAGCAGACTCTAAATGGGATGTTTAGGACTCCGAAATTATCTCAAAAGATGAGATAGTGTTGCTGATGTGGAATTTGAACAGTGTGTAAAGATCCGGCCATATCTTGAGATACAGAAGTCATATTGAGATGAAATCAAATCTGTTGGACTGCTAAGATCCGGGGCTACAACTTTGGTTCAGACATGAAGCTCTAATTCGGACCCGTGAATATCAGAAATTGCGCTGCAAGAAAGTCAAAATTGTTGAGCTCATTGGTGACAAAAATTCAAAAGTGTTTTGCATTTTCAACAAAGCCCATGTGAGCAAAAAGGGTAGAAAAGTAATATCCTAGTTGGTGACTTTCTGAAGATGATGCCTCAAAAAATCCTCTATAAATAGAAGGGTTTACAAAGAGGAGAAAAAACACACCCCTTGATATTAACTCCAATACCATTTTCTATCTTTCTTTCTTTCTTCTTAGTTTGCCTCATCTTCATGGAAGGCTAAGTTTTTCTTTATTGTTAGTTGCCTCCTTCATGGAAGGTTGGGTTCTTATTTGTTGTTAGTTTGCCTCCTTCATGGAAGGCTAAGTTTGTAGTTTCAATTCAAGGATTCAAGCTATTTTCATTTTAACTTTGAGGTCTTGATCTTTATTTACATGCTTATTGAGTGATTTCTACTCGCTTTACTATATTCTTGAGTTTATTCTCGTTAATCAAAGTTTGATCGGTTGACCTATTTTGATTAATGTATAATTGATTTATAATTGGTTTTTGATTGGTAAATCATTTTCCAAAAGTTTGAAGAGTAGAAATTAAGTAATTGAATTGAAGGTTTTCATTTTATTACTTACTTCAACTGAATTCTGATTGTGAAATTGGTTTAGATAAAAGATTAAGTGGTTACTAAATCTTGTTGATCATAATCAATTAAATTCTGAGAGGTTTCCTCAAGAGAGAATTCAAGGATCATTTTAGGTTCCAGATGATCCTAGGTTGATAAACACAATGCATGATTTTAGTGATTAATGATTAGTTAAGAAAATAGCCTCTGAATTCCTTGAGTTGATTATTGTTAAGTCAAATAAATTTCATTCTGTATTTTGTGTTTAGAACTCAATATCAAATCTTTACAAAATCCCCTTGTTCTAATTTTCTCCTTATTTGCTTAAGAATCTGAAATGGTCTTTGGGAGATGACCTAGGTTGCACCTTATACTATACGATAGTTTGGGGGAAATCTAAAATTATTTTTCTTTTCTGACATTTAGCGTCGAGATTATCTAATAAATATTATTCGTATTCTTACCCACTATTACTATTATCATTATTATCATAATTATTATTGTTATAATAACAATAATAATAATATTTAATATTATTAATTTTAAAATTTTAAATTTATATTATTTTGATCTATTTTAGTTTTTTAAATTAATATTTTTATTTATATATTTTTAATGAATTTATAATAAAGTAATATAATAAATGATTTGATTTTTTTAACGCTTTTAAAAATTAAAATTAAAATTAAAAATTGAAAGTAAAAATTAATTTTAGTTTTTAAAATTTTTAAAACTTAAAACTAAAAATTATTTCAACAAACTTAAAATTTTGAAAAGAATTCAAAAAATTAAATTGATTATTAAACTGGTTAAAAAATTCATTTAAAATTTAATAATTTAATCGAATTAAATTATGATTGAACAGTATTAATTAAATATTATTTTTAAAGTAATTATAATATATAATTAATTAAAATATATATAATAATATAATATATTAATATTATAATTTTATATGAATAAAAATTAAAATTATATGTCAATATAATTTTTTAAATTTAATTTATATATATAAAATTAAATTAAATATCATATAATTTTATTTTATTTTTTAATTAAAATAATATTATTTTATATAAATTAATTTTTATTAATTTTATTAATTTATTAGTTTGTTAGATTTATCAATCTGTTATTTATTTTTTATTAAAATAATTTGATGATTTAAATAATTTAAAAAAGTAATAAATTTTTATCAATTGATTCAAATGTCTATTTAGTTTTTATGAAGCTGCTTAAAATTAATGAATTATTGTAAAATTAGTTCAATTTAACTTTTAATGGATTTAAATTTCAATCTTATAATTGTATAAACAATTCACAAAAATATTTGTGACTAACAAAAATTTTCTTGAAAAACTCCAAAAAATAAGATGATTAATCAAACCATACAAGATAAATAGTAAAATTTGAATGAAACTACATAAAAGTAAACAGTAAATTATTTAACTTTATCTTCTATTTCATTTTATAAATATTATAGATTTTGTATGATTTCATAAATTATGAAATGATAATTGTATTGAATCCCATCAAGAAAACAACAGCATACATTCCATTCTTTGGTGAAGTCTAGAAATGTTGGCCCGGAAAATTTTTCTGCAAATTAATCGTTATATCTTTAACATGTTGTATGTACTTTTTTTTTAATTTTTATAATCGAATAAGATCTAATTATTTTTATTTTTATTTATTTTTATATTATAATTAAAATTTATTAAATTTTAATATTTTTATTAATTTAATAATTTTATATAAAATATAAAATTTATTAATCTAATTATTAAATTATATTATAATATCTTTATAATTTTATATATCATATTTTTATATTATTTAATTATTAATATTTATATAAATTATTAAAATAAAATTATAAAATAAAATATTTATTAATTTTTATTTTATATAAAATTTTATATACATAATTTATTTAATAATCATTTTTAAATTAACTGATAAAATTTTATATTTGATATAAATTTTAAATTAATATAAATATTAAAATTTATAATTTGATATGAACGGATTTAAGTTTTATATATATATATATATATATTCGGTTCTCGATAAATTTGAGGTACTGGTACTTGAATGACGTGGGCCTGACTTAGAATAACATGTCTATCTTCTGCATTTATTATAGTCAATAACAGTGAAAATACTTTTATTAATTGTTATGTTGGGTTCCAAATGATAGTTTTGCCCTTTGGTCTATAAAAATTTAATTAAAAATAACTAGATATCAATAGGTTAGATGCTCCGCTGTGCATTTGGTATGAAGCAGAGAATACTAGAAGCTGGAATTGACATCGTTTTAATCAAACATCTGTCCTCTTCAACATGCTGAATGCTGCAAAGTCTCCATGAATTTCTGACGTGACCTTTTTGCATCATGTTTCGCAAATTTTTACAACTTGCATGCATCCCATCTGCATATCATCATTTTCTGGAATTTCTTGAGGCCAACTTTCCCTGTATACCCAAAAAGTCCATCTATTCAATGATTTTCTCTTCACACCCCATTCGCACATCGATGGTTACGAAATTTGCCCATTCCAGCAGGTAATATGACTTATTTTTCATTTTATTGATATTTAACATTTTAACCAATAAAAATTAGCAATTAATGTTTTGCTCCAAAATTAAACTTAAAATAAACTTTGTGCAAAACTCGTTACATTAAAAAATAAAATAAAAAATTTAAAATCATTAAAAAATCAACAAAACTCATTCCCTAACCTTGCCTACGTCCTCCTCTCTTCTTTGTTGGTTTTCCTCCATCACAATTCAACTTGCCCAATTGTTCCAACCAAAAGAATTGTTAGCATCAAGCACTATCATCGTGACAATAGCAATCATAATGGTCGCTCTAGCCAAGCACAACCATCGTTTCTTCAATTAGGCACCATGGTCCATCCAAGTGCTATTGCCATCACCATTCCATCCAAGCGCCACTATTGTTTCCATTCCTGGCAAGAGTCACCATTGAATCCCTAACATAATTGCTGTGTATTCCTTTTATGACGAGGAACTACAAATTGATTTCGAACACTGGAGAAGCTATTACTTTAAAATTAGCTTTAACAAAAGGAAAGCAAGTCCTGAATATTAAGAAGACATAACAAGATATTGTGGTTTTTCATGTAACATCCCGATTTTTGTTTGGCAAAATAATTAGTAACATTGAATAATTAGGAGTAATTAATTGAGATTATATAACTAAAAACTATAATTATAGGCGAGAATAATATTAAATTAGTAAGAAAACCTTAATAAAGATTAAACAGTGACTATTTACCTAATTTTAACCTAATTAAAATAATTAGTATTTAATTGGATAAATGAATTCTACTAACCAAGATTAATACGTCCTAATCCTTACTTACATGATTAAATATATGTATAAAATCCTATTCCGTACGTCAAAACAAATCCTTAGACAAGAAGGTGAATGGCACTAAAAAAAAAAATAAAAGTTTCCCTTTTAAGTTTAGGTTATGCATACATATTGACTCAAAAGAACATCCAAACTGCCTTTCCTTAGTCATGATGGGGTGTCCACCAGACTCTCATATGCAAGGATCAAGTTTTCAAATAGAACTTTAGATCCTTCGCTGATTTTATTCTTAGGACAAAATCCTAGAACACTTAGGTCAAAGTTTACAATTTTTTTTTTAATTTCTTTTCTTTACTTGGTTGAATCAAATACTATTTTAGCTTCTTTTTTTTTTTTCATTTAGTTTTTTATCTTCATTCCTCATCAAGAAAATACCAAAATCCTTCTTCTCAAAACACATCTCCATTTTTTCTAAAAAAATCTTACTAACTCAAAGTTTCCATTTATAAAGCTTCGAAAGAAAATCATTTAAATCTCCATTCTTCTCTTCAAGAGTGAATCTCTCAAGAAAATAAGAGGAAATCTTCCTCTTTTAAAGGTCAAGAATGTCTCCTAAACAATTTTCAAACAAGTAGCATAATTTACTCTAACTTTTCTTTCTTTTTATGCATGAAAATGGTGTTTAATTGGCTTCTTTGACTTGGATCTTCTTTATTTCATCTCTCTTTCTTTTTAAACTTTATAAATAATATTTTGTAAATATTTTGAAGTGTACAAACTATTTTAAATGAAAAATATATGGTTTGTTTGGTTCAAATATTTCTAAATCTTTACTTAATTTTTTAAACAGTTAAAATTCACCTTTAAATCTTTTAAAAATTTTAACTTATTAAAATTTTTTGTTTCACATTTTTAAACACTTAAAACAGCTTGGGAAACCTTCCTAAAATTTTTTGTTAACTTTTTCATATAGTGGTTGTTCACAAAGTTTAGATCTACTTCTCTAGACCTTGTTTTAGTATGTTTTAAGTTTAAAATGTTTATTTTATCTCCATGAGACTAAATCTAGTGATTTTTTTTTTCTTGTATCTATGTTAGGAGGCTATTTTCACGCTTGCATTGGTGTTGGACTTCTTATTATCAAGTCCTAAAATTAGAGACAAAACTGAAAGTTCTAAATCCTAAGTGTAAAGGTTGAAGCTTTAAGCATTAAGACAAATCTAGTGATGAGCCTACAAGCTATGGATTTATTGTATAATAAAAAGTTTTTGTATCCATAGAAAATGTGCTATTAAATACTACTAGTTAAAAATATAATTATTTAAATAAAGCGACATTTTATGAAATGATTCAGAAAAAATTAAAATGTAAATTAAAAGAAATAATTTTTTTAAAGAGGTGATAAAAAACTCTTATAATTTAGGTTTATTATAATTTATAATTAAGAGAATAAAGTATCTATTTCCATTAATTCCTATGTATTTAAAGTAAATCATTCTATTTTAATCATTAGTTTCTTTTAGGATCACGACAATATGCTTAATTGAAATAATCTTTACTTTCATGATATTTCAGTCCAATTAAACAATTTAAGGTCCATAATAATTTAGTTTAGTTCATCAAATAATTGAAATTTGCTTTTATTATTGAAACCTTAAATTCAATTCAAAAAAGGTCAACACCAATTTTTCTCCTTGTACTCAAAATCAAGCTACAATTTTTTTAAAAAATTCAAACAAGCATTACAATTGAATCAAGAGTACATAGATATTGATGATAATAAAAAATTAATAATTAAAGGATAGTCTTAATTCATAAATTTGAATTACTCCTAAATCCTAAAATAAGGAATTTAACAAGTTATAATTCTATAAAACATAAAATAATAGTTATCATAAATCAAGAAAATAAAAAAAAATCTCAAAAACAAGAAAAACATAAGATGTAGGAACAATTTTCAATCCACCTTAAATCTTCTCTTTAAGATATATTTTTTATTTTATATACTCATCAATTTCTAATTGTTCATCCTCTTTTTAGATGCTCATTCTACATAAAAAAGAATAAAGAAAACATTACTAACTTTTTCATGAATTGTAATTGTGATTGGCACCACGATCAAGTTTTAGTTCTTTCTAAACGTTAATTTTTAATCCATTTTAAGAAGGTGATGAACCACGGTCATGGTGAACACTAGTGGATGTCCATAATTACCTTTAAAAGTTATTTTTTAATCTTTTTTTAGCTAATCATGATTGTTATTATAACCAAGGTTTGTTAGTGGTTCTTTCCATCTCTTTGAAGTTTGAGTCTACTTCACTTAACCATTATTGTCATGTTTTCCATTCCAAATTGCTTCCAATTTAACATTCTTATCAAATATAACTTCAAAGCAGGAACAAATTCTAAAAAGGAGGTATTAAGCAAAGAAAAAGGTCTAAAAATACATTCTATATGATAATAATAAGAAAAATGTATGTATCTATGATATGAATGAAACAACCCCAAACTCAAAGTTTTTCTTGTCCTCAACCAAGTTTTTAAATCTTATCTTTTATAGAAATTTTCTTTTACAATAATTGAATTTTTTAGAATTATGTAACCCTGAGTTTCTCATCATCCAAGATAATACGTCATAGCGGGATCAAATATTTATAGGACATTTTTTATATGTTTTATTTCATTCTTCTCTGAGAAAGACTAGAGATCTTGTTATGGAAGCTCTTTTTAAAATAAGTAGCTTCCTTGATTCTACCATCTTTGTTAGATCATTCTTCCTTGTAAATGTGTTCAACCTAAAAAGATAAGTTTTGATATTAAATATAAGAACATAGGCATCACACAAGAAGGGAGAGTTGAATAATATATTGAAAACTTTACAAACAATAGATAATTAAAGCATATTGTCTATCAAGAAAAATAACTTTAAGTGTAGATGTTAAGGGAAACGAGGGTCACATAAATGATATATGTTGGTTAACAATAGAAAAATTCTTTCAAAGTATTCTTTTACAAACAAGCATTTTTAGAATTTTCTTAATATAAAATGAAATAAAAAAATTATTAAATAGGACTTTGAAGACTTAAAGAAGTTTATGTATAAATGTAAGAATTATTTTTTAGATATGAATGAGGAAGTGTTGTTCTTGTTATCTTACTCATAAGTCACTTCACTTATATATAAGAAGACAAAAAAGATGTTGCGAATTGCAATATCTTTTATTCCTCTATATGCATTGCCTCGATTTAGGTGTGTGAGAGCTGTTTTTTAAAACAACAATGATATACTTTAACATGTGAGCTTTGTACGTTATATTTTGTAGCAAAATGGTCTTCTTCTCTTTTCTTGTAAAAGTCTCATCCGCATTTATGTCAATAGTTACTTTTGTATGACATAAAGATTGTAATAGAAATGTTAACTTTGTACGAGAGAGATGAAACTGTAATGGAGGTTTTATAGACATATGAAAGTTAATGTAGTTCTTAGGGTGGATCGTTGGATCATCTTTAGATGATACATCGCTTAAACTCTTTCTACAATTCTTTATTTTTAACCTTAGCGAGTTCTTTATAAATGATATTTTGTCTTTACCTTTTGATAGACATCTTGTCTTAAAAATTGTTATACGAATTATATATATGTTAAATATATTTTTAATCCTTCTAAAATTTTAAAATTTTAATTTTATCATTCATTTTTAAAATAATTGAATTTGGTCATTTATTTTTAAAATAGATTGCTTTAATCTTTAAAGTAATCAATGTTGCATGTGTCATATAACAATGTTTAAGGCTTCATTGAAGAAAGAATAATTTATTTAAAACATGAGTGATCAAAACTATTCTTTTAAAAATAAAAAATAAAACTAAAATTTTAAAATTTTAAAAAGACTAAATATATTTAATCTTTTATAAATAATTTTTTTCATCATCATTAAAATTTTTAAAATTATAAAATCTCACTTTAAATTAGATTTCAATAGATATGTTTTGTGAAATGAGAATTAAAAAAACTTTTATATGATATAAAACTAAATATAAATATATTTTGTATTAAATAATATTATGAACTTATATATAAAAAATTCAAGATAAATAATAATTATACTTCAAATTCTTACCATTTTCTATGGGATGACAATTACATACATGAAAAAAATTAGAAAACATTTTTATAAAATATAAATATAAATTTATTTTATATTAAAATAATATTTTAAATTTATATATGCGTTTTAAGATAAATAATAATTAAAGTTTAAATTTTTATTATTTCTAAAATATGAGAAAATAGGAAAGTCTAAATATATATAATTATGGTTCGTTGCAAGGAAATGTAATTAAAATTATTTTTATAAAATATAAATTATAAACACAAATTTATGTTGTAATAAAAATATTATTAATAGACATATATGTAGAGTTTAAAGTAAATGATAAATATATCTTAAATATTTATAATTTTTAAAATATATAAAGGTCCAAAATAAAATTACACACATGTAATTAAGCTATATTGCATGAAATTAAAATTAATATAATATTTTAAAATTTTAAAATATAAATATAAATTTATTTTAATATATCAAATGAATAACTAACTTAATAATTAATAATAAATAAATTATAGTTACAATAGAAAAAGAAAAATTAAATTATTAACATTATTATTTATCATTATTATTATTATTATTATTATTATTATTATTATTATTATAGTGAAACTGTTAGAGGCCCAAACTGATTGCTCCCAAACACCCAGAGTCCAACAATCAAACTCCGGAGTCTGTTGGGTTCAATTTGGAAGGCAGCTCTAAGCTCAAATTAAAAAAACCAAAGAGAAGAAAAACTAAATTTAAATAACCAAGTCTTTTGGGGTTGAAATTTTCTTAAAGAGGTTAAAAGGGAATATGAGCCGAGACTAAACATAAGGAAGCCCAAACTATCACCTAATCTGAAATTAATAAAAGAAAAAGGAGAAAATCAAAAACAGGTACTTCAAGGAGTTGTTACTTGTTGGTGAGGAGTTAACCCCTTTTGTTTAATATTTCTTCTTAGGTATATAAATGCATATGCAAAAGGGACACAAGTTTATTTTCTGGTTGCTGTGTGTGTATTTGCTAGTGATTCTGAGGTGAGAAAGATCGAGAATGTAAAACCCCTGTATTCGTTGCTTTTTTCTCTAATTTTGCGATGTTTTAGGATAAAATAAAGTAAAAGAAAAAAAAAAAAAAGGATGCAAGCAGCAGGTAGAAATGAACACGTCGTGTACTTGTTATGTGTAAGAAAAGAAAAGAACATGTGTCCAAGTGTCGTAAGATGAGATCATGATAATAATTGTATACATGTGTAATAAAAAACAGAGAAACAATAACTTAAATAAAGGGAAATTCATATCAGAAAGAAAAGGAAAGCAACCAGCAGGTAGAACAGGTCGTGTACCTGTTATGCGTAAGAAAAGAAAAGAACATGTCTCTAATTAAATAATATTTAAAACATTAATAAAAACCAAGTAAAATAAATTTTCAAACAAATTTGAGGGTAATCACAATATGTATGTATATTTTAAAAGCAAAAAATGTTAATATAAATTTAAGTTTCACCATAACTTGATGCGAACAATACATAATCTGTTTCTTCAATAGATAACTTAGAAACATAACCTATAAAAGCAAATTACCTGCAATCTTCAAGTAGACAGAGTAGTTTCCTCATGTACACTAATTGATCCAGCAACATCATCTGATATGGTTTCATCAGAGTTGATTTTATGATCTCCTTGATATGTTTCCATTGGATACAAAGAAGGCTTTGGAGGCATTTCAATGCTCTCAATATTTCCTTCAAGCATCTCAATTACTTTATTCACAGAAGGACGATCACCAGGTTTCAACTGTATACACCATAGGGCAACTACAAACATCTTCTTCAGATTATTCTTTTCCATATTGGTAACTTCTCCCATTTCAATCTCCCTTTGTTCAACCAATTGATTATAAATCCAAAAGGGAAAGAAAAGCTGGCTTGAATGATCTGCATGTGGATTCAAATTTCTTCTCCTGCTTGCCATTTCAATCAAAAGCATTCCAAAGCTATAAACATCAGCCTTATCAGATACTCCTCCAATATTTTGGTAGAACAATTCTGGAGCCATATAACCAATAGTTCCTCTAGCTGCAGTCATTGTGACAATGCTATTGTCAATAGGATAAAGTTTTGCAAGACCAAAGTCTGAAATCTTAGGGATGAAGTTCTCATCAAGAAGAATGTTATGGGGCTTGATGTCAAAATGCAAAATTTTCATGTCACAACCTTGATGTAGATAAGCAATACCACGAGCTATCTCAAGACATATCTTATACATCTGCTTATAAGTTAAAGGGAGAATACCCTCTTTGTTGAAAATATACCTATCAAGAGAGCCATTAGGCATGAATTCATAAACAAGAGCACGTTTGGATGCCTCAGCACAAAATCCTATAAGTCGCACGACATTAGAATGGTGTATTCTTCCTATAGTTGCAACTTCATTGATAAAGTCTTGGCCATTAGTCTTAGGTTTACCCAACATCTTTATGGCTACAAAAGGTCCACTACGTAGCTTTCCTTTATAAACAGAGCCGAAGCCCCCTTCACCTAACTTGTCCTTGAAACCACAGGTCATTATCTTAATCTCTCTATATGAGTACCTTATTGGCATGAAGGTGCTCTCCTGTAAAAATTCTTCTATATTTGCATACATTGATGTATGTCTTCTTCGACATGTGCATATCAATAGCACAAAGAAAACAACTAGACCCAGCATAAATCTCACTATAATGAATGGCAAGACATATTCTCCTACAGTGCTTCCTATCTGAATTCCAGCTTCGGACTTCCAGATGTTTTCGGCAGAATCATGAACATACACATCTGTTATTTGTAGCAGTCCTGTGCAAAGATATATCACAATAAATTTTTTTAACATACAACAGATTGTGTATATCACATCATGAAAAAGTAAAGAAACGGAAAACATTAAACAATACTAAAATCATGACCTCTGTTTTGTTTTTCTGCACACAAGTACTAACTTTTGTGTTACAATCAATATGCAAACAACATGAATATTTTTTTTTTTAAATTATTAGGAATGAAAATCTGTTATATAAGCCTGACTCTTAATAAAATATTAGTCTAAGAATAAAATATTGTATCCTTTCATGATTAAGTTTTTTATTTGATTGCACTTTCGATTCGTTTGTTATAATTGATGTCACTTTTTAGTTTCCAAACATTTTTTTATTAAAATTTAGCTCCGAATTTTTAAATTATTACAATCTATTCAAATTTTGTGCGAACTAAACTAATACAAAAATCTCTTTGCTCAAACTCACCAATTTTGTGTTTGGATAAGGAATTTTAAAATTTCAAAAAATTTTAAATAAAAATAAGTAATTATTAAAAAAAATAATACATGAGAGAAAGTATAAATAACAATTTAAAAAGAAAACAAAATAATAAGAAATTTTAGAAATTCTTTCTAAATAAGAGTTTTTAAAATTCTTTCTATTTAATATAAAAGTTTGAAGTATTTTTAGAATTTTTTTTTATTGTTTAAATACATGAATTCTAGTAATTTTAAATTATTCTATCCAAATATAGGGTAAAATGTTTTATCCAAAATAAAAAAATCTTTAGTTTTCTTCCACTTTCATACGTATCTCTGCTCTGTACAGATCCTCCAATCTTTCATTAACTTTATGCAAAATTCAATTTAAATCATTCAAATAATTCCTTTCCATAAATTTTTTCTAAACAGGTATTCTTTGGGATAGAAATAAGGATATGAAGATTTTAAATAGAGGAAACTTGACAGAGGACTTTGATCCAGTAATTCAAAATTTTGGTGCACTAAATTCAAGTGAAATTTTATGGCAAGCCCATAATCTCAGATTAGCCATGTAAAAAGGATAAAAAAAGCTAGTGAGACTAGATATTTTAGTATAACTAAACTCTTTCTCTTCTTGATTGATTTGAACACATAAATGTCATTACTTTGGTCTTCATCAATGAATTTTAACATCAATTTAAATTCTTCGCCGTGCAGATTAGTGACAATAATATTAATTGAATTCCTCAGCGGCAAAAGAATGTTATCATTAATTTAGTCCCCAAGTTTCACCTATCCATGTATAGAAAGATGCTTCTAACACTACTTTACAACTATGGAATAAATTTCATGTCAAAATCCTTTCAAGAACTGAGAAGATAATATACTTTATATATTTATGAAAATAAGAAAAAGATTCTCTTAATAATATCTTTATCAAATATTTATGTAAAATTTCAATCATAATAAACTATAATTTTTGGTGAGTATGTATAAAAAGATATAATCACCTTTTCTTCTTATAAGTATGATTATGATCACCTTATCTATTAAAAGAATTATAACTTTCTTCATCCCTAATAGATCATTTTAATCATAATTTACTTAACATATTGTAAGAATATGTTTACACACAACAATTACCGTTAACATGATAACCATAAAAAGATATATATTACTGATGTGTAATTATTAAATTAATTATTACATAAGACTTAATCCTTGTTTAATAAAAGAAATTCCCACGTTTCTGTATCCTATTGTGAAAGTCCTCGTACCCAAAAATAAATTGAAATAATATAATTAATGACAATTAGCATAGAGTAGACATTAATGTAAATACGTGTTGTGGAAAAAAAAAAGTACCTTTAGCCATGTAGATTAGAAAATCTGCAAAATTTTTTTTAGAAAAGTTAAAAAACATAAGAGAGAACATAGAAAACTACAATTTAATCAAAACAAAAAAGCACCATTAATGACAATTTACATAGATTCATATAAAGATTTAGGTGTTTAAAGTTCTCTGTCTAAGGATAAATTAAAGCGACAAAAATAATCTGAGCGACACAAATATCTCATAAATTGTTAAGGTGAAATGTTTTCTTTTAATATACTTTTTTGAATGTTAACACGTGATTATTGCTCGTGAAACAGGTTGAACTTTCAGAGATAAATAAATATGTCTAAAATTAAATTTATTATGTATTAGATATTTTATTATTATGTTTATATTTAGTTGTTTAATATAATAAAATTTTTAATTAAATTAAAAAATTTAATATTATGATAAAAATCTTAATAATAAAATATAAATCTTTAAAAATTTAATATAAATTATTCTTAATTGTTAGATTATTAAAAAGATAGTAATAATATGAATAACTTAATATATATATGTGACAGTATTTGTTGGACAAAGGTTAATAAATTTTATGTATTAATTGCTTGTATAAATGTTATATATGAAAATATGATTATTAAACTAACTCAATTGAAAATTTTTAATGGTTACAATTATTGGTTAGTTAAAAGAATATTGGTATAATTGAATACTTGTAGAATTAATAATTAGTTAAAAAAGAATCCATTAATTTAATTTATGGTAATGAGTTTGAGCTCCATGACTATAATAACTAATATCTTGATCAAAGAAATTGAATGAATAAAGAAATATATATTTTTTTTGTCATTTATGAGTTAACTAATTATAATTTGATAATTGTACCTTACTCTAAGATTAATTAAGATCTAAAAAGATTTTAAGAAATTTTACTTTTTTCTTACTTCATACTATCTATCCCTTAAGGAATATTGTTAGAAGTTAATCTTGATGAATAAATTAGTGGAACTAATTTTCTTTAAGTTTAATATTAAATATATGGCCTCACTCACCAATGAGTGTTCTAATCTTTGTTAAAGAATAACTAATTATTATTTGATAATTAAATCAGAAAATTTAATTTAATCAAACAAATAACTCTTTTTTTAATTCAAGTGGAATATTGTTACATTTTTTACTAGTATTGAGAATAAAATAACATAATGATATTAAAGAAATTTTAATTTTATTTGAATGAAATTAAAAACTTTAAATTTCAAATTTTGAAATTTTGAAATTTAAAATTTGAATTTTGAGTGAAAAGAGTTGATTTGGTCATTGTGATAACGTTGATGGAAAAAGAGATGAAGTTATATATTTTCTAGTCGGTTTTATTTTTTATTAACATATATTCTAATTGGTTTTATATTTGACTAACAAAAGATAAGATAGAGATAGACTTTTAACAATATATAAAGTAATGTGGGAGTCCAGTGAATTACACAAATTTAAATGGTAGTCTCTCGTATGCTTTCAAACCCCTCTTTAAAATATGTGAGAGGCTTTCTTCAATATATACTAAATAAATTTTAAACACATAATAGATCAAATGGATTATTATCTAATTTTTCTGGAATATTTTAAACATCTTGTAATTCTTCGATTATATCATAGATTGGTTCTTATATGTTTAAATTTTATTTTCATAAAATTATTATGCATCTTGATCATAGTAATTCATGTTTATCATAAATGATCACCATAAATACATTATGGTAATTGATGGGTTATGAACCTCTCAACTTTAAATGAATTTTTGAAATTCATGAATACTCATAACAATGATTTGACAACTAGGAGATTATGCAGTATTAAATTGTATATGATACAATTAAAATGTCTATCGATAAGACTGATTTGTGTATATGATAATGATAAACTGTCATTCTATCATTTTATCTATAAGAATTTAAGCATAATTACTACATTATTTAACATTATTTACTTGTAATTCAACTTAACTTTTCTTAGTTTTGCAAGAGTGATCACACAAGTAAGAAATCCGAAAATAGACGAGTTTGAACCCAAAAAGAGTAAAAAAAGGCATGAAAAGATAAGCAAGTATAAAAAGATGAAAACTCCCTCAACAAATCACGATTATGGGGACTTGAGCACGACCGTACCAACTTGAAGGAGCATGCTTGTGCCATGTCAACCCTAATGACATAGGAAGTATCCCAGTCGACATAGGAAGTATCCCAATCAGTCCTACGACATTGTAGAAGACTTATAGCGATTGGAAAAACTAGGTTAATAATAGTCTACAACACTTAAAATCCTAATACACGACTGTCAAAGGGAAGCTTTGTCACATCATTCCACTCACATTTCTCCCATTATAGAACATAGCTCCCCATAATGGAGAACACACTTCTCTCTTAGATTCTGCGCACAACCCTACCTTTTACTCATTTATAATTTCTAACCTTTCCATCTTTATTCCTCCTTTGGAATCCTTGTGTAGGATTTTGGTGGAAGGAAACCCACAATGGTAGAAACTCAAGTACCATCAGTTTACCAGCAACATAATCTTGTATTTATTTCATTTTGATTAATTATGGATATTTTTGAATTATTTTCATAATATTTAACTAATTCCTAATTTATGGGGGCTTTGGTAAACTTTTCGATGTGAATTTCTTGAACTCCCTTTTCCCTTTTTTTTATTTTATAAATATTTATTTTTCATAATTATGTTACATTGTTGTGCTTAATCTATTAATAGGAAATAGTTAATATTATTAATTTGTAAGTTGGTTGGGAGTAAATGATCGTGTCATCCTCAATTAATAGAACTGTTAGGTAACTTAACCTAAAGGTTTTGGAGGATCAATCGAGAGCCTGAGTTTCTAATTGGTTAATTGCCTAACATGTAGTTAATAGCCTCTTAAAATTTAAGGCTCTTATTTATCTATGTTGCATGATCAATAGGAATGGTGAGTACAAGGCAGATTATTACTATTGTAGGATCAAGGGGTAGTAGTAGCCTTAAAGTAGGTGGTTATCAATTGATATTTTTAAAATCATTCATAAGGAAAAAATGGGAGAACTTGGAAGAACAGTAAATGAAATTAAAGGAGATCCAAAGTCTCATGTTTATCCATAGTATGCGTTGTCTTATTTTGTTTTTCATTTTCTAAAAATTGATTTTATTTTAAAAACATCCACACAAAACCTTTATTTGATGAACTCAAAAGTTAGAATTCAACTTCATACATAGATTGTTGATGTAGTTTTTGTGGGACTGATACTGAGGATCTAAAATATCCTTTTTTCTACATCGACGGTTATACTTATTTGTGAGTAAAACATAGATAGAATTTTATACTCACATTTTGCACGTAACAATATATAAAGGAATTAGTTTATATTTTCACCTCAACAACCTAGGGATATAAAATTTAATTCATGTATATTGATAGGAACAACCTGACAACTAGGGTACTATGTAATATCATATTGTATTCGATACAATTAAAACATTAATTAACACGTAAAGTAATTAATTTATACTTGCATCTAGACAACTTGGGGTATAAAAATTTAATTCATAAATACTAATAGGAACAATCGAAAACCATGAGACTATGTAGGATTAATTTGTATATGATACAATCAAAATATCTATTTGAAATATGTATGAGAAATGACTTGACAACCAAGGGGTTCATTCATTATTTTTCATTCTATTAAGAAAATAAATATTATTCATGCTATTTTGATAATAATTTGCTAATGGAAATATTATCTATATTGTGTATCAAATATGTGTTCTTACATAATTATATTTTTTCCTGTTCTTAAATCTTTTGACATGTTTACTTTATCGCTACATTCTATTCTTGAATCCAATAAACTAAATGAAACCAGTTATGATAATTGGTATCTAAACTTAAGAATTGTTCTTATACATGAAAGACTTGTTGACATCATTGATAAGACTTTTCCAACAATCCTATTAGAAGAAAGGAATTGTTATATTGACCAATAACTCTCTTAAGAAGAGGGGTGGAGATAAGTATAAACCCAAAAAGAAACCTTTTATGCTTAATGGTGGTATGATCAAACCTATGAAGAAAGATGGTAATATTAATCGCAAGGATGTTGAATGCTTCTTTTGGTAAGGACAAAAAATATTGGAAGAGAAATTGTAAGGAATATGTTCCTTTTCTAAAAGGAAAGAAACAAGATGAGAAATTAATGAAAATTACTTTCATGTTTTCTTTAGCTACTGTTGATCCTTTTACGTGGGTATTAGATACTAGAAATAGTTTTAATATTTGTAATATGTTCCAGGGACTATAGATAAGTAGATCATTGAATGAAGAAAAATTTAACCTTCAAATTGGGAATGAAGCAAGAGTACCTTCAAAATTGGGAATGAAGCATTACTAATGCATGCTGGCAACGTACTTATGTTGGAAAATTGTTATTATGTTCCTAAATTTGTTTTGAATATTATTTATTTATTTTTGTATAGGACAAACAAGGTTTTTGCATTATTTTTAATAATAATGTTTGCTAAATTTATCATAATGATGATCTGTATGTAAATGACTATCTCCAATATGGTATTCATATCTTATTAGGTTCTAATCAAATTATGCATGTTCATACTCTTAAAAGAGAAATAGATAATCAAATGAATTGATCATATCTTTGGCGTTGTAGACTTGGTCACATTAGAGAGAAAGGAATTCATAAATTATATAAGGAAGGTTACCTTGATGAATAATACTTATGTCTAACCACATTTGTGTTTCTTAAACCCAAATTACAATAGGAGTAAATACAATAAATACAACATAGGTTATGAGTAAATAAGATACTTTAGAATATCACTCAGTTAATGCTCGTTGTTTTTTACTCATAAGCTTTGATCATAACATAGGTAGATATAAAGTAGTCACTGAGAGATAAACGAGATTTACAACATCTTCTACATGAGTATTGAATGCATGACCTTGGGTCAAGAAAAAAATCCTATTATTTTCGTTTGAACTACTTCTTGCATCATAACCTTTTTTGAATTTTTACTTTTTTCCAAAAAGGGCTTAAATACCAGATAACGCCAACTAGATTTTCTATATAGCATATGTTTCATTTTTGCTGAGATGATAAGACACTTAAACCACTGTACCTGTCTAAAAGCATAAAAAATATATGCATATATTTTTTCATTGATTGAAATGTTAGTTGATTATTATATTTTGAGTCTTGGTTCCAACAATCTTTCCTTTTTTTTATGATGGAATAAATATTTAATCAAATAAATTTAACAATTTTTATGCATATCAAAATATAGCATGTTAATACATAGATATACATAAAGCTTTATATGATTATATGAAAATTTCAAATTACTCAAATTTTCCAAGTGCTCTCCCCCTATTTAGGCCAGCTAGCAAGAAAAGAAAAAAAATAAGACACTAAGACGGTTTGGACGACCCAAATTTCTTATGAATAAGCTATAAGAACTCATCATATAGGTTTTCAAGTGTTTGATCCATATGACAACGAAAGTGATAGAGCTTATTTCTCAAGCTTGTCTGAGTCTCCTCAATGTGCATTGTAGGTGGCGCTAGTTACATTGATGCTAGATGTCGAGGGACATCAAACGGTTTGTAGAGGGAGCATCTTGAAGAAGCTGAATGCAGAGTGAATCCGCATAAGGAGCATGATGGTGGAAAAGGACAACATATGACCATGAAGAGAGATATGGATAGATCATATGTGGGACTAGAAAAAGGGTGGGAGCTGAGCAGTTGGCACAAAGGATGGTGAGGAGAAGACAATTGTCGAAGGTAAGGAGGACAGTGAGGTCGTAATAACAGGAGTGAACATGAAGATAATAGAATCTGTAAAATCCATAAAGAAAGAATATGATAGGTAAACATAAAATACATGAGAGAAGACAGTAGGAGACGGGTAGGCATGAGAACAATGGTGGAGAGGATAGGAGAGAATTGTCTGATCCTAAAGTTAGGGCTGAATGTGGGTGTCGCTGGCCTTTTAAGAAGGTGCAAGGCCAAAGGAAGAGAATTGAGTGCAGTTGAGCTTCTCATAGTATGTGTGCAGCCATTAGATGTGCTCAAAATCAATGAGGCCACCACGAATGCAGAGCAAAGCCTGTAGGTGATCAGACATGAGGCTAAGGACTAAAGGAGTGCACGAGGGAACGACAAGGGCCTTTGAAGCGGTGGAAGATAATTGGGATAGCCTGGGAGATGTGTGATCAGGGCAAGCTTAATTTGGGTAAAAGGGGTCATGCAAGTAGTAGGGTCTAGTTTCCAAAGCATGATGAAGTAGTGACAAAGTTTCTACCAGGCCAACAGCTGCTCCATCATAAGATGGTTGTAGAATTCATGCTCTTAGAAAGAGAGGCGGGAGAGAATATCATTTATGCTGTGGGTGTCTTTAAAAACAAGATTAACAAAAAACAAAGATAAAATTGTTGCATATCTTTTAGTCAATTTTATATCTAACTAATATCCTATCTAGTCCATTCTATATATTCGATTTTATATATGATTAATAGGAGATAAAATAGAGATAAATTTTTAATATTTATATAAAATAATGTGAAAGTATAGTGAATAACACACAACACTGAATGGTAGTCTCTCATTTACTTTTAAATTTTTTTTAAAATATTTAAGATACTTTCTTAAATGTACATCTTCTATTTTGTAAAAATATTGATTGTAAAAATTTATTTTTACTGTAGATATGTATAGGCAGAAATTTTTTAATAGACTACATCATATTCGATATATATATATATATATATTATATTAATTTAAATAAATTTTAAACATATAATAGATTAATAGAATTTCTTTCTTGTAATCCTTCGTGAACATTTATGAGATGCCTTGGTACGATATTGGAGAAATGGAGCATCCAAAGTGTGTGCTCGGGTAAAAAAAACAGAATTCAGATGAATGGCTAGCTTCCTAATCACACCTTCTCTGGAACATGTTATGGTGCAAACTATAAAAGATAAGCTTAATTAACTAATCTGCTATTATAAGAAAATGTTGTGGTAAGTTTAAATAACTATAGCTCCCTAATTGAGATTGCACTCGATCATAGCATTACTAAATAATATAACCATTATAAGAAATTTTGTAGATTCCTACATATTTTACCGACGGATAATGGTAAAACTTTCCACAACAGGTAACTTTACATTATTATTGACTGCAAAATTGTCCATAAAATGTGCACCTCGCACTGGAAATTTTTTCCCCAGTACCTTTATCTACAGCATTTTTCTCAATAACTTGTTTTTTTTTTAAATGTATTTAAAGATTTTTACTGCCAAAGACAAGGTTTTTCAATTTCTAAGGACGCCACCTTTTCTATGACTATATTGCCAATATGATTTGACGGAAATATGACTACAGCACTCATCAATATCGACAGGATTGGATTCTTGGTAATGACTTGCATCTGTCAAAAAGATTATTTATATATAAAGGTATTGGAATCTTGTATCCTGATTAAAGAGGACCTAAGAGAGATCGATGGTTTCAATTTCAGAGATGGGATCTAGCTATTAATCCCAGTGGAAGAGATCTTTATTTGTGATGTTGATCATGTAAACGTTAAAAGTGTCACATGTTATGGGACAAAATTTGTGATGTTGAGCTTTTTGGACGCTTCTCTCACAAGAGGATCCTTCGTTATATGCTTTATTGTTAGTGGATTGACTGACTCAAGGAATAATAATTAAAGTTGGATAAAAATAAAATAAAATATGATAGATTAAGAGTAGAATATATTTTTATTTTATATTATGTTTGATGTGTACTAAAATAATAAGTAATATTTTTTCTATTTTTTTAAGAGAGTACAGGGTTAGCTGTCGTTTGGCAAATCTAGTTGGCTCGAAATGAGATTTAAATTGAACAATGGGAGGTAGAAGAGTGACCGGGTTTTAGAAGCCACAAAATTGGTCTCCCGGCACTGGATTAGTTTTAGATACAATCATAAGGAGCACATTTCGTTCTCGGACTTGTGGTTTACTGTATAGCAAACCACTTTAAATGATGTGAGAGGATTTAGAGTATCCCTAATACTCTATCTACAATATATTCATTTTTCTGTTAAAAAAAAGGTGTATAGACTTTGTTTCTATTACTTGTTTAATTTAGTTTTTTTTAATAAAAATATTAATTATTCTTTATATATACCTTTATATTTATTAAATATAACAAATCAAGAAAGATAAAAGTAAAATTGATATAAAACATAAAATAGGAAAGTATATAATTTTTTTAAAAAAGTTAATAAATTAATTATATTTTCTAACATCTGTGCATTTTGTGTTTTTGAACATATAAGAAAAAAGGGAAGAAATATTATATGCTATCTTATTTATTGATTAAGATAAATAGATAATGAAAAAAATTAAAATATTTAAATAATGTTAATTTTAATACAAATTCTTAATTTAATGTTCTTACTTTATAATAGAAATATATAAAAATGATTTAAAAATTAAAAATTATTAAAAAATTAAAAATTTATTATTGATATTAAAATTATAATAATTTTATAAATTTACAATTACAATTACAATATTTTTATAAATTATAATTAAAATATTTTTATATTGAATTATAATTAAATTAGAAAGAAATATGAAATTTAAAAAAATTAAATTTTATAAAATGACCAAATATTTTTTTATATAAAGTTTTTAAAAAATTAAAAAGTATTTGATAAAATAATTAAATTATCATTATAAAATATTAAAGAGGTTATATGGTAACTGGTAAGAGTATAAACAATTATCCTATTTTGATAATTTTAAGTTAACACTTTTCTTTAAATTATATATTAATTTTACTTGAAACAACCATTTTGGATATTATCTTTAGTTTGTGGGGTATGTTGGTTGATTTGATGGTTGGTTCTGGAGTGTGGATTTCCACGTCGAATTTTAGTATTATAATTTTTTTTACACAGAAAAACAAAAATATTAGAATTTAAGATTTTATGTAAACTATTTTAAGAATGTTTTTACCTATATGGATCAGTTTTATTTTTTAAAAAATTTATTATTTAATAAATAAAAATATAAATAAATGAATCATTATGTTTATAAATAGAAAAATTATTATTATTATTTTAATCTTAAACTTTTCATTTTTTACCTTGACAGTTTAGTTAGGTTTGAGTATTTTTATATTAAAAATTTAATAATATTTTTTAACTAAAAAATTAAAAAAAAAAAAGTCTTTCAGCAAAAAAAAGAAATAAAAAGAAAGATAAAGATCTATAAAACAGAACAAAATTTAATAGATAATAAAGTTTGTACCTTCCAAAAATATGCGTAGCTTTGACGGCTGGTGTCCTAAGAAAAGAAAAAATGTAATTATTAACAAAAGTGTAATGAAAATGTGGATATTACTAATTTAAGAAATGTTTTTAGTCTAAAATATTGTTATTATAAACATGAAAAAAAAAAAAATATCACGTACCGCAACTCACTTCAAATCCCAATGGAGTCCAACAGTAGGGCGGAGCCCCACCATGGTAGTACGGATCAACAGCGCCTTTGCAATGAACACTTCCACTGGTTTCATTGAAGAAGCAAGATGATATGGTATAATTACAATCAAGATCTTCACAAGCATGACTCATCCACGAAACATCGAATCCGTTGACTAGCAATCTATGAAATTCGGGGTAGGAAAAGTTTTGGTTATTTAAACCAAAAGTGGATGTTGGTGTAGCCATCTCCACCCTGCAACCATCTTTTAAGTCCCCGGCCGACAAATCCCCAGCGAAAGCGTAAAGATGGCCTTTTGAGTGCCAGTTGAGGCAGGGAGTTGTATCCACATATTGAGGATCATCCCTCACTTCATTCATACAGTTCAAGTATATTACGTGCACGAATAGTTCATTCCTCTTGATTGAATAAGAACCTTCAATATCATACGCTACAATTTGAGTGGCTTCATAACCCTCCCAGGAATGATAATCGAAATCATAAGTAAAATTGGAGGAAGATAGGAAATAGCGAGGAAGGGAGGAGCAATCAGCATCTTGAATGTCGGGATCAACTAGACGGATTGTGAAGTTATTGTAGTTGATTGCCTTTACATGATATTTCGCCCCAAACAAATGTAACATTGCGACGTTGTTTTCGCAAACTAACTCATATCTCGAATCCCCGCAGCTTGCTGGATCATCCTTCAGTCGAAACGGATGACTTATGTTGGTGATTTTGCCACAGGAAGAAGGAGCACATGAATTTGCGGCACAACTTTGTAGTGCTATAATTGTAATTTGCAGCAAGCATATCAGTAATCCCCCACTGAACGTTAAAGCATCCATTCCACACCTAATGCGTTTATCACAAATGGA
This sequence comes from Canavalia ensiformis, assembly GCA_026541065.1. Taxonomy (NCBI): domain Eukaryota; kingdom Viridiplantae; phylum Streptophyta; class Magnoliopsida; order Fabales; family Fabaceae; genus Canavalia; species Canavalia ensiformis. The sequence goes on along the minus strand of JAMKYM010000035.1, from coordinate 283,572 downwards.
AAAAACGGAAGATGGAGGCCTTCCCAACATTATTGCAGAGTATATGTGGACGATATTGTGTTTATCTATGTGATCGGACCACAACAACAAAAAAAAAAAGTTTATCGTTGACTTTAAAGATGACTTTGGACAATCTCTAAACTCTTTCCACGAAAGAGAGAAATTAGTATCCTCTCATTTCTGCAGGTTTTCCTTTAAGAAAAGTTGACTTGGAAAAGGAATTCTGCTAATTCCTGAACTACTATTCTTTCTACAAAAAATTGGAATACAGTTATCCATTCATTTCCATGTCTTTTCCTTGAAAAGAATTACTTCTTCTAATCATAATTATGATCAATATTAATTAATTTACAATGTCCTCTCTTTTATAATCTTGCTTGTCGGAAATTAAGTAAATATGGTTGTAAATTCCATCTCCTTTCACCACTTTTTGGAAGAGGATGGACATGTTATATTGGTGTGGTTTCTGACGCCGAGGCACCGTCTCACCCACAATTATAGAATCCCTTCATGATGTCTGTGATAGCACTATTGCTGCTCCTTATGACGAATCTTACTAATGGTAACAATCAGAATAGCCCGTCATGTCCCTTCCGTCTATCTTGCAACCACAACAAAATGATGCTTCACCTTCCCACACTTCCAGTTCCTCTTCTCATTGAAGACATAAATTATGTCTATGAATATATTTACGTATCTGACCCCGCAAACTGTCTTCCTCGACTCTTTCTTACACTCAACGATTCCTCCTTTTATCCTTTCCAACTTAGAGGGCGGTGTGGCTACAATATTACTTTCTTCAATTGTTCTTCACCAGGACAGCACCATCTCAGAAACAGCGACCAAACATCCCCCGATGCGCAAGATATGTTGGCTTGCCCGATTTATGTTGCTGACTCTTTCGCTAGTGTCTTTATGTTGGACCGATTACGCTGTTACAAACTGTTTGATCACTCTTTGTCAATAAATCCATATAACTTACGGGAAAACATACTCTTATTGGAATTTTCAGAAAAAAATATCCCTAAGGATTGCTTTGGCTGTTATGACCACATATCAAGAAAAGATCATACATCTACTATTTTAGTTACTACAGGTGAGACACCATTCACTCTTTTCGTTGCTCACTTTATTTGCGTTTTGTGATTCTTGATATAATTAGTTCAGTCAATTTGCATGCTCAACTGTAGGTTCAGTTGTGCTGGCGCTGGTGTTGCTTGCGTTGTTTCAATTATATCGCTATTCTAGGATGAAAGGCGAAGATCAAGCAAGAGTGGAAACCTTTTTGAAGGATTACGAGGCTTTAAAGCCAACAAGATTCTCATATGCTGATATCAAGAGAATTACACGTCAATTTAAGGATAAGTTGGGTGAAGGAGCTCATGGATCTGTCTACAAAGGTAAACTATCCAATCAAATTATGGTGGCGGTGAAGATTCTTAATAGCACAGAGGGAGATGGGAAGGAGTTCATAAATGAAGTGGGAACCATGGCCAAAATCCACCATGTTAATGTTATTCGCTTGCTTGGTTTCTGCGCTGATGGCTTTCATCGTGCTTTAGTTTACCACTTTTTTCCAAATGGTTCTCTGCAGAAATTCATCTCTTCACCAGACAACAAGGACACCTTCCTTGGATGGGAGAAATTGCAACAAATTGCTTTAGGCATAGCCAAAGGGATTGAATATCTTCACCAAGGATGTGATCAGAGAATTCTTCACTTTGACATCAATCCTCATAATGTGTTATTAGATGACAATTTCACTCCTAAAATTTCAGACTTTGGTTTAGCTAAACTATGCTCCAAAAATAGAAGCACTGTGTCTATGACTGCAGCCAGGGGAACATTAGGCTACATGGCACCAGAAGTTTTCTCTCGAAACTTCGGGAACGTATCTTATAAGTCTGATATCTATAGTTATGGGATGCTGTTGCTTGAGATGGTTGGAGGAAGAAAGAACATAAACACGGCTCAAGATACTTTCCAGGTTCTTTATCCAGATTGGATACATAGTTTGCTTGAAGGAGGAGACATACATATCCCTATTGATGAAGAGCAAATTTTAGGAATTGCAAAGAAGTTAGCCATCATGGGACTTTGGTGTATTCAGTGGCACCCCATGCATCGTCCATCCTTGAAAACTGTGATGCAGATGCTTGAAGGAGAGGTAGATGACTTGAAAGTTCCCTGCAATCCTTTCGAGTCTACAGCTTCAACTAATACAAGTGATAATGTTGCTGCAAGACGTTTGAATTTGGAGCTGGAAGTGATTCAAGAACTAGATTAATTATAAATATAATTATTATCCAAAGATTAAGGAAATAGTAGGCTCAATATGAACGTATGATCGTCACTTTGTATTAGTATGAAAGATTGAGTGTAAAAATATTTATATATGTATTTTCGTTGTTGTGATGATAAATACTATTTATTACTTTTGGATAATGGTTAGTTTAACAATTAGAAAGGAAAAATTTTTATGAAAAAAATATTTAATTCTTTCTCACTTTTTTTTATTTGTTCATAAAGATACAAATGTTGAAAATTATAATTAATATTTTTAATTTTTAAAAAAATTATTTTTATATATAATTTTTTTTCTATTTATTTCAGTTAATAGATATAAGAATATATATGAAAAAAAATTAGTATTTTCTTGAAAACTAAAATAAACAAATCAAATGAAACAAATTTTTTACCCTCTAGATAAATAAAAAGGAATAGACGGAATAGTACTAATTAATTATCTATGTTGTAATTTTTAATAACAAATCTTCCTATTTTTAATTTTTTAATTAACACTTTTAGAATACTAATCAGAAGGAATTAGTACTTTTTAACATTCTGTGAAAATTAGAATGTGACTTAAAAATTTTGGTCTTTTGTGAAATGGTTATTTAAAAATTTTATAAACTAAAATTAATATGTAATTTTAAAATTTTAAAATTCAAATTTAATATATAATTTTAAATTTAGACTATATAAATTATATTTTATTTTTTAATTTAAATTATATTTGGTGATTGATAGTGAAGTAGAACAAAACAATATTAATGATGATGGACATAAATGTGGTAGGTGTTGGCATTCCCAGTTGTAAACCACAATATTGTTGAATTGAGAACAAATGACTTAGTGATAAGAAATTACTGTTGACGTGAATAAGCTTGCATCATGATATGTGATTGTGAGAAAAGTAATAGTTGGTACTTCAAGAGATAGCAGTCCTGCGACTTGAAAAGAAACCTTGAGAATATGTTGGGGGGTGAAAGGTGTCAATCATACTTAGTAGCTTCCTATAGTTGAGGATTCCACTTGCAAATTTAACTACGGTTAGGATGAGTTAGAAATCACTCCCAAACAAATGAATGAAAGTCTAGGTTAAGATATTGTTTGGAGCTGAGAGTTCTAGTACTATAATACACAATGAAATTTTTCGATGTATTAAATCTGTTTTATTTATCTCAACTTTATTTTTATTTTTCTATCTTTAAGATAAAAATTCTGCTTCTTAAATTTTAAATTTAACTAATATATCACTATCCTCGAAATACTACTAAAATTATTTGCCTTGTGCTACATTATTATTATTATTTTTATCTTTTTTATTGATATTTGTAATATCTAAAATGATAGTAAGTTAAATGTTTATTTTATTTTGTTCAAACGTTTATTTTATTAAAAAATATAAAAATTTAAAAAATTCAACCATTTATTTTATTAGGCTCAAAATGAAAAAAAGTTAAGTTATGCAATAAAACTAATTTAAAATATTAATATAATTTTGTAATAATTTATTTGTTATTTCAATAGTTAATTTTTATATTAAAATTTTTAATAATTTAAGTTAAGATGTATTCATTTATATTTATAATAGAGTGTAATTTTTTATAAATATAACTTAATGTCAAATATACTTTTATTAGCGTATTTGAATTTATTTAATATTTAACTTAATAGAAAGTAATTTAAAATTATTAAAATTTAGAAAATATAAGTTTTTATTAAAAATTACTCCAAACTAATTGAGATTTAGATTATATAATTTAATTTAATATATAATATTAAAAATTTAAAACAACTTAATATTTATTTTATTCTATTCGAAAAAAGTTAGAGTATGAAATACAATTAAATTAAAATATTAATATAATTTTAAAATAATTTATTTTTATTATTTTAATAGTTAATTTTTTTAAAATTTAACAGTAAAATTTAATATTTTGAGTTGACATGAACTAATTTTAATTTACAATATAGTTAAATTTTTCATAAATTTAACTTAAAATCAAATATATTATTATTAGTGATCTTGATTTGTTTAAAATTTATCATAATACTAGATAACTTGAAATTACTAAAATTTAGAAAGCATATAATATTTTTAAATAAAATAATTACAGTTAACTAGTTGAGATTTATGATATATATATATATATTAAAAATTTTAAATTTTTTAAAATTAATTATATTATAATATTAAAATATTCAAAAATAGTAAATATTTAAAATTTCAACTTCTTCTAATAGTAATTATGTTATTAATTTTAAATTGAAAAAGGAAAATATATTTTGTTACTAAAGTAAAAAAATATTTTTTAACATTAATATAATTTAAATTTTATAAATAATTATTTAATTAAGAATTATTATAGGAGTTAATTTCTAAATTATAATTTTAGAATATTTTTAAAAATAAATATACCAACATAAACAAAATTATTAACCGTATTAATTACATTCTAATAACATTAATCACGAATATAAAATAAGGTATGAATTATTGAATCACATTCACATCATCACATGTAATGTATATTAAGATTTACAAAGATATTAAAAAAATATTTTTTATTTTTAATTAGTATTTTTAGAATATTTATTATAAGAATCTAATATGTTAAAATTAGAATGTGAATTAAAAATTTTAGTTCTTATTTAAAATGGTTATTTAAAAATTAAAATTAATATTTAATTTTAAAATTTTAATATATAATTTTAAATTTAGACATTGATGATAAGGTAGAGAAAAGAGGATAGGCATAGGACAATAAATGTGGCAGGTGTTGAATTTCATTGACATTTTTATCGATTGTAAATCACAAAATTGTGGAAAATTGAGAATAAATGACTTACAATAAAAATTAATATTCAGATAAATAAGCAACGCATCGTGATTATGAGATAAGTAACAAATGTATAATAAGGACAACGTTGAGAGCATGATGGGGTTGGAGGTCTTAATGATATTGGGCAGAATTTGGGCAGAATTGTAAATAGGAATGGAAGTAGGATAAATTGAGTTAGATTTTGAAGATTTAAATTTGATCTATTTAAAAATTTTGAAGTTTGAGTTTAGATCTATTATTTATTAAAAAAATTTTTTTGTCAAGGTCTGACTTGATTTAAAGTTTACAAGCCTGTTTAAAAGTCTATATTACAAAAAAAAATCAATAAATAGACTTATGAATTATATAAATAATTGATTAAAAAAGTTTATAAATTTAAAATTTATAAAATAAAAAAGCCATTAATTAAGCCTAATATATATATATATATATTAGCATTATGTAAATAAAATATAAAATAAATATTATTTAAATATAATAAATTAATATAAATATAAATATATAATATATAAATATAAATAGGTCCTTGAATAAGTTAAATAAGTTTTTTTATAAGTTTAGGCCTTACTTGTTTATCTAAAAAGGCTTTTATAAAGTCTGAAGCCTATCTATTTATTAAACGAGTCAAGCGAACTTAGGCTTTAAACGAGCCGAGCCATAAGCCCCTGTCGGACAACCTTATTCACTTTCATCCCTGCACGTAGACAATAAAGATGTCACTTGCAAATTTGACGATCGATTGGAAATATACGTGTCAATTTAGCCCATTCAACCCAACCTAACTCTAATCCATACAGGTTAGAGTCAAAATGATATACAAGCCCACGAAAAGTCCATATTTGTAAAGTTCATAGGGCTAAAAGCCCATTAAACCCTAAGGGTTAGGATTAATCCATGTGCTTAATTTTTCTTTTCAAATTTTATCCTTTAATTTTTTAATCTTTTTCTATAATTTTTTTTTCTTCCTTCTTTCCTTCTCTCAATAAAATAGAGATGAAAAATTAAAATTAGTAAAAAAGTTTAGAATAGGGAGGGAAGTGAACAAGGTTGTACGAGAAGAGATTACGACTTAACTTGTTTAAAGTTTAGTTTGACTTGACCTTTAGTAAATAGGTAAGTTTAAACTTGTTAAAAAGTATTTTTAAGTAAACAAGTCAGGCTTTAAATTTACAAAAAAAAAATCAATTTAACTTATTGAGGAACTATTTATCTTTATATATTATATATTTATTATATTTACTTTAATATATTATATTTGTAAAGTATTTATTTTAATAGATTATAGTTATAATATATATATATATATATATATTAGATTTATTTAATAACCTTTTTAACTTGTAGGCTTTAAGTTTATAATCCTTTTTAATAAATTATTAATACAGACTATAAACTTATTTATTAGCCTTTTTTGTTGACGTAGGCTTGTAGATAGGTTCATAGGCCTTAAGTTTTACATCAGGCCCAAACCTAAAAAAAGGGGCCTTTTTAATAGATAATATAGGTTTAGACTCTAACATTAAAATTTTTAAACACACCAAACTTAAATACTTAAAGTTTAACTCAGTTTAGCCTATTTTCATCTCTAGTTTAAAGAAAGAATGAAAAATATAGAATTAAAAGATAATTTTAAAGATGGAAAGATAAATATATTTATAAAAGATAAAAATATAAAAAAATTGAGAAAATTTGAGAGATGAAGAAAAAATTTAGAAAGAAAAAAAATTCTAGAGATAAAAAAATATTGAGAGAAAGATAAAAAATATAAAAAAGTTCAAATATAAAAGAAAATAAAATAGAGTTATATGAGTTAGCCTATGGAGTAGTCGACATTGAGCCTCCTTAAATTAAGGATAATGTGGGTTAGGACTTAAAAATATCTACTTCTGAATGGGTTATATAACCTAAACTTAAAGTATAGGATCAAATGAGCTAACCAATGGGCAAAGACCAAATTGATACCTCTGGTTGAAAATCATAATTTCTAAAAAAACAAATGCAAATCTGGGTTGAGATTGTTTGGAAGTGAAGGATCTAGAGCATAGTACAGAATTCAGAAAAGCTTAACTTATATGTAATTAGGATGAAAGAAACTTAAACTTAACCTATTATTTATTAAAAGTTTTTATTTTTTTTAAGGTTTAACTTAATATTAAAATTTTATATTTTAAAAAATATTATTAAATAAATTTAATGTTTATATAAATAATTAATTAAAAAAATTTATAAATTTAAAATTTATATAAATAATTAATTAAAAAATTTACAAACTTAAAATTTACAAAATAAACTTAATATATATATATTTAAAAGATTCATAAACTTAAAATTTTTTATAAAAATATATTTTATTTTTTTTAAGTTATAAAATCTATCAATCTAACTTTTACTGGTATCATTTATATAAAAGATAAATTAAAATTATCTAATATTAAAAAAATTTACAACTATTTATTTTAAATATTATACTAAATGATGTGTTACATATAATACATTCTTATACAATATCACATCATAAAATTACATCAGAAAAAATTAAGAGTTAAGTCATAATTTTATAATCGTAAAAATAGATAAAAATGACAAAAGAAAGTTCTATTTTAAGAACAAAAAGAAACACATCTAAAGTTTCTTTTATTTGAAATTAAAAAATTAAAAAATTTAATTTTAAATAAATTATATAAATATATTAATATAAATATAACATACTAAAATAAATATAATAAATATAAATATATAATATACAAAGATAAATACACTCTTAAATATGCTAAAATTTTTTTATAAATCCAGTTCGATTTGTTTATCTAAAAATATTTTTTAATAAATCTGAATCTATTCATTTATCATACGAGTCGAATCAAATTAGATTTTAAATAAATCGAACTGTTAAACAATTTTATTCATTTTTATTTATACATATATTATAATATTTTATATTTAAATACATCTAAATATAAGCTATTAGATATATTTTTTTAAAAAAAAAAAAATTTACCGTTTGATTGAGAGTTATAGCTGATGGATGAACTTTTATTTTTATGTATATCATTACGGTTTTAAATTTAACTAATACATCAGTACCCAAAATGCTACTAAAATTATTTGCCTTATATTATGTTTTTTCTTATTTGATCGAACTATGATATTAGGAATATCTAAAAAGATTACTAGGTTAAATGTATATAATCTCGATATTTTCCGCATCAAATGAACATGTAAGACAATTTAGTCAAAGTCATGTCACAAACATGCATTTAGTGAGCTTAATAATTCAATGGTCCCTTTTTTTCTGTGCCACAACTGGTCCAAAAGTATAATGGACTTTTCTCCCTTGCGTGTGGAAAAGTTTATAATTTGTTTTGTAGCTTTCTTAGAAAGTTCATGGAAAAATAAAGTGGAAAACTATAACCATTGAGACTGGTGATAACGAATAACTAGATTTCGAATAAAGACTCACAGGAATATGACTAAGTCTTCAGATGTAACATACATGAATAATTTATTATCATAAATATATTTATTTTGGTGAAAATTATTAGAAATATATAATAAAATTAGAAATATAAAACCAGTACAAAAGTGTGATGAACTTTTCCCTTGAGGTGTGAACTAATTTATTAGTCGTCTTGTACCTTATTAAGAAAATTTATAGATAGAAAAATAAAGCCAAAAACTATAACCATTACGACTAACAAAAATCAATTACTAGATTTTATGTACTCAGGCCCAGATGACAAGGTATACGGATGAAGCAGACACAGATATTTTATAAGAGATATATAATTGAACGAAAACAGAAATATACATATAGAAAATGTTAAGCATAAGGTAAATAACAGTACGTAGTCAGATAATAAAGTGGCGCATTTGATAAGCTTATCCAAATTAGATTTTAATGATAGTTTTTCTGAACCACAAATATTCTAAAAGTGTGATAGACTTTTCTGAGTGTGGACAAATTTACTAGCTGTCTTGTAACTTGCTAAGAAGGTGAGTAGAAAAATAAAGCTCATAGTAACTACTAACTACTGATAATCAATGAGTAGAAAACTTCTTCCGTATGTTTTCCTTCGTATTTAAATATACATAAGACCTGTCAAATTCATACGGGAGTTTCTTCTTTTTAACACGTCAAAGAGAGTGGTACTTTTCAGTATAGCGTGTGGACCAGTTTTTAATGAGTAATTATTAAATCAGTAATTTATTTTGTCTTTCATCATATTTTTTAATTTTTAATTTTTCTCTTTTTTCACATAAAAGTATCTATCACCTTTCTCAATTAATCTTTTATATTACTATATTTTGAGATTTTGAGATGAAATTAACCCACGTGAGTGCACACTCGCTAACATTTTTCAATTTCTATTAGATGTCTTGAACCACTCTGGAAAGCGATGCAGAAAAGTGAAGCCAAAAAGACTTAATAAGTACCACCTCTAAGAATCAATGATTAAATATTTATACAGGCATGGTTTAGTTTATAAATAAAAATTATTTAAAAATTTATATAAATATAATAAAAACTTGATATATAAACACAAAAAGGTTAATTCACAACTTAAGTTACTATATTTAATTAATTGATAATCTTACAGCTCAGTCAACACAAGACTCAAATGTTCTCGACTTTGAACCAAAGTTGATATTAGAATCTAATGATCCATGAGGATGTCTTTTCCCCTCCCAATATACTTATGTATATAAAAACTAAAAAGAATAGAATTTCAAAATAAGATAATGTTGCATTTATAATTCAACAATTTTAGTTTATAAGTTCGAAATAATTATCATTATTTATATTAATCAGAATAAGTTATATGAATTATTCAATCTTGATTTAACTTATAGTGCCTTAAAAGATGAAAAAAAAATAATTTAATAAAAATTAAAATGTTGTTAAATTATATATAAAAATAGAAAATATTTTAAGATAACTTTAGGGATATAAATTATAATTTCTCTGTCATTTTGAAGTTTTAAGGATAAGAAAATTTTTACCTCAAAATTAGATTAAGAGAAAAAGACTCAAGATTAGATTAAGAGAAAAAGAGTCTGGAAAAGAATTTTACTTTAAAAAAACACTTAGAAATGTCATTACTATCCAAGTGGAATAATTTCTATTGATCAATTTTTCTTTACGTATCACTTGGAGAAAGATTTTTTCTAAATAAAATATCATTTGGATAATAATGGATTGAAAAGTAATCTCAAACTATTTTTAGTGTCTATTGCTAATCTCTTTCCAAATTATTTTTTTAATGTATTTATAAATTAAAAGTAAAAGGTTTTATAAATTTTTAATAATTAGTATTACCTATTCATTTTCATTAAAATTAAATTATTCACTTTCACCATAATTTTTAATTTATATAATTAAAAAGTTTATGAGTAAAATTTTTGATTGAACAAGTTAAATTATTTTTTGGTTTCAATAATTTTATTAAGCTTTAATTATGTAATTATAGTTAAAAAAAATTGTTGTAACGAGATTTCTATGCTAAAAAATTTTAATGATGAAAAATTTTTAATTGTGTATATAATTGTTTACTCTAGTTACAAATCTCAATGTGTTTGTATAAAAAAATTGTTGAAAAAAAATTATCTAAAAAAAATTTCAAATATCTAATTTTTTTATCTTTGATATCGAATATTCGAATATAAATAGACTTCTCTGAAAATATTTAGAACTTGAATCTAGTAAAATTTATATAAAAATATTTTTTTAGTGGTATAAAAATGTTTCTCTTAGTAAAATTTATGTTCAGAACAACAAATATTAGATATAATTTTTAATTATTAAAAATGAGTCAATATATATTTTAATATTTTAACTTTCTCTTTCTTTATATTTTTAACTAATTAAATTGTTTGTATTATCTATTCCTTTATCTTTGTTTAAAAAATATTTTATAAACCTTTTTAGAGATGTTAAACTTTTAAAACATATACTTCTAAAAAAACTTAAACTTTATTTTTGTTTTACATAATCTGATTTTTGAATGAAAAAGATTTTAAAAAATCTTTAAGACATAATTTAATCACTCTTTTTATGTATTTCATTATTATTTCAAAATTTCATTAATAATTTATATTTTTATAATTCATTTCTTTAATAATAATAGAGTTACACTTCTGTTAAATTTTTATATTTACAGCAATATATCATCTTTATCTTGGACCTATTTTCTCAATTGTTAGCAACACCACTGACTCACAATTTAAAAATAGCACATGATGAACAATAACAAAGTCAATCTCCATAATTTGAGGGTCACATCATTTTTTATTCATATTTATTTATTTTAAATCTCACATTATGCCTTAACTTTGTAACCGATGCTGAGTTATTAAAAAAGTTGCAATCTTTAACTTCTATTGCAAGGATTGCATTATTTTGGGAAAGATATCTGAGTTATAGTTACGAATTGGTTTTCATTTTCGAAGAAATTGACAATAAGAATTCAACATGTTTGTACAATAATTTTTATTTACTTAGAATTTTTTGATACTTCAATATTTTATCAACATCTTTTTCAAGGTTTATTAAAATAATTAAATTAAAGGAGTATAACTCCAATAACTTTAAATGATTTAATAATAAAAAATACAAATTTATATAAATTTGATTAAAATACTTTAAAAACTGTAAGAAATATATTAAAAATTTTATAAAACTATAGGAACTAAACAATTAATTAAACCATTTTTATGTAATAAATATTTTTTTAGTAAATATTGTTTATTTTATTTTTTAATAAATATTTTAATATATATCTAAAGGTAGATAATAAGTAATAAATTAATATTCTTTTTTTTAAAACAAATTGTAGTATTTAATGTTATCATCGATCTTTTGATTTTGAATAAAACCTTATTATATATACATTCCTGTTTTGTATCATTAAATACATATCAGAAAAATTACTTTTCAGTTAAAATTATCACATAATAAATATTTTTTCTCTAAGTTAATAAGAACAATAATAATAATAATAATAATTGATATATAATAATATTAATTACTATATTAAGTTTTTATAATTTTAAAAATTAAATTCATTGATACTTATAATTTTTTATGATTAGTATTTACTCTTTTTTTGGTAAAAAAATAAGAAAAAAATTGAAACCATTTGAATAGGTTGAAATTAATGTTTTAAAAATTGGAAAAATTATTAAATTGATGAAGGATTTAGTTCATAATTCGTTGGTTCATTCATAATTAAATTTTGAAATTAAATCGATAATAAAGATAGATATAGAGAAAAACTTGAAACAAATACTTGAATGCGAAGTGTGAACTAAAGAAAATTTAGAGTCATTCGAATGAAACTTTCCACAAAAATAAATAGGGAATAGATATGTGAAAGCAACAGAAAATAAATTGGATAAATAATAATAAATACTTATTATGACACATTTTCGTATTTTTATTTAATCGTATCATATCATACAAGTTTTATGCAGAATTCAAATTTAAAATTTGTGATTGAAAAGGATTAATTTTTCATGAATTAATATATATATTCAGTAATAGTTAATAATTAATTATATATACATTTAATTATTATTACAATTAATTATGAAAAATAAATTTTATATTATATGTTAAGTGAAAAATATATTCAAAATAATTTATCTGAAACCTATATTTGTTAAGGATTACTCTTTCCTTAAAATATGATAGTCTAATTGGGAATAAATTTTTGGAAAAAAAAAGTTTTAAACTTTTCTTGAAAAGCTGTTATGAATACTTTATCAAAATTAGCTATTAATTTTAGCAAACACATACTCTATGCTAATAAAAGGGCAGGTGGGTCTCTGCGACGGAGTCAATATTTCCATTATTTGTGGCAATTACCTTCTGAGTTTGAGTAACCTTACCAACTGAAATGGTAACCTATTGGTATTCCACATGTTTAGCGGTTATGATATTGATCTTGGTTTCGAACACGGGGATGTGGGAGATTTATGGGTGTAGTGGCAGAGATTTCAGGTGCGGACGTCACGGTCCACCAATCCGGTTCCCCTTCCGACTCAAAGACAGTGAGCCTCATAACTGTGGCTATACTACTCCTGGGTTTGATTTAACTTGTTCAGATGAACACCAGACGCTGCTTCAGCTCCCTGCAGATCCACTTCCAATAAAACTCCAAGTCAAAAGCATTCACTATGAACAACAGCTGTTATACGTCTCTGACCCTCATAATTGTCTTCCAAGACAATTTTCAAAGCTCAATCAGTCATCAATTTCTCCCTTTCAACTTCATAATGAATATCCCGAAGAAACTTATGAGAGTAACTTCACTTTCGTCAGTTGTCCTTCAGTTGTACCGTATCGACTCCTGGAAGCCTACTCTGGCGGCCCACGAAAGCTCTCTTGCTCGATTTATGCTTTTTATTCCAGCAAGACACTCGTTGATTTGGACCTAATACTCTGCACAAAGATGCTCGACGTTTCGTCAAACCTGAGCAGGTCCTCCTTGTACGAGCTGCACACAAATACATTGGGATTGACATGGTTGAAACCAAACTGTACAAAGTGTGAAATAGAAGGCAAGAGGTGCAAACTCAAGGACAACGGCGCTGGGGGTGACACTGAATGTTTTGACGGTGATCCCAATCCCAAAAAGAAGACAGTGTTTTATGCAACAGGTGAGACTCCTTCACTGCTGGTCTTCTTTTGGGATGAATTTGGAGGTCAAAAATTAGGAAGAAAAATAATTTTGATTGTTGAAGGATAATAGTAAGAAGAGAAATTAATTTTAATGGGATTGTTATTTTTTTTAAAAAAAATTCCAAACATTGGGAGAGTGATAGAATGAGATTTTTTTTATATTTTATATGATATAAAAATTTTGAAAAATAAAAATAAAATTTTTATTATGAACAGTATTTAATTATTTATTATCATAAATAGTTTTTATATAATTTATTTATTTGTTTATTTTTACTCATTTAAATAAGTGATTTTTTTCACTTTTTTTTATTTTTATTCATCCAAATAACAATTTTTTATTGCATTTTTAATTTACTTTTTATTTCTTTCTTTTCTGTTTCATCTAAGCATCATTCTATGGTTTCATATATCTAGATAAAGTCAAGGAAGAGTTATCCCAATTTCTTATGGATTTTTGAGACTGATTAGCATGAAATGTGCAGCTGGGTCCGTTGGTTCAATTCTGGTGGTGGTGCTGTTTATAGGGTGTTTTCGAATCTATTTCTACTGCAGAGCGAAAGGAGAAGACCAGGCCAGAATTGAAAGGTTTTTGGAGGATTACAGAAAACTTAACCCTACAAGATTCTCTTATGCTGACATAAAGAGGATGACAAATTATTTTAATGAAAAGTTAGGTGAAGGAACCCACGGTGCAGTTTTCAAAGGTAAACTCTCCAACGAAATTCTGGTGGCAGTGAAGATGCTCAACAATGCAGAGGGAGATGGGAAAGAATTCATTAATGAAGTGGAAGCTATGGGCAAAATCCATCACATCAATGTGGTTCGCTTGCTTGGATTTTGTGCCGATGGATTCTACCGTGCTCTTGTTTATAATTTCTTTCCAAATGGTTCATTGCAAAACTTCATAGCTCCACCAGAGGACAAGGACCGTTTCCTCGGTTGGGAGAAGCTTCAACAAATTGCTCTTGGCATTGCTAAAGGGATTGAGTATCTTCACCAAGGTTGCGATCATCGAATTGTTCACTTTGACATCAATCCTCATAACATATTATTAGATGACAAGTATATTCCTAAAATTTCAGATTTTGGGTTGGCAAAGTTGTGTTCTAAAAATCAAAGTATAGTATCGGTAACTGCTGCCCGGGGAACCTTAGGTTACATTGCCCCTGAAGTTTTCTCCAGAAACTTTGGAAATGTGTCATATAAATCTGACATATATAGTTATGGGATGTTATTGCTAGAAATGGTTGGAGGAAGAAAGAATATTGGCAAGTATTCTGATGAAACTCTCCAAGTTTTATATCCAGAATGGATTCATAATCTGCTTGAAGGACAAGATATACATGTACATATTGAGGAGCCAGAGGATAATCAAATTGTAAAAAAGCTGGCAATTGTTGGACTTTGGTGCATCCAGTGGCATCCAATAAATCGTCCTTCCATGAAAACCGTGCTACAAATGTTGGAAGCCACAGAGGAAGGCAAGTTGAATGTACCCCCAAGTCCTTTTGATTCAACAACTTCCAGTGGCAGTACAAGTGCAACAGTTCCGACAAAATATTCAAGCTTGGAGTTGGAAGTGATACCTGAATGAGAAAAGTTAGTACTTGTAGAAAATTCTAAAATATGTATTTAATAGGATCTTCCAATTTGTTCTAATGAATCCTACTCATTAATCACAAGGTTCTTCTGTCATAATTCGTTCTCCATTTTCCATCTCTTCAATTTTTTATAGCTATGATACTTAAACATAGATATCGATATACATTTCAAAAATGTTAATTGATTGATTGATAAATATTTATAATTGATTATATAATTAAGTTAATTATTATTTTGTATAAAAATAATTACGATACTTTTTAATAAATAAATATTAATCGATTATAAAAAATGTATAATCGACTATAAAAAATATTGTAATTACTTCTATATAAAATTATAATTAATTTAATTATATAACTGGTTATGTAATTAATTATAATTTTTATTAATTGATTAATTAAAATAAATTTTAAGATATAAATAAATGTATTTACAGTATATATGTTTGTGAATAATTTTTCTTTGTTTTATTATTTTAGATTTTTAGTAGATCTCTTTATTAGGTTATAAACCATTTATATTTAGTATGATAGTTGGTCGATTGCTTTAATGGTAATTAGTTTCTTTAACATTAGTTAGCACATATTAGTTAGGTGTATCTATATACCTTGTATCACTATATGTGGTATTAATTTTTTTCAATTATTCCGATAAACAAACGAGTAAGTAGTTTGAGATCTTAATCCTAAGAACAGTAATATGAATGGATTGGATGATTCAATTTTTACGAGGTAAATTAAATAAAAAAATTACAAAATAATAAATAAAAGATATGTAATTATAAAAAGTAATTTTGAATAAAAAAGACAATTAAAAAGGAAACCATTTTAATTAAAATAAAAAAATTTAATTATGAAAGAATTTTTAAATCGATTCACTAAAATTTAGATCTTAGGAGTACTAATTTCATTTCTTCCTTAATTCTAAATTGGCTGTTTTTTCTATTCGAAATGGAAATCACCTTTTCCAATATGATAACAGTACTAATCTCCATTCTAATGATCGTTTTTTAAATAAATTTTAATTAAAAGAAGAAATATATTTTTAACCTAATCAACAAATTAGAAATCTAGAGATCTGTTTTTTAGATATAGATCTAAAGTTTTCATCTTCCAAATCTTTCAATTTTATCTCTTTTCTATCCTTTATGAACTTATTAATGAGAATTGAATAATCTTAAATAACTATCTAACTATACTTTGAAATTTCAATAAAACACAAAAGAACAAGACAAACATAATTGCAAGCAAGTTAACATGATAATTAAGATTAAATCAAGAATTTTGCTATTTTTCTAGGATTTGTTATCACTCTAACGATAAGTTTCTAACTACTCTGGATATAAAAATAAAAACTTGTCAAAATTTTTGAAGAAAATATAATACAATATATTAATTATTAAAATTAGAAAGATCAGCATAGAGTCAAAATCATTCTTCACGAGATGTAATATTTCACTTCAAAAGTATATATCCACCTGCATCTTAAGTATCAAAGCGTTCAACTAAACCTATTCTAGAATTATACGTCTCCATATAATCCTTTTATACTACACAAAGGTAAAAAAAAAATTAAAATAATTTAAACAACTCTCTTTCAAGTTACTTTTTCAATAATGCTAAAAATTAAATGAAATAACAAGATAAAAAAAAATTTAGATCTTTCTCTATAAATTCTATTAAAATATGTCATACCATAAAAAAATATGTCTTGAGATATGTCTAAAAGTTATAATGGTCATCTTATTTGAAAATTTTAGGAATCACTTTTTTAAATTAAACTTCAAATATCCTTCTTGATGATACTTATACTTTAGGCTTACTAGATGTTTAAATTGACTATTTCTTTTTCTTGGGTTTTTTCATGTTATATATGTTTTTGGTTAGCCTTTTAAACTTTGTTGCTCGTTTATAGACTTAATTTTTATAATTTTATTTGTTTTTTAGTTTTTTTTACTTAAGATTGGTTTATGAATCTATATTATCATTCTTAAAAGAAATAAGAATATTATATGAAATTATGAAATAATAAATAAATTAAATTAAATTATTATAAATAAATTGATAGAATAAGTATTTATCTATATTTTTAAACTTAATATTATTTGTTCTTAAGCAATAATTTAAATAAAAGGAAAAGAAATATTGAGACATCATTAGATAAAAAACTTTCTAAATTAGTTAAAATAACTTTTTATTTAATTTATTGAATCAATTTAAAAATAGACAATATGAATTCTAGTAACTTTTACATAAGTTGTTGAATTGATGTAAAATGTTATCAATTTTATCAATTATATTGTAACCGTAATTATGAC
The DNA here is from genome assembly GCA_026541065.1 of Canavalia ensiformis. Classification (NCBI taxonomy): domain Eukaryota; kingdom Viridiplantae; phylum Streptophyta; class Magnoliopsida; order Fabales; family Fabaceae; genus Canavalia; species Canavalia ensiformis. The sequence continues at coordinate 265,838 of JAMKYM010000035.1, read as the reverse complement.
GAAATAATAATTTTTCTAAAATTTTAGAAAGAATTAATAAAGTTGTAGAGTCGTCACTAAATTTTGTTTTTAAAAGAAAAAATGTTTGGAAAAAACTTAACAAAGGAAGAGTTCTAGGTTCGGGAGTCAATCACAAATAGGGAAGGTATTAGGTACCTACTAGCCCATTTCGAAAAACGGTACCCTTAAATTGAGTGTCTAATTTTGATGTTTTGAAAATTGTTTGATCTTTTAAATAGTATAGAAATAAATAGGTTTATGTATAAAAATAGCCTGACAAGATTTGACCCTGTTCCTACGTATTCCCTGCTACCGTAGGAAAGTTAAGGTTATGTAGTTTTGGTTGGAAGAATTAGTTCTCAGAAGGATTTTGTAAAAAAACATAAAATTTGTACTGAACAAACTAAAATGTTTTGAATATTTTTGAAGAAAATCCTTAATCCACGCCTGCATGAAGTCAAGTCCGAGACAAGCGAAGGTTATACTGAGACCCATATGATTTCTAAATACTGAACAATATGCTATGTTACCGGTTCGTATTTAAAGCTTCTTGCATGAGATTTAGAATCTTAAAGTACTTGAAGATATATTTTGAAATTTACTCTTGAGAATGATACGAAAATGATATAATATTCAGATACAGATTCACATCTGTACAGAGTTTGAGTTTGAGGCAAACGAAGGTTACATTGAGACTTGTATGACTCTCTAAATGTTGAAAGGCAAGGTATGCTGCACATTCAAACTTAGAGCTCATTGCGTGAAATCTAGGATTTTAAAAAACTTTGAATAATGTTGAATGTAAAGGAAAGATGATACAATATTTGAATGTTTTTCTGGGTTCACATATGCTTAAAGTTTGAGACAAATGAAGGTTGCAGTGAGAGTCATATAACTTTCTAAATATTGAAAGATAAGGTATGCTACACATTCAAACTTAGAGTTCATTGTGTGAAATCTTGAAAAATTATAATAGAAATGATTTTAAGCAGTATAAAATATAACTTTCAACAGGACTTGACTATATATGCATCCTTATTTTTGCAATAATATAGCTTAAAAGGACTAGGCCTAAAAAAAAGACTGGATAGGACCCTATGGGCCCAATATGCAAAATCTAAAGGTTAATTGCTTTTGTTGGAATTAGGAATGCACTAGGTGAGGAGTTAGACTTTTTTCCAACATCGATGATTCACAACTATAGCTTATGAATTCAGGATCCAAATTGACAAAAGCCCAAAACTTGGCCATTTAGGAATAACAACAACAATTTAAGCACTTTTGACAGTTGATAACCTATGAGCAATGGCGAGAATGGTTCTTCCTTTCATGAGACTCCATGGCATCCTGTACTTAGTGTTCACTTTCAGCATCTAGGCTACTGATGGCTCCATTCCATAGGGGAATCTTGGGGTTCATAAGCAAGGCTCTAGCAATTGCTATTCTTTATTTCTTCCCTCCTGAAAGCCTTATATAACATTTTCTAAAAAGTTTGGCATTTTTATGGGAATTATAGATTCGTGTGTATTGGCCATTTTAGCTGCATTTTCTAAGTCAACAACATTCATTTTGTTGTTAAACCTATACGTTATGTTCTCCTCTATGGAACAGTTGAAGAGCATAGGCTCCTGATTCACTATACTATTCTTTCTGTGTAAATGCTTGTATGATATTTCTACCAGAGGAACCCCACTCAGCAGAATCTTTCCTTTGGTTGTAGTCTTCACACCACCACTTAGATCAACTTGAGAGGCTTGGATAACACCTGTGAGAATTCATCTGCTTCTAAAGCATCCACAATTAAAATAACATCTTCCAATAATTGTTCCGGTATTGCGCTTGTGCAATTGTATATGCCTATCAAAAATGTGTTTAACAACATTAACGACACATTCTGTCTCTACTTCATTGAGTTCCACTAAAGCAACCTAGTTTTATTATTTTAGCCATACCACACTCAAAACAAAAGGTGTTGTTTGCTTTGCCACTGCTAAACAACACATACCAAAAATATGGAGACCCCCTATCTACACCTGTGACTGCAGCACCCACCTGAGTGTGATTCTTACTATAAAGTATGTCTAAGCTCTTCTGGTTTCTTATGACTTTCAAGAAATGTCTCAGGTGCATGGACATGCTTAGACTGACACCCTAGGAAATGACCAGTAATGGGAGAAAGACTTAACGCTTTAACACCAAAGACTAGGGCCAAAACTTCAGCAAATTGAGATTCAGGAGGCTTCTTTGTATCCGATCCACCCACAACATTATAATTCCTAGGCATTGTAAAAAAACATAAGCATGGCCCGTATTGTCAACTAAAGTTGATGCCTTGTGAGCAATTCTGTTTTCATTAATCGCAGCTACCGACTTGTTCGCAGGGTTATTAGTAATTTTGATTCGAGTACCAGCAGTAACAACACAAAAGAAAGGAAGGGTGACCAAAAGAGTCCCCATAGTAACAAATATGTGCTATGTCTACCTCAATCTAAGGCCCTTTGGTTCAAACTACTAGAAAAATCCACCAACCGACTGGCCTTCCCCAACTTCTTTTCTTTTTTATTCCTTTTGTTTGGTATCCAGAACTACCTTTTTCCCTGTTACTCAGGACGTTTATCAGAAATCAATTTTTCAAAGGGAACTTCAAGCATAATGATCTTATTTCTTCAACAAAATTTTAAACTCATTGGCAATATCAGACTTGAAATTTGTGATCTGTTTCATAAGATGCTTCATACTAGATTCATTCCCGGTTTTCAAAAGTGTAGTAATTGAGAGGGTGGCAATGTTTTTGTTCTGATTAGATATTAAACTTCCATATCCATGTTGCAGTTAGTGACTGCCATTGGATGTGTCATTGCCACTTTGTTTAAGTAGTAAATTTCAAGACCATCTTAGAAGAGCTTAAGAATAGTTGAAGAATAGTGATTGTTAGAGTTAATTCTTGGTCTATTACATTATTGAGATCTATTATTCCCCGGGCAGCTTAAAAAATAACCATCTCGGACTTGTGTTGAAGGTAACTCTCAAGATAATGAAGGAAGGGGTATTCCCCTGGTTGTTCATTGTGACTTGTGTAACAGATCAAAAGGTGCTGGATTGAGGCGAGTGAATAGTTCTCCTTGTCAAGCTGGTAACTAGCTAGCTAATTGCCAACTGATTCTTTTGGTCGTATATGATATAGCAAGGCCAGTGCATAAAATTGTAAGATTGACTGCTCTTGATCGAATAGCTTCCTGAACCTCATTGCTCCATCTTTCAACTATTTTGGGATTTGTCTGGAGTAGATGAATGCAACTGATTTAAAGCTGCACTGGAGTTACAATTGCATTGGATGAGGGGCCTAATTTTTGGCAGCAAGTTATTCGAAGGTTAAATTTATTGATCAAAGTCTGTTGCCTCCATCTCCAGCACCAGCAGCAAGAGTTGCATCCTGTCCAACTCTAGTTGAGTCATTAACAGCTTTTTTATCAGTTGTATCCCTTCCCATTTTGCTTTCAGTGTCAAGAGTTTGGCCTTTAATATCTTGTAGAATGTGGATTCACCTCCACCACATCATTATAACCGGCGTTAGCAGCAATTTATAATTCAGATCTATATCACTAGCTGCTGATATAATTCTTACAATCTTGGGTATCCAGACTTTATCCTTGACTAAGTTTATCCTTGCTACCATTCCCTGTACGTTCATTTGTAAATTTATCAAAGATCTCAGCACCAACGCCTCTAGCATAAACAAATCATTCTTCTTAGTGTCACCAATGCTTTCTCCGCTGTAACAACAAACTACTTACATTTTTAAGCTGCTCAACATGTAACAAACAAGTTGATAACTATGTAACATCCTGGCAGTCAATGACTTTTGTTAGTAACCATAGAATATCAGAATCATAACAGTTTCTTAATTATCATTATTTGTAATGATTTGTTATCGTGTGTAATTATTATAAAGGCTCTATAAATACTATGACTGTGATATGCTTTAGACACAACACATTTATAATTTTTTTTTCTTATATGGCATCAGAGAGTTGAAAAGATCCGCTATTCTCTTTTCTTCTTCCTTTTTTTTATTTGCACTACTGTAGCTGTGAACAGTAGCAGTGCCTCAGAAGGCCATTTTCTTCGTCGTCACTGCCTCCTTTCGTTAACGTGATACTTCGACCAGCATCGGAAACCCACGCACATGCCACCACTACTCCAACGCGAGCAATCTATTCTAGCACCCGTTTTTTACCGGAACTTCTACTCACGTACCCACCTCTTTTACATTTTTAATTGGCTACTCCAACGATGTTTTCCATGGTGTCTTCCGGTAATGCATCTAATTTAGCCACTGCAATTATGAGTTTCACCAATGTCTCTTTCATTCCTTGTGAAAAACTACTTGGTTCTTCTAATTATACCTCATGGGCTGTTGTGGTTGAGCTCTGGCTCCAAGGACAAGGACGTTCTGATCATCTCACTAAACAACTTAAAGATATTCCTTGAAAGGACCAAGATTGTTGGAAACAAATTGATGCTTCTTTCTGCAATGTTTATTGGTATTCTATTGATCCCAAATTATAGGTTACATATCATGCTTACAAGACATGCTATGACATATAGCACAATACCAAGAAGATTTACTCTAATGATATCAATCACCTATATACAGTTGTCAACAATCTTGTTTATTTGAAGAAAGAGGACTTGGATATGGAGACTTATTTGGGTAGGCTTGATAGTCTCATTGCTGACTTTGATAGTCTTTTGTCTTTCATTGACAATGCAGATATCCATACTGAGCAATGTAGTACATTCTTCATGACTCTTGCTTTGGTTGGTCTCCCACCCATGCCTGATTCTATACGGAATTAAATCCTATCCACTCCTTCAATACTGTCTTATGATATGGTCAATGAACAATTATTACATTTTTCTTAGACATCCACTTCGCCTCCTCTGTCACTGTTGACTCATTCGCTCTTGCTTTCAACTTTGCTCAAAGAGGCGTGGTGGAAATCATAATCAGTCCCGTCCACGTTGCACCTACTGTAACTGTTATGGTCACACTGAAGACATATGTCATACAAAAGCTAGAGCTCAGAATAAATTTGTTAATCTTGCTACAGTTACATATTCCGCTTCTTCTAATAAGGTGACTCTCTTTTAAAGATGAATATAATGAGCATGTTCAATGGAAAGCAGCTAAGCAATCCTCCACTCCAATTGCTCATGTTGCTCACACAGATAACCTTGTTGATTTTGTCTCTCAATCCTCATCTCTTGGATCTTGGATCCTTGACTTAGTGCTTCAGATCATCTATCTAGTAATAAATCTATTTTCTCTACATTCTCTCATATGACCCATTTAACCCATGTCACTTTAGCAAACGGCTCCCAAACTTAAAGTTACCGGATTGGGGATGCTTCTCCACTTTCTACTCTTACTTTGAAGTCTGTGCTCTATGTACCTGGATGCCCATTCAACCCTATCTCCATTAACAAACTTACTAAAACAATGCTATATTTTGTTATCTTTGCTAATAATTCTGTTTTGATTCTAGACCAATGAACTAGAGAGACGATTAGAATCAGTAATGAGTCTAGAGGATTATATCACCTTTCTTCTCCAAAAGCTTGCCTCACCTTCGAGTCACTAGAAGTCATTCATCAATGATTGGGTCATCCAAGTCTTCCAAAGCTATGACTTATGGTTCCTCATCTTAAAGTTTCAACTCTTGAGTGTGAGTCTTGCCAATTGGGGAAACACTTTCGAAGCACATTTCCTATTAGAGAAAATAAACGAGCTGCGTCTCCATTTGAGTTAGTCCATTATGATATTTAGGGTCCTAGTCGCATCATGTCCACTTTAGGCTATAAATATTTTGTCACTTTCATAGATGATTTTTCCCGTTGTACTTGGCTATTCATATTACGAAATAGGTCTGCGCCATTTTTAGTTTGGCAAAACTTTTACTGAGACATTTACAATCAATTTGGTGTTTGTATCAAAGTTCTTCGTGGTGACAACGCTCTCGAATACCTATCTTCCACATTTCAAGATTTTTTTCGCTCACACGACATTATCCATCAAAAGTCATGTCCACATACACCAAAGCAAAATGGTGTTGCCGAACGCAAAAATCGTCACTTAGTTGAGATAGCTCGAACAATGCTTCTCCATTATCAGCTTCCACAATCTTTTTGGGGTGATGCTGTCATCACTGTCTGTTATCTCATCAACTATATGCCCTCCACAATTTTGGACAACAAAGTTCCATATTTTGTTATTTCCAAAAAGAACAATCATACTCTTTTCCATTCACGTATTTGGTTGTACCTGTTTTGTGTATGATCTCACTCCAGAAAAAGACAAGCTGAAGGCCAAGTCTCTAAAGTGTTTGTTCCTAGGATACTCTCGTACACAAAAGGGCTATCGGTGCTATTCTCTTAACCTCAAACGATATTTTGTCTCAGCTAATGTTAGTTTCTTTGAGACTCACCCTTTCTTCTCCTCATTAGATTGTTCATCTACTCTTGAGACTTTTTCACCACTAGAAAGTTCCACTACTCCTACCCCGGTTAGTATTCCTCCGGTGACACCACCTCCTTTAATCAGATATCAACGTCGTCTTCAACCTCCTGAGTTTGTGCCTATTACACAAGCTCCTCTAGACTCATCACCTATTCCAGTAGCTACTCCAACTCTGTCTCTTGAAGCACTTGCTCTATGCAAAGATACCAGGTCCTCTCGAAACTTTAAACCTCTATGCTTGTACTTTCTCTTACCATCGTTTATCACCTTCATATTATACATTTGTTTCCTCTTTGGATTCTGTCACAATTCCTAAGACTCCAGGTGAGGCCCTATCTAATCCTGGGTGGCACCAAGCAATGATTAATGAAATGACCGCTATGAATTCTAACAACACCTGGGACCTTGTTCCTTTACCTTTAAGGAAGGCCATTATTGATTGTAGATGGATCTATACGGTTAAAATTGGTCTGATGGAACATTAATCGACTGAAGGCATGTTTAGTTGCTAATGGCTACACAAATTTTTGGTTTGGATTATGGAGACACCTTTTCCCCTGTAGCGAAAATGACGTGAGTTCGTCTCTTCCTACCATTAGTTGCTATCCACCAGTGGCCTTTACATCAGCTTGACATCAAAAATGCATTCTTACATGGTGAACATGGTTTTGTTGCTTGCGATGCTCGTCATCATGTATGTAGACTTCGTTGCTCCATCTACAGCCTGAAACAATCTCCTCGTGCTTGGTTTGGCTGATTTAGTGACGTATTAAAAGAGTTTTGTATGACTCAATGTGAAGCAGATCATTCTGTATTTTTTCTTCATTCATCTCCTACTACTTGTCTTTATATGGTGGTATATATATATGATGTTGTTATCACTGGCAATGATCATAATGGCATTGATCTACTCAAAGTCTATCTTTTTCACCAATTTCAAACCAAGGATTTAGGTCCTCTCAAATATTTTTTGGCAATTGAAGTTGCACAATCTGCTACGGGTATTATTCTTAATCAATGCAAATATGTTCTTGACATTCTAGATGAAACTGGCATGTGCAATTGTAAACCATGTGACACACCCATGGATCCCAACATAAAATTACTCCTAGGTCAGGGGGAGACATTGAAAGACCCGAAGAGATATCAATGATTGGTTGGGAGACTTAACTATCTTACAGTTACTAGAACTAGCATTACCTTTGTAGTAAGTGTAGTAAGTCAGTTTCTTAATGCTCCGTATGATGCCCATTGGGATGCAGCAATCCGCATTCTCAGATTCATTAAAAACTCTCCTGATAGAGGTTTGCTTTACACAAATAAAGGTGATTCTAGCATTGTGAGCTACTCTGATGCTGATTGGGCTGGTTCACCATTTGATAGAAGATCCACATCAGGGTATTGGGCACTCTTTGGAGGAAACTTAACTTCGCATAGAAGTAAGAAATAAAATATAGCTACTTGAAGCAATGCAGAAGTAGAATATCGTGCAATGGTCGCTATAACTTGTGACCTGACTTGGCTCCGACAGTTGTTTCAACAACTAAAACTCGGAGATACCAAGGAGAAGAAGTTGATTTGTGACAACCAAGCTGCATTTCATATTGCCTCCAATCCAATCTTTCATGAGAGGACCTAAGCATATAGAAATAAATTACCACTTCATTCGAGAAAAAGTCCTTGCCGGTGAAATTACAACTAATTTTGTCAACTCCAACAATCAACTAGCTAACATGTTTACCAAATCTCTTAAAGGGACTCGAGTTGAATTTATTTGTAACAAGCTTGGTGCATACAATTTATATGCTCCAGCTTGAGGGGGAGTGTTAGTAACCATAGAATATCAAAGAATCATAACGGTTTCTTAATTATCATTATTTGTAATTATTTGTAATCATATATAATTATTCTAAAGGCTCTATAAATACTATGAATGTGATATGCTTTAGATACACAACATATTCATAAAATCTCTTTTTCTTATAACTTTCAACTCAGTGGTTAGTTGCTGGGATTAGAAGTCTTGTTGTATCATTTCCAACTTTTGTACTATCTTCCTTAATTATAGCTACTACTTGTTCACTGATAGAGCCAAACTTATCAAAAATGTCCAAGACAACTTCACTACTATAAGGGACCTGTTTAAATTCAGCAGTGATCAAAAACCACATTTACATCTTCAAGATTCACTTCTGTCCTATTAATTTCCTTTGATCCATTTAATTCAGCTGACAGGTTCCTAGCTTCCATAGGTTTGGATTCACCATGGTATGTTCATGCCATACAAAGATAGGACTTTATCTATTTTAGTGCTAGACACATCAACGCCAACCACTAAACCTATTTAATGTAGCCATATGAAGGGTAGGATACCACCATCAGCAGTCTTATTCACAAACTTGGACAAAGTTCTTTCTAGTTCCCTTTTCTGGTTTTTTATGATTATCCTTCAAAATATACATTAGGGGTCTATTCTACGCAGTTTTTGTGATAATGTGTGACTTTAGATCCCCTTTCATAATCTGCAATTACAAACCTGTTATCAAAGTAATGTACCCTAAGGCCAGAAGCCTCTTATTCTCTTGATGAGAGATCAAAAACACGTTCATACGTTTTAGCATGGCTCTCACATTTTCTTAAAATTGCTCCATCTATCAAAGGACAGGGTTTCTCTTTTGACGTATCACTCAAAGCCTTTGCCTCAGAACCTTGATGAGTACCTATATCGATTGAATTTCTTTTACAGTTTTTGATCTTGAAGATACAACTAGAAGAAAATTTTGGCCTCTTAATAGTTCTCAAATCTTTATTGCAAGACATAAATTTTCTAGAAAACTTGCTTTACTTAGCCTGCTATTATATGTCTTTCCATTATTATCTCTCTACAAGCTGAAAATGGATGAAACAAAACCAGTAAATTCATTGGTTTGGTTAAGTGCTGAAGATAAATCTTTGGTTAGGTCCTACACATCATCAATCTTCTATTTTTTTTCTAGATTTTCCATCTGAATTTTCCCATCAATCTCATGAGGACAACACTCCTCATTTCTTGTTTGCATGGGGGAGTATATGAACTCTTCATCATTTTCATCTCACCATTGCCTAGAACTCCTATTATATTAGGGACTGTATAAGTAGTTTGAGGCATTTACAGAAGAAATCTGCCAGCTTCCTGAGCTATTCTTCTATAGGTTATCCCATTCTACTGGGCCAACCAACAAGACTATAAAGGTATTCTACAGAAATAGGTAAGGGCACTTACCTGAAATGTTTGGAGTTTATCTAATTCTCACCTTTGATAGACATCAATATTTTAGCATGACGGATTGAATCAAGTTCAGTATACTCATATCAATGGAAAAAATTGAATTTATCCGCATAACAAATTAACTCTTACTCAATTAAGACCTTCATCGATTAATATGTTAAGAATTCAAAAATAAGCCTCTTCTTAATGAAGTAATATCATTCTCATTCATCGCAGAAAGTGGCTAAAGCGTAATTAAATGAAATGGTCCTTTGGCTTCAGAAGGTAATAAAAATAGGAATGAAGGAAGCTAACCTGTACAAGCCAATGTTGACTACAGTAATCTTGTGCACAACTTGATGCTCAAATTAATGGATGCTTCTCCTTTCCTCCGATCAAACAGAATCAATTGGTGAGCAAAGAATGAGGTCTCTAAAAATCCTTTTAGAGAACAACCAACAGAGAGAGGAATAGCTTCCAAATTTCTTCTAAGAAAGTCAGTTTTTGTAGGAAGCCAATGCGTTAGTCTTGTGCACAACTCGATGATCGAATTAATCGATGCTTCTTCTTTCCTCCGATCAAACAGAATCATTTGGTGAACAGAGAATGAGGCCTCTAAATCCATTTTTATTTATACCTTCTGCTAAATTAACCCAAGGTCTTATTTTCTGAACCCAGAAAATTTAAACCTTAATCCTTAGTTATAACTAACTAACCAATTCTTAACTAACTCTCATGAGAATTAAACCTTTCCTTCTTTCTTTTAGCTTTTGGCATTCCTTTGTTTTATCTTTATTGTTTATTATTATTTTATTTATTTATTTATTTATTTTTTAAAATATGATCTTGACCATAATTTTTATTCGTTTGTGGAGCTGCCACCAAATTTTATTTTAAAGGGAAAACACTTGGAAAAACCCTAACTTGAGGATGAAATCTAGGTTTGAGAGTCAATTATGAATAGGGAAGGTGTTAGGCACCCTATTCACCCATTCTGAAGAATGGTACCCTTAAGATGAGTATGCGACTGTGGTAGTTTGAAAATTGTTTGATCCTTTGAAATTGAGTAGAAATAAACAAACTTGTGGAACAATGCCTGCCAGAATTTGATCTTGCTTCTATGTATTCCCTGGTGTAATGAGAAATTCAAGGCTACGTAGTTCTGGTTTAAGAGACTTGATCTCATGAAAAAAATAGAAGAGGTGATTTTAGGTAGAAAATTAGCTTCTGAAAGTTAGTGAAAACTATGAACTTCTAAGATTGTATGCTCGTTGAATCCAAACCGTTGTAAGTCGCGTTTGAACTTGTTACTTGCTTGTATTAGAATTCGTTGCATAGAACTTAGAAGAATAAAAAATGGTCATTTTGGACATTTTTTAGTAAAAAGAAATTTTCAACAAAACAGATATGCTTGCAAGATCCAAACCGACGTAAGCCATGTTTGAATCCACACAAATTAAAATATAGAATAGTAGAGAATGCTACTTGCCTGTATTAGAATTCGTTGCACAAATCTAAAGAAATTAAAAGCAGACGTTTTAGAAGTTTTTTTAATAAAAATAGCAATTTGCGAACACACGTGCTTGCAAAATTCAAATTGTTGTAAGCTGTGTTTGAATTCAAATGAATTAAAATACAGAATAGTAGAGAATTCTACTTGCTTGTATTATAATTCGTTGTAAAAATTTAAAGAAATTCAAAATTGACATTTTTGGACGTTTTTAGTAAACAACAATTTTCAAATAGATGTGCTTGCAAAATCCAAACCGTCGTAAGCTATGTTTGAATTCTAATGAATTAAAATATAGAACAGTAGACAATGCTACTTGTTCGTATTAGAATTCGTTGCACAAATTTAAGGAAACATGAAAAACAGACCATTTTAGACATTTTTTTTAATAAAACTGAAATTTTCAAATAGAGGTGCTTTCAAAATCCAAATCGTCGTAAGCCGTATTTAAATTCACACGAATTAAAATATAGAACAGTAGATAATTCTACTTTCCTATATTAGAATTCGTTGCACAAATTTAGGAAACATGAAAAAAAGACGTTTCAGACATTTTTTTAATAAAACAGAAATTTTCAAATAGAGGTGCTTACAAAATCTAAACTGTCGTAAGCCGTGTTTGAATTCGCACTAATTAAAATACAGAATAATAGAGAATGCTACTTGCTTGTATTATAATTCGTTGCACAAATATAGAAAACATGAAAAATAGACGTTTTAGACATATTTGGTAAAACAACAATTTTTTATAAACAAATGTTTTAAACTGATGTAACAGTCTTTGAATTAGATATATTTATAACCTATGACTCTTAGGTCTGGTTCCGTTTTTGATTCATTAGTACCATTGGTTTAAAAAAATCCCACTTTTCCTTGAGCCTTGCAGGTTTATTCGCCCTTACAAATCTGCCATTGTACCTGCAAAATGGTGCCGTAGCCTGCTGCCATTCTTTTCCTTTTCATAGACCAAATGACAACAAACTTGTTTCAAGACTAAGCCTATAGCTGAAATGGATCACACTTATCACTAGGAATCTCTAATCTTGGTCTGAAACATGGCTAGTGTGAGCTTGAGGCTTAGCTTAATGTCATATTAGATTTTGATAAATGTGCCTTAGGAAGTAGTACTTAACACATACCTATTGCTGTTAGAAAATCAAGTTCAGATGCAATTTAAGATAGGCCTGACATTTAACTTAGTTTTCAGTGTAATCTGTTTTAGATGATTCTCCTATATTGGTCAACTGGTGTGGTTCCTAAAGCATGAGTAATTGGAACAACATGTAACCTGCTGCAAAAATGGAGTTATTGTTATGGACAAATCCTGCCTTGTCTTTAATCCTACAACACATTCTGGCAATCAGCATTTTCCCAAGGATCAGCCCATGCTGTAGCCATCTGAATTAGTTTATTTCCATGAAGTGAGCTTATGGACAGGGTACAGGTTCCCACAGAATTTTTGGCAACTAGCACATGGATCAAAGATCAGCTACCAAGTTCATCCCTATTGAGTTTCATTTGGTTCCCTAGCTTTAATTAGCCCTATCAGCATGAGTCATGCTTACTGCACCTTTTTTTCCTTTTACCCCTTAACTGAAACGTTGTAGAAACTATGCAGATTAAGGTGCACTTGCCTTCATACGGTTTTACACCAACAAGTTTTATAAGTGTCCAATAAGACACTTATTTGGAACATAATTCAATGTAATTGCAAGTAATTGAAGCATAAAACACCATTAAAACATGAGAAAATGACATAAAACTGAATAACCTATGCACAATCGGGAAAATACAGTTTTAGAGCCTTTTAAGTGATAAATTCTCACAAATCTGATGTGTTTTAAATTCTGCTATTTGTTACAGGGTTCCGCGTTGGCAACGTAATCGGACTTACGTAGAGCACATGAAGATTTGAAGAAAAAGAAACAAACTGTTATTCGTATCGCATTGGACACGCGATGCCACAAAACAGAACCTATAAAATCCCAGAACAGAACGAAAATAGGGCATCAGTCAATCACTCTATCCTTTGATCTATCTCTAGAGAGCAGACGTAGAGAATAGAACTGCTGTTTTCCTAGGCGTTGGTTCTGTTCTAGTGGAAGGAAGAAACCCTAGGTTTTGGAAGAGGGGTGCAGCCGTCGGCAACCGTTTTGCCCATGACCCCTGTTTCCTCCCCTGTCTTCTTTCTTTATTATTATGTGTAACTAGATTTCTGTTAGGGAAGGAGGGATCCATAGCTGAACCTATGTAATCCTAATATGTTACATGTATTCAAGACTATTTTCCATTAACATTGATTATTCATCTCTTTGCTTAATGCTTCTATAACTTGGCCACTTATAGAATAAACCGAAATTCTTCTTCATAATTGGGAAATTGGTTTTGGAATTGGAACTAGAATTGAATAACATTATTGTGAAGGCTCTAGGGGATAGAGGTTTGCGATTGTGAGATCGTTTGAATTCTTGAACTTAAGGCTCACATCAAATTAGGAATTGTTAAGGGATTAGGATTCCTAATTTGAGTGAAGAATTGATGAGTCAAGGGATTGACCTTCAATCAATATTTATGAATTTGATCTTCGACTATATTTTACCTTGAATATACATAATGATCAAAGGTTACATAGGGGAAGTTTTGGTGAAATCCAACCCTAACACCTCCCGCAATTTGATTTCTTACACATTCATATTGGATATTGAGTAGTAGATAGTTTTGAATTTATTTTGAAGTGTTTTAGGCGTACTGGAACAAAGTTCCAGCCTAGTGATAGAATCTATTAATTATTGTTATTTTCTGTTTGTGTTGCCTATGCGCTCCTATAACTGAGTTCAATTAGTGGACTAGTAGGAATTCAGTACTTGAACCAAATCTTTGTGGACACAATACTCTTACTCACTCTTTACTCTATAAAACGATAAGGTGCACTTGCCTTTATATGATTTTACACCAACAACAGGGTCAGAGATTATTTTCTCCTAATTCTCATTTATCCTAGGGTGACTTTGCGAACCAAACTGTCTAAACTCAAGATCAGCAGGGATTTATAGACTCAACTTAAACCTCCTAAGGGCCTAGGTGTTTGACAAGTCAAAAGATTTCTCCCACCCAACCCCTATTCAGCTAAGGCTTGGTGTTATTTATATCCTAAGACCTGTAATATTTAGATTTCAATTGAGGACTAGCCTAATATAGTCTGGTGTACCTTAGTTACTATAACAGTTTTAAAGGACTGCAGTTTTCACTCCTTGGATTTTGCTCAACTCCTGGATCAAGGAACCCAGAATCTGCAGCTGACATAGCTACCTCAACAGGGTTTTGGAACCTGAGAATTTTCCTATTTCCTATTTCTGATCTTTATCTATGAACTGTTGTTTGCCTTAGAAACCTGGCACTAGGTTCCATGTCAGAATTAGTCTACAACCAAGACTTAGACTCCTTTAGGGTTTATGTGATTAATATGCTGACCAAGCATCAGCCTTCCCTAGGTCCTTCTGGATTTCTTTGAACTGGCCCATTTCGTTTTACCTAGACACTGTGAAGTGTTATAATTTGCTGCTAAGTTCCCTGATAAGGTGGATCTAAGACCATGACCTTGGTTAATGTGTATCCAACCAGTACTCTAAACCACTACTGTTAGCCTAGTGTGGCAGGTATCCTGCTAACCTGTCAAAGGGCCAAGTTGCTATTACATGGACTATGCAGTAATATGAAATTTTAGGAAGCTTCTCTCCTATGCCTCTTGCCAACTTAGCCTAAATGGAAGCATTAATAGAGACAATATGAACAATGGAACCCACTGATTATTACCTACACTGGCCAAGGATATTGGAATTTGAATCCGCTTATCATGATGGCTTGCTGTTTGTTCCAACTTGGTTCTCAATGAAAATTTATTTTGGATTATCCCTATGTGGGGCTTTATACTATCAACTGATGTGATTTAAGGCCAAGGTGACAGGGGTAGTATATGGCCTGCAAGGACTTTTACCAAACTTGACTTAAAACTAGTTACTGACATCAGCTAACAGGAAGCTAATCCTATCATGATAGAAACCATTAGACAGGCTTCTCCTTTGTCCTAGGTCTGGTTGAGGTAGACACATGTCCTATGGCAGGGGATGCTTAGTAAGCCTTAGCAAGCATACTTCTGCTAATTGAAGTTATGGTTTGCACCAAGGATGGGCTAGGTCACCAACCTACCTAAATTGGGTTATGATGCCCACAAGTATAAGACACGATGAAGTGAATTTGGGCAAGGAGAACCTGTTGTTGGCCAAAAGTGTTGCAACAGGTTCTGCTTATAATCTTGTCTATGAGTTGTGGATGATGTTGGAAAGCTAACCTTCAATTCTCAGACAAAGCATTCTAAATAAATGTCAGTCTCTAGGTTCCTACTACGCCTTTTCCACAGGCCAGTAACCACAATGGGAAGGGCATTTGGAAGCCATTCATTGACTCGAGCCTAATGTCATTTCAATGACCAGTTTGGTTGCAGAAAAAAATATATGAAACTGCCTAACCAGGTGAAAATTCATAATTTGTTGCTGGTGCAGGCCACCAGGCCTTGAGCTGTACTTCCAACTAGTCCTAGGAGCAGACTTTTACTCTAATTTAGCTTTTCCAAGTGATTTTAATGTGAACTACGCCTCTATGGGGACTGGTGAAGCTCCACCGACATGATTTCTAAGAAACATGGTCTTAGGAATTTATCGCTAATGTGTTTCTATCCATCATGCAGTTGCCTGACCTTGATCTTTTGAGTCAAGGTGCAAACAGGTATAAGACCTGATAATGCTTTTCCATTATGATAGGCTGAGGGCCATTATTTAATTCATTGGGTTTCCTAACTTGCTTCTACAACAGGACCTATGACTGGACTTAACCTAATCCTATGAAGACCATGCTACTATAGTAGACTCTGGAACCATGGAATTGGCTATTAAATGCTTACCAGGAGCTTTCTAATTGAGTGGAGTCTAAGACAGTCCTATTGGCTGTGATCAAGGTTGATCCTATCTTGATTCTTGACGCTGTGATACCAATGACAAAGGTATCTCTAACCTTTATTCAGATTTAGAAGCCCAAATCCTCCTGCCCAAAGTGGGTAAGGAAAATTGGACTTATTATCCTCAGAGTTGGACAACCTTAACTGATGCATAAAACTTGTTTCAACGACCAATTAAGCAGGAGCAAATCTCATCTCCTTTCAGCCTAATTCATTCCCCTTGGCACACCCCCAACTATGCTCCAAGACCTTATGACATTATAATCAAGCCTCTACAACATTCACCTCATGCTTAGGGACCAATGCTGGGCGCTGACCCTAAACGATTCTCCATTTTGTCTACTCCATACTTAGAAAATAGCAATGGTAAGCATGATTCTACTAAACTCCTTTAACTCTTAAGATTAAAATATGTATCTCACTAAAGAGATGTGATTTTTGACCCTTCCTATGGTTTCCTTTTCTAAATTATCCACTATTTGACTCCAGAACTATAGGATGCAGACCTGAAATCACTCCTCTGCAGGGATGGCTTAGGAATCTTATTTCCTAGCTTACATAGATCTCACGGTCTACTAATATGTTGACCGGGTACAACCAGGTACTCTCATATCTAAATTTCACTCAAGCTTACTAAACTAATTTTAAACCAAAGTCACAACCACATAGTTAACCTACGCTTGGTTGTATTCCTTCCAACGATCAAAATTTCATCTTGTGATTTGTGAATTTCAGAATTTGTGCTATAAGGTTATCATTCCAACTCAGTTATGAACTTTACTTAATACTTGTGGATAAATCTTAAAGTTCTATTCGCAGCAACAAAATTCACATTCTAATAATCTATATTATCCATTCGATTATTCTGTGCGAAGCATCAACAATCCTATCTATAAAACCTGAATATAAGCACTATAGGATTCGTTTATTGTTTGAATAACATTTTTGATCGAATTCATACGCGACATTAACAATAACAAGAACCAGCAGTTAACGCATCACAGAAACCAGCAGCTAACGTATCATGATTCATTCAAATCATGGAATAATTGACATGCAATCAACACACAACGAGTATTTGGCCAAATTTGATCTTATGAAATAAAAGGATGCAAAAGAGTGCGAGAAAACTAACCTGTCCAGAACTAAAACAAGTATTCCTTCTCTGCTCGATAAAATAGAGCAAACATGGTCGAGGCTTATGCAATGATCAATGAACACCTCTTCTCCAAATTCGCACTACAGAGCAAGCTCTTAAAGGGAGAACGAGACACAAGTGAGAGCACTGTCGAAAATCGAATAACAGGACCTTTCCTTTGATCATGTGAAGCTAAAAATTCTCGATGAAAGCCAATCTTCTCAAGAACAAGAGATCTCTCCAAGGATTGGAGAATTTGGAGAAACCGGGAAAAACACAAAATGAGAGAGAGAGAGAGAGAGAATATACAGAAAACCGATTTTCAGTTTTGGTGCCAAAAGTGAAGTCGTCACCGTTCCCTTTTTTCAAATTCCTTTTATACCCCTAATTCAACCATAGTTTCCTTAACCCTAACCTATGGTTATCTCCTAACCCAGTTATGAACCCTAACTAACTTTTAACTAACTCTCAACTAACCCTAACTGAATTTAATTCGTTCTCTGCTTTTTTCATTTATTATTATTATTATTATTATTATTATTATTATTATTATTATTATTATTTACTAACTCTATTATTTATTTATTTGCTGCCCCTTTTATTCCTTTTTTTTTATATTTTTCATTTAATTTATTGTTAATTTTCTAGACAGGAATTGATGTTCACAGTTTGCCTCTCTTTACTCAGTTTTTACTAGATAATACAAGAATACTTTCTGTATTATCAAGGTAAGAAATAGGTAAAGACATAAACCAATTCCGTCCGGGACTGGCTGAGTCTGGCGTTTCCTTGCTACGAATCTTGGAAACCTCGTTGTGCAAGAAATGACAATCACGTAGATAAATGTCACACCTTTTGTGCTACGCCAAGATATTTGAATAAATAGGGTTTACAACGCAAGGTCCTTAGAGGAAGTTTGAACATGCTTGGCCTAATATGGTAGGCCGATTAAAATGAAGCGCCTTGTGTGAGAGGCTAACAAATTTAAACATGCAGGGCTTGATGTGATAGGCCAGAATGCAGAAAAATTAAAATGCAGAGCCTTGTGTGATAGGCTGACAAGAATTTAAACATGCGGGGCCTAGTGTGATAGGCTAGAATGCAGAAAAATTAAAATGCACAGCCCTGTGTGATAGGCTGACAAGAATTTAAATATGCGGGGCCTGATGTGATAGGATAGAATGTAGAAAAATTAAAATGTAGAGCCTTGTGTTGTAGGCTGACAGGAATTTAAACACGTGGGGCCTAATGTGATAGGTCAAAATGCAGAAAATTAAAATGCAAAGCCTTATGTGATATGCTGATAGAAATTTAAACATGTAGGACTTGATGTGATAAGACAAAATGAGGAAAATTAAAATGCAGAGCCATATGTGATAGGTTGACAGAAATTTAAACATGTAGGGCCTGATGTGATAGGCCAGAATGCAAAAAAAAAATTAAAATGCAAAGCCTTATATGGTAGGCTAAAATGTAGAAATTTAAACATGCAGGGCCTGATGTGATAGGCCAGAATGCGAAAAATTAAAATGCAGAGCCTTGTCGTATAGGCTGAAATGTAGAAATTTAAACTTGCTGGGCCTGATATGATAGGTTAGAATGCAAAAAATTAAAATGCAGAACCTCGTGTGATAAGCTGATAGGAATTTAAACATGTAGGGTCTGATGTGATAGGTCAGAATGCAGAAAATAAAAACGTAGAGCGTTATATGATAGGCTGAAATGTAGAAATTTAAACAGGCAGGGCCTGATATGATAGACCAAAATGCAGAAAATTAAAATGCAGAGCCTTGTGTGATAGGCTGAAATGCAGAAATTTAAACATCCAAGCCCTAATGTGATAGGCCAGAATGCAAAACATTAAAATGCATAGCCTTATGTCATAGGCTGAAATGCAGAAATTTAAACATGCAGGGCCTGATGTGATAGGCCAGAATGTAGAAAATCAAAATGCAAAGCCTTGTGTGATAGGCTAAAATGTAGAAAATTAAACATGCATGGCTTGATGGGATAGGCCAGAATGCAGAAAATTAAAATGCAGAACCTTGTGTGATAGGCTGAAATGCAGAAATTTAAACATGCAGGGCCTAATGTGATAGGCCAGACAGAAATTAAAAATGCAGCGCCTGATGTAATAGGTTGGATAGAAACTTAAACATGCTGGAGTAAAAAGAAGATTTTCTTTTGAAGTGGGTTAAATCTTTAGTTATTCTCAGATTTTGAATTCCTAGCTTCCTTATAGCACTGTTCTTATGTCTTTTAGAATGAGCTAGAGCCTGCAATTTTCCTTTTCTTTGCTTCTATTGGCTGACTTCACGTATCATGCCGCTTATTCTATGAAGAAGAAAATCGTTCAAATTGTTAATTGACTATCAGTTGCGAAAGTTTTGAACTAGCTATGATTTGAACAGTCTTAGCAATAGTAATTTCCATGACATATTTAATTTTGTACATATGTTTGAATAGAAGGGTACAACTGAACCATAAAATGGCTGAAATTAGAAGGTCAATGATCAATTGCAAGAGGAGATATCTGGTGGTATGGTTTTGGGTGGTCTTGTGCCTTCGAGACGACCAATGCTAGTACTGTATCGCCGGAATGTTTCTTGTCTTATTACCCAAGTTTATTGAGAAACAAAATTCTGCCCCAGTATGATCGACTCTGAACTAATTTCTGCTCATTTGACCCAATATTGACCCAATTCAACTTGATCTATTTTGAGCCCAAATTCTTTGCCCCTTTGTCAATTTTCCCCAGTATTGGTCTAAACTTGGCTTGACCATTTTTTAACTAACCTATCTTTTTATCTTTTTGCCCCAGTATAGCATTCCAGATCACACCCTTCCTGAAGATCGTCTTGTCATGGGAACATTTTTGCCCTAACTTTTACCTAGGCCGCCCTTGCAGGTTTTCGACCTAACGGGCTTTTTGGTATGCCCTAACTTTTGCCTAGGCCTCCCTTGGAAGTTTTCGACCTAGAGGGCTTTTCTGTATGCCCAAACTTTTTCCTAGGCCGCCCTTGCGAATTTTTTGACCTAGCAGGCTTTTTGGTGTGCCCTAACTTTTTCCTAGGCCGCCCTTAAGGGTTTTTGACCCAGCGGGCTTTTCTGTATGCCCTAACATTTTCCTAGGCCAACCTAGCGGGTTTCTTGGTATGCCTTAACTTTTTCCTAGGCCACCCTTGCAGGTTTTCGACCTAGCAGGCTCTTTCTTGAAGATCAAGCGTAATACTTTTTTACAGCATAAGAATTGGTTGGATTAGCCAGGTCTTTTCCGTCCATGTCTATTAAAATCAATGCACTTATTGAGAAAGCTTTCTTAACTACGTATGATCCATGATAATTTGGGGTCCACTTTTCTTGTAGCACTTTCTGCTTTGGTAACAACTTGAGAACTAGATCACCTTCTTGAAATTCTCGAGGATGCACATTCTTTTCAAATTCCTTTTTCATTCTTTTTTAATATAATTGACTGTGGTATAACACAATCAACCTTTTTCCATCTATGAGATTCAACTGGTCAGCTCAGGTCTGAACTCATTCCACTTCTTCCAGCTTTGCATCTGTTCAATATTTAGAGATTCATATGTGTCCTAGTGCAGCTGTAGTTATCTTGGACCCTGTGCATATGTGGACCCAAAAAAAAACATAAAAAATAGAATTGAGAAAAAAAAGAGAAAAAAGAAAAAACAACAAAAAAATACAAAACAAAAAAAATTAAAAAAATAAAAATAGAAAACATAACAAAAAACAGAGAAAATAACAAAACATAGAAAACATAACAAAAAAAAAAATAACAGAAAACAAAAAATATATAACAAAAAACATAAATAAAAATAGAAAAAAAGGGTCGGGGGACTCGCCAAATTCAAAAGAAAGTAAGGAGGGGGACTTAGGGGATTTTTTCGGGAACAGTGCAAAATTCTCGTCATCTCCTGGGAATTTTCTGATTTGGGGAGGGGGAAAGCTTCGCTCTAGTTTACCTCTGCTCGCGTTCAATCCCTGCAAATGGCTCCATTGCAAGCTAGAAGGAAGGACAGGCATCATTTGATTCAAGAATAAGCACGCTGATACCAGCGTACCATTGATCTTACACAAGGTTAGTCACACCACCTTTGTTACTCTGACTCAAGAACCTTGTGTTGATTTATTTAGATCATGTCTGAGTAAAAATTGCATGATACTGAATTCTAGTACTGTATGAAAATCTGGTTTATTATAAAATGCGTTCAATAATATCTGAGAGCTATTGATAATATTTGAAAAGTATGTCCTCAGGCTAGTGGGTTCATTCTGCCCCTAACTTTAATGGTGAATTATTCTATCCTGCACATTATGAGTTCTGCAAAATAGTAACCAATTTGAACTCTGCAAAGATTTGGTTCATTGAATGCTACATTTGTTAACGTGTAAAATACTAGGCCCTCTCTTGTTGGCTCCAAGAATGCAATATGCTATTGGTGAGTCATGTTCATCAATACCCTCATCAAGGATGAAAGTGGGAGAATGCAGGAATTAATATCAATGAGAACATTGGTTCCATTATATGCAGCCAAAGACTTCCCAAATGCTCACTTAGATCGCTCTTGAACCAATATTCAAAAATGAGAATGTTGTTGATACGGTAGTAAGAGATATAACGTCGCATGATATATCTAGTAGAAAAAAGAAACACATTACCATAAGGGAGATGTTGATTGGTCCAATAAATGCATTGCTCATGAATAAAATCTCTATTGGATTACTTATCTCCACTTATTCAAATTTCGGAGGGAAGGTCGGGCTCGGGTGTTTGTAGTCCCTTCAGTTACTCCAAAATGGGAAAACAGTGGGTGTGGATCACAGAGCGTGGGGTTTATCATGGTGGCTATGGTAAAATCCTCACAGGTATGAAGTGTTAGTATTAGGCAGTTCATACCATTCCATAGCTGCTTGGGCAGTGGCAGGGGTTACCGATATTATGGCCTTAAACATCCCAAAGCACTTTTTTCCTAATCTTATGAGTTTTCTTCTGTAAATGACCAAAGTGAAAACTCAGAGTTGTGAGTACAGTCTCGGGCGTCATGTCAGAAATTTGTTTGGTGCTTTGAGGGGTCCAAAATGAATGGTCAAAGAGGTAGTTTCTTTTGTTTTGTTCTGAGATGCCGCAGAAAGGATGGAAATGGACATATATCAAAACTGATGGAAAATGAATCCACCTACAATGGCGATGGTCTATACAGTTTTTATTATATGTATGACACCTCATGAGTATTTGGAGATGGGTACTGAGGTCAGTGATCATTTAGCACCAGAAAAAAGAAACGTTTGTCAGATTCGAACTCTGAAATCAAGAACCTTGTATGCATATGGGCGAGGTATAGATGATTATCAATTGGCTGCACTTTCCACAGAACCTGAGGAAGAAGTCAAGGCCATTTTGAAATCCCTCGATTACATGGTGGCTCCCATTACAGTGCTAGTAATTCTAAGCATAGTAGAGGTTCATGTCAGGAATCAATGTTGGCTCAAATGCAGTATAGTGTCTCTGGAGCTCATCATATTGAAAGTAGCCTCCCTTAGGAATCTCACATTCACCAACATCTACATCATCCAATATTTGATCAACCCTGTTTGTGATGGAATCAATCGACGAGCCTAGGACTTTCCGATTTTTTAGTTTTAAAATTGTTTCCCATGAATCTGTCATGTGTGCACATCCTTCGATCATGATATCTGATTTCAATGTTTTCAGTTTCTTTAACTGTCTTTACCATGACATTTTGAGGATTCTCCAACCCTGTTAAAATCCACCTTGAGATCCTTAATCTGGTTCGGTTCAGGTACGCTAATTGGTGAAACTGAACCAGTGACTCGTGCTGCAGTTTGAGCATTTACATCATTATTTATATTTGAATTGTGTGATGATCTAGAACTACTAAGGTTAATATTTTCAAATGTAGAAGAACCATTGGATACAAATAAAGGAGGGTTATATTCAGTTTTCCTAGCAACTTCATTGTAAGCATGACGATTCTTCCACATTAACGGTACAGGATGTCAACCAAAAACTTGCTGCTCTTCGGATGCTAGAGAAGGTTTGTAATCTGTAGATTCCTATTGACACCTCTTTTCACTGGGATTGTGATCAAATTCAGGTTCTTCTACGAGCTTGTGAAAGCTGTGACAAGGCCTCGAATCAGTCAATCGGGAGTACCAACCATTACACTAGCAAGGGGTTTTACTTATGGTGATAACTCTGTACATGGGTTCTTAATTGATGCTTAAAACACCAAGGGTGGTTGGATGACAAGACAACTTATTTCTACTTGAGAATAAGAGTTGAATCAAAATGTTTGATTGCTGCCTCAGCTCCACAACAAGTTGAGAAAACTTGTTGAATAAGGTCGTCAAAGATCCTAACCAATTGGTGAATACCCTTAAGCCCCTTTATGAGATTGTTATCAGACACATTGTCTAAAGGAGGAGGGTTTGGTCCAACAGAATCCTGCTACTTTTTGAGAAGACCATTAAATTGCTTTGCAAAGATAACGAGAACTTCTATCGGCAGGGGCATGCACATAATTCGTACGTCCAAGAATTCAATGCAAAACAATCCAATAAAATTAGAAGCTAGAGTTCCTTCTATGGTGAATAATAGAACCACCTGATCAAGCAATTCTGAAAATTATGATAATCATGCAACAGGGCCTGGGTAGACTTTTTTTTTTGGGTGTTGTTCATTTTCTATAAGAGTACTTGAAAGACCATGCAGCGTTGCATGCTGGTGGGCGTGCATGTCTTGGTATTTGATTAATATTAATTAGGACCAATCACAAATTATATGCGTTTATTGGCCACAGCAATTTACGGAAAGCCAATAATAACTGGCATCAAGTTTCGTATCAGGTTTGTCCATACAGGACGTCTTTAGAACCACCAAGTTTAATTAAATTAATTATCATGAGTAATAGACCCAAGTTGGAAGCGTGGCTTGGTGGTTAGCGCACCGCGTACCACTACTAGGCCTTGTGTTCAAATCTTGCCTGGGGCCTTTTCTTTTTAACATTGGATTGTAACTATCCTTGGGCATACATGACTACGATTAGGGCCATAAATACAAGGCTACGATTAGGGCCATGCGACGTATAAGCTAGGCAGCCAACTGCTCTCAATTGAATTGTGCATACCGATTGCAAACTGGGCCTCAATTGGGCCATCTTCCAACGCCAAGCCGCTTTGCAATTAGGCCCTACTACATACTTGAGTTGGGCCACAATGGGTGCCTACTCAACTGGGTCACATTGAATCAAATTAGGTCATTCCTTCTAAGTGGATTAAATTAAAATCAAGCTAAAATACCTATTTATTGGGCCATGTTAAGTAGGCCACCAAATTAAATACCAACATCATTTTTCATCTTGTTTTTTTATTATTTTTTCCTTTTTTTTATTCTTTTTTTATGTATTATTTTTTTATTTTTCTTCATTTTTATCTAATCCTTTTCTTTCTCTTTTTTCATTATCATTATTTTCTTTTCTTATTTTTGTTATTATTATTATTATTTTATTTATTTTCCTTGCTTTTATTCCTTTTTTATTTTGACTTAAATTATTCAGATTGAATATACCTAAGTAGTGTTTATTTACTGATTCATTTGAAAAATGGGATCTCGGATATAATTGGGAGTTCACAGCTTCCATTAGTACCTTTAGCAAGGGGACCTCTACTTCGATTGGAAGGACAACCTCCATTCCGTATACGAGCGAGAACAGAGTTGCCTCAGTAGAGGTACGAATCAAGGTGCGGTATGCATGGAGAGCATAAGGAAGCATCTCATGTCAGTCCTTATATATGAGCACCATCTTTTGGAAAATTTTCTTAATGTTTTTATTAGTTGCCTCCACCGCTCCATTCAACTTTGGCTGGTATGGATAGGAGTTATGATGCTGGATTTTAAATTGGTCGCACAGTTCGTTCATCATCTTGTTATTCAAATTGATGCCATTGTCCGTAATGAGTTTGTTGAGTAACCCATATCGGCAGATCAAATCCTTCTTCAAAAATTTTACTACCACACTTCAGGTCACGCTAACATAGAAGCAGCCTCAACCCACTTGTGAAATAGTCAGTGGTGACTAATATGAAACGATGTCCATTGGATGCTTTGGATTCCATTGGTCTAATAACATCCATTCCCCACATGGCAAACGGCCACGGTGAAGATAGTACATTCAAGGATGTAGATGGTGCATTGATATTATGAATGTATATTTTGCATTTATGATAAGTCCTAGCATATTTGTAGCAATCAACCTCTATAGTCATCCAATAATATCCTGCTCTGAGAATTTTCCTCGTCATCGCGTGTCCATTAGCATGGGTACCAAAATATTCCTCTTGGACTTCTATTACAATTTTGCTAGCCTCTGCTACATCTACGCACCTAAGCAAGACCATGTCATGGTTTCTTTTGTACAAAATTTCCCCATTAAGGAAGAAGTTGATGGCTAACCTACGTAAGGTTCTTTTGTCATTTTCCGAGGCATCGACAGGGTATTCCTTGCTTTTTAAGAAACGCCGAATATCATGATACCACAGCTACCCACTCCTGTTCTTCTTCGACCGACTGTCATAAAGCTTGTCGATCTTGGTATTAGATCTAGATAAGGGGTATGTCCTTCTATCTACCTATTCTGAACATGGACAAGAGGGTGGTTAGGGCATCAACCAACTAATTATCCTCTCGAGGTATATGAGTGAAGGTGACGTCCTCAAAGTGTTCCAACAATTCGTTGATATAGGCCTGATATGGGATTAACTTCGCATCTCTAGTTTCCCATTTACCTTTGACTTGATGAATAACTAAAGCTGAATCACCATAGACTTCCAAGCTTTTGACGTTAGCATTGATTTCTGCTTAGAGTCCCATGATGCAAGCTTCGTATTCGGCCACATTATTGGTACAATCAAAGCCTAATCTAACTGTGATTGGTATATATTGTCCTTCTGAGGAAATTAATATGGCTCCTATGCCATGAACCATCATATTGGAAGTGCCATCAAACAACATCATCCACTTCCTTTCTGCTTCCTGTTCCTGCTCATTAAACATTGCCATCAAATCTTCATCCGGAAATCCCTGTTGCATGGGTTGATAATCATTAAGAGGCTGCTGAGCCAAGTAATCTACGAGCACACTGCCTTTAATCGCCTTTTGTGTAACATATAGGATATCTTATTTTGATAACAAAACCTGCCATCTGGCGATCTATCCGGACAGAGCAGGCTTCTCAAAGATGTACTTAATTGGATCCATCCTGGATATCAACTAGGTGGTGTGGCTCAAAATATATTGCCTTAAGCGATGAGCAGCCCATGCCAAGGCGCAACAGGTCTATTATAGCAAAGAATATTTCACCTCGTAGTTGTGAACTTCTTACTCAGATACTAAATTTCATGTTCTTTCTTTCCGGATGCATTTTGTTGACCGAGCATACATCACATGGCATTGCTTGTCACCGTCAAGTACAGGATTAATGGCCTCTCTAGGACTAGAGGTACTAGAACTGGAGGGTTTTGTAAGTAGAGCTTAATCTTTTCAAAGGCCTCCTAGAAATCCTCATTCCAATCAATGGGCTGATTCTTGTGCAATAGTTTGAAAATCGGCTCACAGGTGGCTGTCAAATGGAAGATGAACCAAGTGATATAGTTCAGCCTTCCGAGAAACCCTCAGATTTCTTTTTCTGTTCTCAGGGCGGGCATT
Source organism: Canavalia ensiformis (assembly GCA_026541065.1). NCBI lineage: Eukaryota > Viridiplantae > Streptophyta > Magnoliopsida > Fabales > Fabaceae > Canavalia > Canavalia ensiformis. The sequence continues at coordinate 238,667 of JAMKYM010000035.1, read as the reverse complement.
TCTAAAATGGCACATACTTTATCAGGGTCAACCTCAATTCCCTTCTTGCTGATGATAAAGCCTAATTGCTTCCCCGATTTTATGCCAAAGGTGCACTTACCTGGATTCATCCTCAATTTGAATTTTCGAAACCGTTCAAATAAATTTTGCAAGTCACTAAGGTGATCCTCTTTAGTTCTTGACTTTCCGATCATATCATCCACGTACACCTCAATTTCCTTGTGGATCATGTCATGAAATAGTGTCACCATAACTCTCTGATCTGTTGCCCCGACATTTTTCAGTCCGAAAGGCATGACTTTGTAGTAGAAAGTTCCCCATGCTGTAATAAAGGTAGTTTTCTCCATGTCGTCTTCAGCCATCTTCATTTGGTTATATCCGGAGAAACCATCCATAAATGAAAAATAGGAGAACTGGGCAGTATTATCGACCAATACGTCGATATGAGGCAGGGGAAAGTCATCCTTTGGACTGACCCTATTTAGATCTCTGAAGTTCATGCATATTCACACTTTTCCATCTTTCTTGGGGACTGGTACTATATTTACGACCCACTTGGGGTATTTTGCTACGACCAAAAAACCTACGTCAAACTGCTTTTTCACCTCTTCTCGGATTTTTAGGGACATTTTTGGCTTCATCCTTCTCAGTTTCTGCTTCACCGGTGGGCATTCAAGCTTCAAAGGCAGTTTGTGATCTACAATCGATGTATCTAATCTTGGCATATCTTGATAAGACCAGGAAAAAATATCCCTATACTCATGTAATAGCGATATTAATCGAGAGCGGTTAACAATTACGCCTATCTTCACCTCTTTCCTATCCTCATCGGTCCCTAGATTTATTAGCTCGAAGGATTTTTGATGAGGTTGTATTAATTTAGATTCTCGCTCTATCAACCTGAGTAATTCCTCAGAAGATTCATAGTCAAATTCTGTTTCCTCATCTGCTTGGTTAATAAGGCAGTCAAAATTACTCGACACAATACTAGCGCGATCGTCATTAGGCAGGTTATTTTCAGATCTGCAAATATGGGAAAGGAATAAGACATGGATGTATTAGGGGAAGAGAGAGAATATTTCTGGAAAAATTCAGTTGTATTTATATTGGTCAAAAATATGTACAAAATATAGTTTTTTCATAGAATTTCATGGCAATTACAAATTACATGGAGACTGAATTAAAAATCATAGGAAGCTCGATGGTCTCCCAACTGTTTAGTTCTTGTCCTGGTGGGCAGGCGGTCACCAACTCATCAATGCTGAGTGGTTTTTCTCTGTCTACGATCGCTATCAAATCTGGAGTCTTGAACCTAATGCTCTAGAAGTCTTCAGAGATGTGTCGTAGAGGGACCCTCTTTACTTGGGGTTTTCACTTTTCCAACCTTGCCTACCGTCTTTCCTCAGCCTCCTTCTCTCATCATCAGTCGGCTTATACCCCAGATCGAATCTTTGCTTATTCTTACTCGGCTGTAGGGGTTGGGCTAAACTGCAACTATTTTTCCCCAGTTTATCTCCCGACTGGAATCCATTTTTCAACATTATTTTGGCCATCATCAACAAATCTTTTGGAGGCCAATGTTGGTCCACCACTTCCCCCTTCTTAATAGTGGTAATATTCGCAATTTCCAAAGCCTGGAAGTGAGTTTCCAAGGCTTCCTCAACAGCCTTAATGTAAGGAGGGTTGGTGAGTTTACTGACCAGAAAATCCTTCTTAGCAGAGATGATAATCAGCCTATTGTCCGTAATAAATTTCAGCTTTTGATGCAGGGTTGATGGCACTGCTCAGACCGAATGGATCCACAGCCTTCCCAGGAGGCAACTGTATGCTGACACAATGTCCATCACTTGGAAGATTATATCAAAATTGATCGAGCCGATTTGAACTGGCAAGTTAATCTCCCCAATAACCTCCCTTCTGGATCCATCAAAGGCCCTCACAACCATGGAGCTTAGCCTCATATGGGACCCCTCGTACGACAACTTCGCCAAAGTTATCTTAGGCATCACACTTAATGAGGAACCATTATCTATCAATACTCAGGTCAGGATGTGGTCCATGCACTTCACAGATATATGCAGAGCTTTGTTGTGTCTCGCCCTATCCTTAGGAATCTCATTATTCGCAAAAGTGAGGGAATTATTGGCGGTGATATTATTGGCAATGCCTTCGAATTCTTCTACGGACAGGTTATGCACCATATGAGCTTCATTCAGTATCTTTAGCAATACCTTCCTGTGAGGCTTAGAATTCATCATTAGTGCCAGGAATGAGATCTTGGCAAGGATACAGTTTAGCTGCTCAATAACCATGTACTCACTATGCCTGATCATTTTTAAGCACTCACAAGCTTTTTCATCTGAAACCGGCTTTTTAAACTCCCGCCTTTCTTCTTCCTTGCTAAGTTGTAGCTCAGGGCCTGTAAGGATTGCCTCACTGCAAGGTCGTCCCCTCCTTTCTTCAGTGGGAGTGTAGATGCGGCCACTCCTTGTCATGCCCCCAACCCCTGCTATATTCACCACGTCAGGGGCTAAGCTAGTGGTGACTTTAGGTTTTTCTTCTTCTACCTTGCCTCTAGATACCTTAACATCATACTTCCAAGGTACCTCCCAATTACTTTTGTATGGGAATGGCCCGGGTACCTTTATAGTAATCGGCCTTAAACCACTCAATGTTGGGGTGGCAGATTCTTTAGTGTACTTGATAACTAATGGCCTTGGACATCCAGGAAAGGCCTCATTAAGCATATTCATCTCAGGCTCAACTTCAATGCAATTTATGGAATGCCCTCCATGATTAGGAAAAGGGTTTCTCATCATATTAGGAGCGTCATTCTCAAAATTCAGTCATTTGGAATTTATCAAGTTCTGAACTTTATGCTTTAACCCTTGGCAATTTTCAGTGGAGTGCCCAACAGCCCCAGCATGATAGTCGCATTTGGCGGTTGGATCGTACCATTTAGGAAATGGTGGCTCCAACGGTTTCATAGGGCATGGTGTGATTAGTGAGTTTTGGATTAGGTGGGGTAGGAGCTCGGTGTAGCTCATTGGAATTGGGTCAAACTGTATAGTTTTTCTTTCATTATTCGACCTTCTTGGGGTTGGCTAGTGTTTGGATTGGTGTTTTGGTTCCAGGATTTTTGTGGTGGTTGAGGGGTAGTTTTTTGTGATTGGACCATGATGGAGTCGTTGATTGGAAGGGTGTAGGAGGCGCGTAGGGTGGCTAGTAATTGGGTTGGGAGGTGGCCACCATCTAAAAGTATGGTACGTATTGGGATTGGTAAGGTACTTGGTAGTTGGATGGTCTGGATGTGGGGTGATTTGGGTCAAATGTTACGTGGTGGGCTTCTCCTTCCATCTTTTTCCAAGAATTGTTGGTTGGCTTCTTCACATTTACATTGCCAACTGTGTTATGTACGATCCTTCCTCGGCACAAACCACTTTCAATCCGTTCTCCGATTAACACCATATCAAAGAAATTTTCCAACATACTGCCCACCATTTTATCATAGAATGGTGCAGTGAGAGTCTCCATAAACATATTGATCATCTCTCTTTCATATAATCGTGGTTGAACCTGAGTGGCCAACTCCCTCAACTGCTATGCGTATTCCTTGAAGGTTTCGTCCTCCTTTTTTATTATGTTTTACAACTGCTCCCTGTCGGGGGCCATCTCAATATTTTACTTATATTGCCTGAGGAAGGCATCTACCATATCTTTCTAGGTACAGACGTGGACTCGCTCTAACTGAGTGCACCAGTTAGCTGCTGCCCCACTAAGGCTATCCTGGAAGCAGTGAATCAATAATTTGTCACCGTACGCATGAGAAGCCATCTTTCTGCAATACATCGTTAGATGGCTTTGTGGGCAGCCTATCCCTTTATATTTCTCAAATTCTAGCATTTTGAACTTGTGGGGGATGATCATATCAGGTACTAAGCACAAATCTGATGCCTTTACTGTGCCATAGCTGCCGCCCTCTATGGCCCTGACCCGTTCCTCCTGATGCTGCCATCTTCGACCAAACTGCGTTTTGTGATGGGAAGGGTTAGGTTGCTATACCCCTGCTGCCTGACTATTTGTGAAAAACACCCCATATGGACCATTGTGCCTTAGAATGTGAATAGAGGGAATTGGGGGATGAGATGGTGGTTGGTATAGGTTAGATGGATGAGTACCCATAGTAGCAGAGCATGAAGGGTTTTCAGTAATGGTGAAGTTGGTGCAGTTTGGGTTAGTGTTCTGAGGTATGGCTGAGGGATTTATGTGGAGAATCTTAGTTGGGTTTATAGAGACACCCTGGGCTGGTGAAGGGAGGCATGTAATAGGGCGACAGTCCATATGGGTGCCATTTAGGATCAATAACCTCCTGTAGTGGCATCAACACACCAGTTATGCCTTGTGTTTCCACCCCAGAGGGTCCCTCTATGCTCTTTTTCTCCAGTAGTTTCATCATCTGGGCTATCTGCTCTTTCAGCTGGACCTCTTCATTGCGCAATTCCTTGTTCTATGCCTCTAGCTCATTCATGATTTTTGTTTTGGAGCGTGTGCTATAGGAATGTCGAGGAAGTCATGAGTTTGCAATTTTGTTTCTGAAAATTCAACACTTATTAATTATTATTAAGGAAAACAACCTTAAATTATAAAGCATGAATTAAATATTGGGGATCAGATGTTTCGATAAATATTGCTATTTGTTGAGCGTGCTTGTTAAACTGAGTATGAAATGGAAATTAATGCAGCATCAGATATTGTAGGAAAACGGATTCTTTATTCATAATATTCATGATACATCTTGTTCTTCTTTTTTTGCGAGAGCAACATTTTTATTCATTCTGAGGGATTAACTTTTTACAAAATGAATGAGCTCTTCAACTTCAGCTGGGGTGTGGAGTGGGTGTTAGCGAGGCTTCTGCTTTCTTGAGCAATTGAGGGAATTCTGCAATAGCGGTATTCGCTAAACTGGCTAGCCTTCCAAAACACCTGATCCAGTGATCGGCCGTGTCTTTATACCACTGCATCTCATCTTGTAAATCACTTATCCCACTTTGCTGCATCCTGATCACTTCAATAACATTCCAGTTTTCCTCGTTCACCTCGTTTTCATATGCAATTAATAGGTTTCCAATTTGCTGCTTTAGGTCCTCCACTTGTTGGCGCAACTCGTTCCTTTCATCTACCATTCGGCTTTTTTCTGTCAATTCTCTGTCCCTTTCGCCCATCGCTTGATCTTTCTCTCGTCTGATTTACCATGGTTAATTTTATCTTTCCTCATTAATACTTTTGTCTTACATGTCATAAAGATGGTGATGACTCATGGGATGAGTCATCACCTTATTTTCCAAATGTTAATTTCATGTTCAATGGATAAAGTTCAATTTTCAGCTTCTACTTCATATTTTCTTGCCCTTCCAACCTTCCAGGGGTATTGAGGTAATTTCGAGTATATTCTAAAAAGTTCCCAAATTATTCTCCCAATGTTTCTAGCACTTATTGGTTCATTCTCAAATCATTATTAAGTCATTTTGTGTTTTTCCAAAAATAATTTATCTCTTATAGAAGATAAAACTTTCTCAGAGCATTTCGGGGTGTTTCCGATAACATTTTCATTCTCTCTTTGTTTCTACTCTTTTCTTATAACTTTCTAACCATCATTGATGCATTCTAATCCTTTAGAATGACTTCTAACTTTTATTTTGGACTACCTATACATTTATTTATGTCATCCTAATGTAGAAATATTTTCGTTATTTGTTAAAATTCTCTAATTTCTCTTTACATATTTTTCTTAAATCTACTTTATTTCCTCCTAAAGAACATTTGTAATTTATGGAGTCTATCATGAGAAATTGTAGTTATTACAATCATCCTATTTTAACTATAGGTTCTTGTCAAAATTACAATGATATGGCTAATTGAATCAATCCTTACTCTTATGGTAATCAAGTTCAATTAAACAATTTGTGATGATCAAGAAAAATTTATCGAATGATTAAAACTTACTTTCGTAATTAAAATCCTAAGTTAAATTTCATAAAATACCAACATTGAAATTCACCTTTTAGTTCATGTCCAATATTTAAAATCGAGCATTCTAAAACTCAAACAAAATGTTATACATTTCTAAAATTAAATCAAGAAAATATAGAAAATTGCAAAAGTGGAATTTTGACAATTAAAAGAGTTTCAAATCATTCATTACAATGAATTTTAAATTCTAAGATAAGAAATTTAGCTAAGAATCATTATATGGAATCCTAAAGCAATCAAAACCAAAATATTAGAAAATGAAGAAGAACCTTAGAAAATAAAGAAGTCAAGATAGTGGGGTGAGCTATGATCCTCCTTGAATGATGGTATCTTTAATCATCTTTTCTTCAATCCTAGCTTCCTAAAATCTTCTTCCTTTTTTACTCTTTTCATAATACTCCAAAACCTCTTATCCCCTTTTTTGAATGCCTTTTTTTTCATAAAAAAGGAACAAAAAAATCTTTACTAACCTTTCTTAAACCACGTATTCAGTTTCCACCACAGGAAATGTGTGGTTCTTTTAACTTAGCTATTAGTTAATTTCTGGAAGATACACAAGCATACCATGTCAATGGATCCCATCATGACCTACCCGCGATTACTACTAGAGCCCGCTCTAGGTCCAATTCTTAGCCATCCATGGTCATGGTTATAACCATGACCTATGAATGGTTGCCTCTATCGTTTTAGAGGTTGAGGATTCATCATTTTATCTTTTTTTCATACTTTCCTCTCTGCATCAATCCTAAATTCTCTTCCCTATCAAGCATAACTTTAAAGTAATAACAAGTTAATTAAACTAATGTAAAATAATTAAGAGAAGTGAAAAAAACAATCACTAGAGTAAAAATGAGATTTTATAGCAAGTTTTTACATCAGTTGTGCAAAAACTGATTTTTTTAAAGAAAAGTAGTAATATTTTGTAATTAAGAATTAAAGATACTACATCGATTGCTAACTGAACTGATATAAAAACTATTTTTATATTAGTTGTTAACTTACCTTATGTAAAAAATAGTTTTTACACTCATTTAGTTAGAAATTGATGTAGAATATGTAATTTTTTACATTGAATTTTAATTTTAAGTGATCTAAAAAAGTTTTATATTTTTTAGGTTACTCTTTGCTGCATGCTCATAGTTGTTTGCTCCTTCACATTATTTATGCATAATTTGATACTTTTTTGAGAAATAGTTGTTGCTCCTCCGCATTGTTCGTACATAATCTAGTGCTCCTCCGCATAATGCTCCCCCACATTGTTCTTTTCTTGCCTCCTTACAATGGATATACAAATCTTTAAATGCTCCTCTTTCATATTTTTATTCTGATAAACTTCACCATCCCTAAGTTGTCTGATTGTTTATTCAACAAGCTTTACCTTCCGCTCTTCACCTATGCATTGTTATTTTACTCTCTAGTTGATTTATTCCCTAGGTAGCTAGAATCTTTTGTTTTTGCGTAAGAGTGGATATACAAATCTTGTTTAAGTGTATGGATAATTACAACTCTTATGTTTTGTCATGTAAACTAGTTTGGTAATAAGTGATTATATGGTAACTATATTTTGATTGTTATCCTCTTGGCAACAAACATTGAGGAAATTGATTAATAGATGTTCCAATTCATAGTAAAGAGTGATTTGATCCTCCTATGCTGATAATAACATCATCTGTCTCTTATTCTCCTTGTGTCTATCTATGCCAACAGTCAACACGTACGTATAGTTAAAAAAAATACACAAAAGGTTGAAAAACTGTCAAAATCTCAAAAATAATTTCTTCTGCTCCGACAGGTTAGCTTTCATATGCTATTTTTTATATATTTGTCAAATATGAATGCAAAAGTATAGATTAAGGCCATATAAATAAATAGTAATACCATACTAAATTTTAATTACATGTTTCAAAATAACACTTTTTAATGACTATTAAAATAGCATAAAAGTATATTTTGAGCAGTATATATTAGTTTAGCTCTAACAAGCATTTTTTTCATATTCATAAGTAGCTTTTTTGTGTTTAGGTGGTACACGTAAATAAAATTAATTTAATTTCAACTCATTTTTTTCTAATAGATAATAATTATTGAATCACCTGGGAAAGTTCGCTACTCTTATATCATGATTCACTGCCTCTAATTTTGTTTATTTTGCATATGTTTTCTTATCGTGAGATCATCATCCAATGGATGGAAAAACCACAACTTTATGTTGTATCACTTGAACATGGAACAGAGTACTCCCAATAACTCATACAACCTAACTACACAATTTTCCATAACTAAATTTAGAACCAACAACAAATGACAAGATGCCTAATCCATAAATAAAAAAATAAAATTAAATTAAAAGCAAGACAAGCCCTTACAAATTTTTCTTAGGGGCAGAATCATCCCTCTAGTTATCTTTCCGGAGAAAACCCTCACCTGCATCTTCCACACGAACCTCGTCTTCTCGTTTCACTTCATCTTTGTTAACCTTTGAATTACCACATGTTTCAGCTTTGGGTGGAGTCGTTAATGAGAGTTCTCAATCCAAATCATCATCGTTTGCAGTCTAGCAATTTGCTGCAATCGAAATCTGACGCTTTCAATTGATCAAATGTTAAAATCCTAGAGAGGAACTAACTGGAAAAAAAAATGAGAAGTAAAATAAAAACAGATAAGAAGAGAACTTGAAGAAGAGAAGAAGAACGCAGAAAAGAAGACTAGTTGAAGTTTTTAAAACTGAGTATACTTTTCTCTCTTATATGGAACTTTGTGATGTTTTGTATACATTGGCCAGTCAAAGTCTTATTCTAGAAATTATCAGTAAAATAAAAATATTTGCCACTAACTATATTAGCCTGCGAAAGTTTTTAATCTGCACTAATTTAATATATTATTAGCAGTTTATATAATTGTTAAAAATAATCCTCACAAAACATAATTCTTTTTTAGTGATAATAACTTCAAGAATGCTTTCTTGTCATCTTAGAAATCGCATCCACTTATGTCGCTTAAAATTAGAGGAGGTATAAGACACTTCAACTTCTGCAAGTATGAGTCAGAGTATCCTTGTACTCTTTAATATAAGTTTGTTGCTGATAAAAAAAATTCAAGAATGAATAATATATCACATATAGATCTCACAATTAATAAAAATTTTAACTAATGTAATAAATTTATATTTTACAATAATAAAATAGTAACTGAAATGTTTGACCTTAGTGCACTAATTAATACAAATGTCAAACAAAATTCTAGAAATTATCAAGATGAATATTCTAATAAAGGATTGGTTGTACATTCCTCGAGATAACTAGTAGAGCTCGTATATGATACAATTTGATTTGAATGGGAGAGATCCTCGTGAACAGTTTCATGTGGATATAGGGAAGGCTTTGGAGGCATTTCAATGCTCTCAACTTCTCCTTCAAGCATCTCTATTACTTTGTTCATTGAAGGACGATCATTGGGTTTTAATTGTATACACCACAGTGCAACCATGAACATTTTTTTCGCCACACTGTTTCTTTCCTCTTCAATAACATTATCCATTCGTATCTCCTTATTTTCATCCAATTGATCATAAATCCAAAAAGGAAAATAAAGTTGACTAACACACTCTACTTGGGGATTCAAATTTTTTCTCCTACTTGCCATTTCCATCAAAAGCATTCCAAAACTATAGACATCAGCTTTATAGGATACTCCCCCAATATTTTGGTAGAACAGTTCCGGAGCCATGTACCTATTGTTCCTCTTGCTGCTGTCATTGTCACAATGCTATTTTCAATTGGATAAAGCTTTGCAAGACCAAAGTCTGAAACCTTAGGTGTGAAGTTTTCATCAAGAAGGATGTTATGGGGCTTGATATCAAAATGCAAAATTTGCATGTCGCAGCCTTGATGCAAATAAGAAATTCCACGAGCCACGCCAAGAGAGATGTCATAAATTTTCTGATAAGACAAAGACATACTTCTTTCTCTAGAGAAAATATATTTATCAAGAGAACCCATAGACATAAATTCATAGACAAGAGCACGTTTTGATCCTTCAACACAAAATCCAATAAGTCGCACCACATTTGAATGGTGTATTCTACCTATAGTTGCAACCTCATTAATGAAATCTTGCCCATTAGCCTTTGATTTATTCAACATCTTTATGGCTACCAACGGTCCACTGCGTAACTTTCCTTTATATACATTGCCATACCCTCCTTCACCCAATTTTTCTTTGAAACTTTTAGTCATCTGCTTGATCTCTTTATAAGAATACCTTATTGGCATAAGAGTATTACCTTGCAAAAATTCTTCAATATTTCCATATATTGACACATGTCTTCTTCGACATGTATATATCAAACACACACACAAAATCATGATACCCAACATTAATCTTACTGCAATATATGGCAAGACATATCTTCCTGTGAATATTCCAATGTCAATAAGATGTGCCGGATCTTCGTAGTCATTGATTCTATCCATGCCTATTAATAGGCGTAGACCTGCATATCATATATCACAATATTATTGGTCATTATAAATATATCTACTACTAATGGTAATATATATATATATATATTTCTATCTTTCAGGTTACACTTTCTGATTGAAGGTATACCTCATATTCACAAAAGCATTGTACCATGGACAAAGATGGGCAAGTGGGCTGTTATCAATAGTCAAGGACTCGCTCCCATCAAAACCCCTCTTATCTTTCAAGATAAAATAGTATCATTTTCTTAAAATAATAGTTTTTTTTTTACAATAAAAAATTATTGACATTAAAATCTTGACTTTATGTAGCTACAGTATTTAAATTATATATAAAGATTGATTGCGGCCGTTATTATATTTGTATGTACAACAAAAATTATATTTCTTGATCTATAGATGTTAAAATAATTGAGGTAACCTCTCTCTATATATATATATACATTAAATTGTCAAATTATCTTCTAAAGATATATTTTCATATTAATTTTAAATTATTAAAATTACATATCTGATCTTAAATGAACATTTAATCCTTAAATTAGTTTTTAATATGTAATTTATTAGTCCAATTAATCCTGTGATATATAAACGGAAAAATTCGATAACAGAAGTTTACGCTCAAAAGCCTTTTAAGATTCATTTTACATTATTTGAGTATTATTCAAAGTTAAATGAATGGTATATAGGGATGAAAATAGATTGAGTCCAGTTAGATTTTGAGTGTTCAAGTATAGTATGTTTAAAAATTTTAAGTTTCGAGTCTAAGTCTGTTATCTGTTAAATATTTTTTTTATTTAAAACCAGAGCTTACAAATCTGTTTAAAAACCTACATTTAAAAAAAATCAATAAATAGACTTAAAACCTATATAAATAATTGATTTAAAAATGTGTAAGCTTAAAGCCTCTAAGATAAAAATACCATTAAATAGGTCTAAAACACATATATATATATATATTATATAAATAAAATATAAAATAAATATTATATAAATATAATATATTAAAATAAATATAAATATATAATATATAAATATAAATAGATTCCTAATAGGTTAACTAGACTTCTTTTATAAGTCTAACCCTAACTTGTTTATCTAAATAAGCTTTTTAGAAAGTTTAAGCCTATCCATTTATTAAATTAGTCAAATCAAATTAAACTTTAAATAAATCGAATTATAAATTCCTGTTAAACAACCTTATTCACTCTCATCCCTAATAGTATAATAGTCATACATACCTTGATAAATGCCTTGATAAATGAAATAGAGATAATCTGCATACAACAAATTATGAAAAGTTAATGAACAAAAATGGAATACGAAATTTTAACAAAATATTTAATGAAAGCAAATAGAAACAACATTTTCATATTTATAAAATCAAATTTATTCCTCCTTTCTTATTTAGGTATTGAAGCTGTCCAAGATATTATGAACAAAATCCCGTTTACCAATTAAAGTATGAGTCACACAAAAAATTTAGTATTATAAGAAGAAATAAGATAGAAAAAGATAAATAAATACCAAAGATAGTTTAAAATATATAAAACTAAATCTTAAGACAAAATATATTTCACTTTAACATAGAATTTGTTGTTTCTTTTTCTTTTTGCGTATATAGGGTCTTTCATTTAAACACGAATATGCACAAAATACGTTGGCTAAAGTTTATTATCTATGATAAAATTAAGTTACTAACTTTCATTCGCTATCCATACTAACTAGTGTACCCGAAGGAGTCTTTTATAACCTCCAACGCATGTTTCTTGATGAATATTGTGAACGACTGAGAAGATTTCGAAAGCAACCAAAGAAGGAAGGGGAAGTGAGCACAAACAACAAAGCAGTTGAATGACTATAAAGATTATAATAGTGATGGAATGGTCCCAAATGAAAGTATCAAGCCACACAAGAGATACTCCAGAATTGTTGATAATTACAATTCCATAGATGAGGTTATAGAGGCTCTTGTACGTGCATGGCTTAAGTCTTCCAATCTTATTGTTGGTATTGATTTCGCTAAGAGTAATGAACGGATAAGCAAGAATTCATATAATAGACGAAACTTGCATCACATTTGGAAGGGTCAAAATCCCTGCCAACAAGCAATATCAATTATTGGGAAAACATTGCCAGCATTCAATGAGGATAACTTGATTCACTGTTTTGGGTTTGGAGATGCATCAACACATGATCAAGATGTCTTTAGTTTCTAGCGGGATAAAAAAATTTGCAATGATTTTGAAGCTGTGTTAAGTCATTATAGGAAAATTGTTCCTTATCTTCGACTTGCGCGTCCTACATAGTTTGCGGCAATAATTGAAATGGCCATGATAATTGTTGAGCAGAATAAAGGCGAGTACCATGTTTTGGTCATTATCGCATATGGCCAGGTAACAAGAAGTGTTGGAAGCTAAGTCTATAGGAACCAAAGACCGAATGCTTTTGTTCGAGCTAGTAAATTTCCTCTTTCAATCATATTGGTCGGCTGGAAATGGTACTTTAATGATATATTACTATTTATTTGAAAAAAACTAATTATAATTATAATATAATTTATAATTATTTAATTATAATTCTATCTAATTTTTCTTATTTTTACAAGAATGGTCACGTAAGTAAAGAATCCAAAAATAGACAAGTTTTGAACAAAAAAAAGGATGAAATGAGCATAAGAAAGTCAGCCTTACAATGAGATTACATAGGATGGTCACAACGGAAGCGGCTAGGTCAAGCTCGATCCACAATGTTGAAATTCTAATCCACGCCTGTAAAAGGGAGACTCTGCTACACCACATGACATCATCCTAGACCCCACAGGCCACACCACTCTCTAGTGCACAAGCCTATCACTACCCTGGAGACATGCTCATTCCATTTTTATCTCTTTCCAGGGCAATAGCACTTTCATAGTGCGAGTTGCAACGTCTTATTACCAGCTTTGTTGACACTATGATTTTGTCATTCTTTTTTAGAATTAGGATTATGAATTGTTTTGTTAGATTAGTATGTTCTTATTTATCTTATCTCTATATGTAACTAATCACCAAAGCATGGTCAAACTTATAATATAACCATTTAAACCTTTTTTATGTTTTTTCTTCAATTTTGTTTTTCTTATTGTTCTTAATTAATTAGTGAGAATTAATCACTCTTATTAATTTCTAGGTTAATTGAGGGAGGCGATCGTACCATTGTCTAATTAACGGAACTATAAGGTAAACTGAATTTAAGGATTTTGGAGGATCAATCGGAATCCTTGATTTCTAATAAGTTATTAGTTTAATAAGTCTGAATATTCTTGTAGATCTTGCATAATCATTGGGGTAGTAACTATAGGGAAAAAATATTGCTATTGCATGATCATTGGATAGTAACAGAATAAGAATGGATGGTTAACAATTGACTTTAAATCATTCAGAAGAGAGTTAGGGTAAAATTGGGTAAAGTTATAAATGAAACCAAAGTCCTATGTTTTTCTATAGTTGAATTCATATCTATTCCTTTATCTTTAAATTTCCTGTTTTTATTTTTTTCTTTTTATTACTTACTCAAACATTTCTTCTAAACATAACTCATTTCTAGTAAGCTTAAAAATAAGGATTTAATCTTTTTTTAAAATTGTTGAAATAGTCTATATGGAAACGATATTAAGGGTTTTAAATATCTCTTTCTACACTAATTCTGTTAAACTCACAACATCTAACCCAACATGTCTCACCCCATCAATCAATTTTACGGATCTAAACTGCTACAAATGTAACTACAAATCTTAAGGACTTAAATGAATGAGATATGTATATTTTCAAGTTGACAAATTAGTGCACCAATTATCACTTATAAGAGGATGGTTAGAGATATAATTAGTTAATTACTTTTGTTAAAATATAGTTAGTTAACTGATTTTTAACAGTTAATGGGTCTGTTAAACAAAGTAATATAAATAACATATTTTTAGTGTGAGGGATAAAATTATTTCAAAAGTAATTTTAGTTAGAGTTATTTTATTTAATAGCTCACATAAACAATTAAATTTCATCATTCAACATTGATTTAATAAATTATATTATATAAATCATTCTTATAAAATTTTATAAAATTTTAAAAAGATTCTATACTTGAAAAATAAACTTAAACTAACAAATAATATATCTCTTATAATATTTGTTAATTTGAATTTATTTTATAAAATATTAAATTTTTTAAAATTTTATAAAATTTTATAAAGATAATCTATATAATATAATTTATTAATTTAACGATTAAATTGATAAAATTAAATTATTTATAAGAGTTATTAATCGAAATAATTTTAAATAAAGTTACTTTCAAAGTAATTTAGTCCCTTCTTATTTTTATTAATTTATTATCTTTTTATAATGAATTTAGTTTTGATCCAGTATCTTCTTACTCTCTTATCGAACCATCTCAAAAAAACTAAGAATCCCTAATCAAACAATCAAATTTAAAAATTTGAAATACTTTTGTAAATCCATTTTAATATTTTTAAATTGAGAATAAATTATTAAATGAAAGCTTATTCGTAGCACTCAACAAACTTATGTTTATTAAAAAAATTAAAATAAGATAAAATCTATTTTAAAATTTATTCCTATCCAAGTTATTACTTTTCTCTTAGTTTTACTCTTATACTTTAAAGAATAAAACTTACAACTTGGTTTTTTTTTTTTTTCTAAAACATAAGGAGATGTTTATGTTTGTGATAATTTTTTAAAAAAAATAATGGAACATTTTTATATGTGAAAATCATCTCGGCAAGTGATCCATTAATCTATTGATACCTTGGGACACAAAAGGCACGAACTCTGATGAATATTGTTATTGTTTGAATGTCATTTTATGTCATGTGAATACATGTGTATTTGAACAAAAGAACTATATGAGATATCTTCTAAGTTTCTATGCTTGAACTCATTGCGATCAAACTCATTCCAACCTTCCAGTAAAATAAAAAATGCAACACTCATCATATTAATACCTTCAATTTTGAATCCAGAAAATTATGTACGCCGTTCAACTCAGAAAACACCAAATTAAACGCCCACTAATTTAGGCAACTCAATTCACCTATTAGGGATCTAACGAAAATTTTCAACAACTTAAAGCACAAGATTAGGTTAAACTCTTCTAGATGTGCATTCAAAATAGAAGTTGGTAAGTTCCTAACATTTATATTGATATGTACCGAGATAGAAGTCAATCTAACAAGTATAAAGCATTGTTGGACATGAAAACAAAAAGTTAAGAAAGTACATTTGTTAATAGGGAGAATTGTCCCCTTAAGTAATTCCTTCCTACATCTCCCTATGAAGTGCACCCATTATTCAAAATTTTGCATATGACATAGGAATTTTGTTCAACACTAGAGTGTCAAACTGTATTTGAAGAGCGGAATTCAAAGCCAAGGGATATTCTCGTCTTATATATCCCTTTGCAGAAGATGAAGGTGTTAACTCAATGCTGCCAACACTTTGTTTGGATAGAATGAAAAGTCGAAAGGAGAGAAATAGGATAAAAAGTAATAAGATGGTAAAAAATAAAATGAAAATAGAATAAAAAAGTAAGTTCTTTAGATAGATACAAATAGAAAAAAAAATTATTTGAATAAAAGGAAAGAAAATAAAAAAAAAATAATTAATAAAATAAATTTTGTTTTATATAAATTAAATAAATTTAACTTTTATTATTATATTATTTTACTATATCATAGTTAACATGTGCGCACTTAACACAAGACATGAAAGGCATAGAACATGGGGGCAATTTGCAGAAGTGATACAAAGCAAGCAGCTCGGATGTTGATATATCACGCAGGACTTCAACGTCGTGCAATCACAAACAAAACATAAAGGAACAAGGGATGGCGGGTGGAGGAGAGACATAGAGGATTTCAACAATTTTGTGGAAGCGGTGAGATTAGTGAACCTACCTATGGCAGGCCAAAAATATACATGGTATCAAACATAAGAGGAAAGCATGAGTCGATTGGATCGGTTCTTACTTTCAGAGAAATGGATAGGTAGATAGCCATCACCATGTCAACAAAGTTTAAAATGTGGTTTATCCAACCACTGTGCAGTCACTTTAAAGGCGGATACATAAGACTGGGGACCAAAACCATGTAAGCTACAAAACTAGTGGTTGCAAATTAGCAGCTTTGATAAACATGTTCAAGAGGTATGGTCCAAAATGAATGTTTCGAGTTGGAAGTCATACATATTGAAGAAAAAATTGAAAGTTACTAAACACAAAATGCGAGACTGAGTGAGGCAACACGGGGGAAATTTGGAGGAACAAATTCAATAGACGAAGGCCTAGCTCTACAATATAGACTTAAAAGGTGAAAGGGAGATGTTGGATCCAAAAGAGAACACTAGGAGAAGGGAAACAATGGCACATATTGCAGAGTTATCCTCAAGAAATGAAAACTTAAGGTGGCAACAAGCAAGATGCAAGTGGCTAAAGGAGGGAGATGCAAATAGTAGAAACTTCCAGGCATGTGTAAATAGATGCAGGGTGCTCAATAGCCTAAACCACATCAAAATAGAAGGACGAAGAATCGAGGATGTGCAGAAAATGAAGGAAGGTATGGCAAGGCACTTTGAAGTATTACTTAGTGAAGACCAAAATGTGGATCTATAGATTGGTCCTAAAATCTTGCCAAAATTGTCGCCAATAGAAGCAAACGGGTTGACATGTCCCTTCTGAGAGAAGGAAGTGAAACAGGCAGTGTGGAGTTGCGGTGTGACTAAAAGCCCATGACCGGATGGGTTAAATTTCCAATTTATCCAACACTTTTGGGATACCATAAAAAAATGACTTCTTAGATACATTAAACGAATTTCATAATCACAAAAAATTTGTTAAGGGAGAGAATGCATTGTTTTTGGTATTGATTCCTAAAAAGAGAAACCATAAACATTAGATGAGTACTGATTGATCCAACTGGTAGGCTGCATGTATAAAGTGATATTAAAGGTCCTTGCAAATACATTGTGACTTGTTCTTAGGTCACTCATCTCGCCCAATCAATTTGCATTTATCCCCAGTAAACAGATGTTGGTAGTGTGGTGGTGGCCAACAAAATGATGGAAGATCTAAAACGAAGGGGAAAATGAGCCTTTATATTCAAGGCAAACTTTGCTCAGGCTTATGACACCATCAGTTGGGCGTACTTGGAGAAAACCATGTTAGGAATGAACTTTCCGGATAAATGGATCAGGTGGATCATGGAATGCTTGGGGTTTGCTACAGTATCCATATTAGTTAACGTAAGCACTACACGGGAGTTCAAATCACAAAGAGGCCTTCGACAGGGAGACCCTTTGTCATCATTCTTATTTGTGTTAGCTGCTAAAGGGCTTAGCGCACTACTTAAAGAAGCCATTACAAAATAACTTTTATCAGGAATCCAAGTGAGGATGGAAAATATACTAGTATCACATCTATAATACGTTGACAACACATTATTCTTAACAAAGGCAACAACAGAAAACATTTAGACAGTGAAGGAAATGATGTAGCTATTCTATATGTGTTTGGGATTGCACGTGAATTTTGAAAAAAATGGCATAATTGGGATCAATACTACACAAACATGGATTCAGGTAGCAGCAAGTTGTATGGGTTGTAGGATCACTAGTTTACATTTAAATACCTTGGGATCTTTTTAGGAGCGAATCTGGTTAGGCAAAAGACTTGGAAACCGGTGTTGGAGGCAATACAAACAAGACTTACAAAATGGAGGGCGAGATACTTGTCACTCAAAGGGAGGGTGGTTCTTATCAAGTCAGTGTTGACAACAATATATTTATGCTTCTTATCTTTCTTTCAAGCTCCAAGTATGGTGGTGAAGGCAATAAACTCAATATTTAGAATTTTCCTATGGAGAGTTGCAGATCAAAAAATAAAGATACATTGGATCGCATGAGGCTTTCTTTGCAGAAGTAAGAAAAAGGGGGTTTAGGGTTGAAGAACATCAAATCTTTTAATGTACCATTATTGAGGAAATGACAATAAGGGATCATGTCAAAGAAGCACACATGGTGGGTCAAGATTTTGAACTCAGTGCATAGAGGTCAAGATCATAGAGAAACGAGGATCCGTAGATCATCACACTGGTGGAGGGATATTCATGAGGCAAATGTAGAGCGGGGCTATGGTAGGAGCTGGTGGACCTTAAATGTCAAGCATGAGGTGGGAGATCGCAACGACACCAAGTGCTGGTTAGATCGTGGTGGCAAAATTCGCACCTATATGATATATACCCTCAAATCTTCAACATAACAATGGAAAAGAATATCTTTGTTGAGGAAGGGGTGGAGAAGTGGCGCTCAGGAGAATGGAAGTGGAGAAGGAACACATTTGAATAGGAAGTAGAAATGATCCAAGACTTAGATAGGATAATACAAGAGGTGGAACTTTGTCATCAGGAATCAGATAGGTGGGTTTGGCTAGCAGAGGATAACGGGAGGTACTTAGTAAGGTCAGCATATCAATTAATATCAAGTGATATAAGGAAATTCGCCAATGTGATGCCATGGTGGGTGTGGAACTCAGTGATTCCATTGCGTATAAATATATTCGCTTAGAGGTGAATTCTTAACAAAATCCTAGCGAAGGAGAAACTTAAGCGTAGAAGTTGCTTAACAGATGAGACAGGAACATGTGTAATGTGTAATAATACTGAGGAGAAAACTTCTCATCTATTACTCAAATGTCTGATTGTTGTAGAAGTTTGGGAAGCATGTAAAAAATGGATGAGGATGTTAGGGAGTTTGTCGAATGATATATTGTCACATGGAGCTAGTTTTAGAGACTTATTTCGAGATGACCAACGAAAGAAGTAATTGTGGCTGACAATTTAGTTTGCAACGTTGTGGAACATATGGTTAGCAAAAAAGTAAAAAAGTATTTTAACACCAAGAGGTTAGTCTAGATTCAATAATCACGAGCATACATGTATAATCAAGGACTTGTTTCAAGTATAAATCTTCTAGTTTTACATACACATTTGTAAACTGGATGCAGGAACTATATGCTTGCTTAAACCGTTAGTAGGTATTGAAAAAATATCGTGATATGTAAATAGATATAGAAGAATGATAAAAAAAATTTTTCTTATATATCAATGATTTCAACGGTGTTTAAATTTGATTCTATCATAAATTTTTGTTAATATATAATTTGGCTGTTTTAAAAAAATAAAAAATAATTAATAATATAAATATGAATTTTGTGTTATATTATATATATATATATATATATAATAGAAACAATAAAATTAATAATATAAATATGAATTTTATATTATATACAAAAATATGAAATCATGTTGGTAGATGTGAAGAAAATGTTGTAATATATAAATAGATAGTAAAGAGAATGTTGTGATATATAAATAGATATAGGATAGTGATAAATTATTTTTTTTATGTATCAATAATTTCAATGATATTTAAATTTAACTGTATCATAAATTTTTATTAATATATAATTTTTTTGTTTTTAACAAAATAATAATTAAAAAATAATTAATAATATAAATATAAATTTTGTATTGTATAAAAATACGATACGTGAAGGCTATTTGATTCACTCATGTAATTAACTTAAAATTACACACGATGAGTTAATTAATTTCAAATTTCATAAAAAATTCTTTCAAAAACTTGATCGAGATCCGATTAGCTACATAAAATAAATTCCATCCATTCATTTACATACCCAATTAAACGGTTGTTATTTTTCTAAAAAAATAAATTAAGAACTTATATCTAAATATATTTGAATATAAGTTCATGTAATTATGACCGTGAATCTTTTCTGAAATTGTCCTAATACTGTTAAAAAAACATAGATAGAAAAGAAAGTGAAATGAGGAGTATCATACCTTCAATTCTGAAGAGAATCCCCAGCCGTTTCTCTGAAGCATACGGTTGAAAAGCCATTAGTTTCCAGATGATCCAAACCAAAATAAGATATAGTTACTGAAGATTTTGTGCATTGTAGAAATTTTTATAGATATTAAATTGTTTTAAAATTATGTTACTAGTAATAAATAAAAATTGAAATATGAAAATAGTACAATTTGAAACTTTCATTGTTAAAAATTAAAATAATTAGTAAAATATTATTTTTAAAAAAAATATTTAAATAACTCATCATACTGAAAATTGATTAAAAAAATTTAAGAGAAAATTAACATAATTAATTAAATTAATAAAATTTCTCTTTTATTTGATAATTAACTGAATAAGAATCTAAGGATTTGATTTTCTATAAGAAATCATAAAATAAAATAAAAAACAGACATATGAAATTATGAATGCATAAAAAATATATACGTGCTTAGAAGTTATCTCACTTCCATATGGAGGCTTCATTATTTTTGTGTTAGTTTTGTACAAGAATTACATTTTTAATGAATATGGTGAAAACTATTAACACCATATTCTTCTGATATTTTTCAAACACTATTATTGAATTCGATTTTTTATAACTGTCCTTTTTGGGGAAAAATCATTTCTATTTATCTTTTATATTAAAGTTTAAAATATTACAAAGTATGATTCTCTATATTTTTATTTGTAAGATTCGTTTCGAAATTTTTGTTGATCATTAATATAAAACTTTAGAAATATTTATTATTTTTTTCCTATTTATCATCCATAAATACTAAACTTTTCGAACTTCATACAATTAATATATAATAAATTTTTATTTTAAATAGGAATAAAATTCAAATATTATAATATTTTTTGAATTAATATATTAATTAATTTCAACAATAAAATTTCTTATTCTATGTAATTTGGTAAAAAGATCATATAAATAAGAGTAGAATTAGTATTTATTTTATACTAATATATACAAGGGTATTTTTAAGATAAATAAAATTTATAAATAAAAAATTAAAGAAACCAAATAATTTTATTATTAATAATAAATGTCATATATTATATTATCTTAATAGAAATTAAATAAAATAAAATTTTAAAATTAAGTAAATAATATATATATATATATTAAAGTTCAAAAACAAATATAAATTAAGATTGAATAAGATTATGACCATTTTAAAATTTAAGCTATTTTAAAAAAATATTATCAATTTTTTATATTATATAAATATTTTAAAAATTAATTAAATTATTATTTAAAGAAAATAAAAACTAAAATTAAATATTTAATACAAGAGAAATCGTATAGATTAACGAAAATGAAAACATTTAGCACACTTTTCATTTAAAAATAAACATTAAATTTAATATATAAAGCATCAAAATGTTAGAGGTGGATCATGAACCTATCTCTCCACAATTCTTAATTATTTTAGAAATTTGTAATAAAATTAAATAAATTATTGAAATTTTCAACTTTTCACATTTCCAAAGATATATAACCTCATACTTTAAATACTCCAACACTTCAAAATAATTGATGAGTCGAAACAAACATAAGTTTGAAAAAGGATATATTAAAAAAATAAATTTAACTTTAATATAAAAATATTATTTATATTCATTTTAAATGATATTTAAAATGGAACAAGAATGTTAAAAGAAAAAAAATGATATTCTTATTACTAATCAGAAAAATAAGAGAAAAGATAAATAGAAAAAATATATAATAGATAATATAATTAAGAAAATAATATATTTATCTGTATACATTCTATGAATTATTGTATAAATACGAATAATACATCTTTAAAAGCCATTCTTGGTCAATTTGACTAAAAACTTAGCCTAACTTATATAATTTTGATATTTATTTTTTATAATCATACGGTAAGGTAGATTAAGTGAGGAAGATCTCGATGGTAAAGAATGTAATCTTTAATAAATTTTAAAAAATAAAATCGTTAAACTATGAATTGCATGGACGAAATAAACTACAAAAGTCATCATTGAAGTATAAAACATGTAAATAAAATAGTATATTGCCTATGCATTATATGAATATTTTTAAAATTAAATAAAATTAATAAATAAAAATAAATTAATTTTAAAAATAAATATTTTTATTATTGATGAATATTATATTAATAAAAAATTAATTTGATAAAACTCTTTAAGATGAAGATGAAATTAGAAAAATATATTATTAAAATTATAATACAATCTTTAATAATTTTATGTATCAAAATTTAAAATTTAAAATTTAATTAAATTTAAATTATGATTGATTAAAATTATAATAATATTAAACTAAAAAATACATCTTTAAATTTTCTATAATGTATATTTTTAACATTTAAATTAAATTATTATTTAACAAAAATAAAAATTACAAAATTAAACATTTGTGGTAAAAGCACTCTTATTTAAGAATAAAAATTTTAATTTAATATATATAGATAACTTAAAAATAAACATCATAAATTTTTTTACATTATTTATTTATTTATACAAATATTTTTTAATTATATAAATGTGTAATAAAAAATTATAGCAGAGATCACGTGAGGAAATGAAAAATAATTTTAATATAATATAATTATATTTTCTAATTTGTATATGATATTTTAATTAAATAGATAATAAGAAACAAATAGAATAGTTTATTAATGAGACAAAAAAAAGAAAATTAATTAAATGTTTTCAAAGAAATTGGATGTAATGACTGAGTGAGAAAAATATGTGGCATAATGACATTGTTCAGCACTGGACTCACCTTCGCCTTCGTTGGAACACTCAACCTCCATTACACTGGTGGCGGTGTTGTTTACGAGGATGCAAAATCCTACTCTACAGCGACAAGAAATTTGCAGCCAGGAAAGCTCAAATCCATATTGTAGCGCCTTGTGGATGTCGATATATGAAACGTTACCTACGTGATCAGAATCCCACGAAGAGGTAACCCCCCAGAAGGATGTGAGGGTAACCAGCTTCACATGGCACTGAGGCTTCCATCTTCCAATTTCTAGACCCCCAACAACTGCGTATACGTGTTTATCAATGCAGGAAGCAGTATCCACATAATACGCATCGTCACCAGGCGGATTTCTACAGTCCAAGTAAATTATATGCCGAAATAAATACCGTTCCGAGAAATAGTCGGAGAACTGATATGGATAAGCATCGAGATTGATGTTACTAAAGAAGTCCCAGTCGTCGTAACGATCAGTGAAATTGTATTTGTATAAGAAGTAGGGAGGGAGGGAGGAGCAATTGTTGGGCTGAATGTTGGTATCAACAAGCCTGATTGTGTAATTGTTGGAATTTATTGACTGAACGTAGAACTCTCCAGAATACAATCTCAATATCGTTACGTTCTTCACACAATCCAACTCGTACCTCTTGTCGCCACAACCATCTGGGTCGCCTTTCAGTCTGAACGGATATGTTATGTTCAGGATTTTGCCGCAAGAAGAAAAACAAGGTCGGCGAACCTTGTGTGTATAAGTTAGGTGGGGTAATACAAAAAGCAGCAGCACAATCCAACATCGCACAAAGGCTTTTTCAACACAAATCAAGGGTATAACCATTTTTTGCCTGCAATGACAAGGTTTTGGGTCGATTATGTAATTGCTGATGAAATTCGGTTTTATATAATTACACGAAAAGTTTAGAAAATAAATTTTGTAATTTGTGATAATCCTACTCAATTTAGATAAAATTATTTCTAATGTCCAAAATTTTAAATATCTAGCTGTACTAAAAGCTCATAAGAAAATTTACGTCTATTTTATTTAATTAAAATTATCTTAATAAAAAATGTCCTATATGTCTAGAAAAAGACTTCTTGAAACTGACACATGAGTGGAAAGTGTGAACCGAAGAAAATTGGGAGTCGTTGTGGTCCAAATGGAAATTTCCACGAAATAAAATTTAGGAAAAAGAATATCGGAGACTGATCCGTAAAGGAGATAAAATATGGTACGCATGAGTTGACTGACAAATTCAAAAGATAATTATAACAAAAGGTTAAATAAATTATTAGAGTTGATCCGTGATTAAAGATTGGAATAACTTATATAATAAAATCGGGGATTTGAATTTCATCGGTTTCATTGTAAATAAAAAGTTAAAAATGGAATATATTTTAAAAATAGAAAATTAAACCTAAATTTTTTAAAATAAATAAGGAAAACTAAAATAATCAACTAAAAATATATTAAATTCTTAAACAAATGTAAGAAACAAAAAAATATTGTTAACAAATTAAATTTTATAAAAATTTAATTGAAATTAAATAAGTAAACATTTTGTACATTATTATAAATTGTTATACTATTAACATTTAAATAATTTTTTATAATAATTTCTTTAAAAATCATATTTATATTATGAGTTCTACTTAAATTAATAATGTAAATTTCTAAAATTTATATATAATTATTAATAATGAAATTTGCATCTGAATTAGTTTTGAAAAATCAATTAAGAAATAATTTTACCTATAATTAATTATGTAAAAAATTTATAATTAAATATCTTAAATAAAATAAATTTTAAGATAATTTCTTTTTAACCTGTTTGTGTAGGCTCTTTATTGAGAAATTTAACTTTTCATTGACATAAATATTTCTAAAATATTCTACGGTGAGTGAATACTTGTAAAATTTGTTACTGTAGGATATTATTTACAGAATAAATAAATGCAATGAAACTTCACGAAAATTTTAAACCAAATCTTGAAGTTTTGAATCCACATATTTACGAAATTTTCGGATTTAAATTTTAATATATAACTATGTTAAAAATTATAAAAATTAAAATTTATTAAAATTTTATTAAAAGCAAAATTAATTTTAAAGTTAAAATTTTAAATGTATAGCTTTACTAAAAATTAAAAATTATAATTTATGATAATCTTATTTAATTTAGTTAAAATTATCCATGATAAAAACTTTCGATATCTAAGATAAGAAATCTTGAAATTGACACATGGGTGTGAAGTGTGAACCAAAGAAAATTGGAAGTCGTGCCCGGTCAAAATGACAATTTCCACATAAAGCGGAACATAGTTTGGAAAAGTTATTAAATATATTTTTATTTTCTTTAAAATTATAAATTTTGATTTTAATTTTTTTACTTTTAAAATAATTAATTTTGATTCCTAATCTTTTAAAATAATTTTTTTAACGTCTCATCATTAATATGTTAAATATTGTTATATGTTGTACGTGAAACATTTATTATTTTAAAAACTATAAATAATGTATTTTGAAAATAAAAGATTAAGATTATTTATTTTAAAAATATAAAATTAAAATCAAAATTTTATAATTTTTAAAAGATGAAAAATATATGTAATTTTAAAAAAAGTCGAATTAAATGATTGATGAAGGCAAGAAAATAGTTCGAATAGAGAAAAAACCTAAATATCCGGATCAAATTTTCAATTGGACGCACTTGTTAAAAGTTGGATAATCTGGTTGAATTGTGATGAAATTAATATTAATTAAATATTATTTTTAAATATTTATAATATATAATATATTAAAATTTTAAAATATATAATATTATAATTTTTATGATTAAAAACTTAAAATTATATATTATTTTAAATTTCTAAATTTAAGTTATATATATAAAATTAAATAACATAAATATAATTTTAATTTTTTATAAAAATAGTTAAAATAATATTGTTTTATATATATGATACGCTCGTCGCAAACGCGCAAAAATAATTTCTAGATTTCCTCCAAACTATTGGTATAGTATAAGGTGCAACCTAAGTCATCTCCCAAAGACCATTTCATATTCTTAAGCAAATTAGGAGAAAGTTAGAATAACGAGATTTTGGAAAGATGCAATATTGAGTTCTAAACACAAAATACAGAATAAAATTAATTTCACTTAACAATTATCAACTCAAGGAATTCAGAGGCTATTTTCTTAACTAATCATTGATCACTAAAATCATGCATTGTGTTTATCAACCCAGGAACCCCTAAAATGATCCTTGAATTCTCTACTGAGAAAACTCTCAGGGTTCAATTGATTATGATCAACAAGATTTAGTAACCACTTAATCTTTCATCTAAACCAATTTCATAATCAGAATTTAGTTGAAGTAAGTAATAAAATGAAAACCTTCAATTCAATTACTTAATTTCTACTCTTCAAACTTTTGGAAAATGATTTACCAATCAAAAACCAATTATAAATCAATTATACATTAATCAAAATACGTCAACCGAACAAACTTAGATTAAAAGAATAAATTTGAAGAATATAGTAAAGCAGAGTAGAAATCACTCAATAAGCATATAAATAAAGATCAAGACCTCAAAGTTAAAATGAAAATAGCTTGAATCCTTCAATTGAAACTACAAACCTAGCCTTCCATTAAGGAGGCAAACTAACAACAAAGAAAAACCAAGCCTTCCATGAAGGAGGCAAACTAACAACAAAGAAAAGCTAAGCCTTCCATGAAGGAGGCAACTAATAACAAAGAAAAACTAAGCCTTCCATGAAGGAGGCAAACTAACAACAAAGAAAAACTAAGCCTTCCATGAAGGAGGCAAACTAACAACAAAGAAAGAAAGATGGAAAATGGTATTGGAGTTAATATCCAAGGGGTGTGTTTCTCCTCTTGTAAACCCTGCTATTTATATTGGATTTTTGAGGCATCATCTTCAGAAAGTCACCAACTAGGATATTACTTTTCCACCCTTTTATTGCTTTCACATGGGCTTTGTTGAAAATGCAAAATACTTTTGAATTTTTGTCACCAATCAGCACAACAATTTTGACTTTCTTGAAGCGCAATTTCGGATATTCACGTGTCCGAATTAGAGGTTCACGTCTGAACAAAAGTTGTAGCCCCAGATCTTAGCTTGCCAACAGATTTGATTTCATCTCAATATGACTTCTGTATCTCAAGATATGGCCAGATCTTTTCACACTGTTCAAATTCCACATCAGCAACACTATCTCATCTTTTGAGATAATTTCGGAGTCCTAAACATCCCATTTAGAATCTGATCTTGATTTGTAACTGTGGACACTTCTTTAAGCTTTCATTCAAGATAGATTTCATGATTTTTGGATGTCTAAAACTCCTATTATGCTCAAAATACTATAATAGTGTCATTTTAATCGGATAAGCAAAGAAATTCAATTAAACTTCATATGAACCCAAACTCATAAAATATGACAAAGATCACTTAATTGAACATATAAGAAGTCTTAATGAGATAAAAGTGAGAGATAATTATTTATGAAATCTATGCTTATCAAATTCCCCCACACTTATCTTTTGCACGTCTCGGGCAAACTTAAGTTAAGGATTGGTGACTAATTTTTTTTATTTTTTTATTTTTTTATTTTATGAAAGAACATCAAAGTTTTGAGTTGATTTCTCAAGAATTCACAAAATTTCATGAAGCATTCTTTTATCACATTTTTGAAATTACTTAGAAAGGCAACTTTAATTTGAAAAACATAGATTGAGAAAGATAAAACCTCACATGATATACTCTGAATCTCTCAAGTATTTGATTTGGTAAGTGTTTCTCTCAAATTCAATCCATGAAAGATGAACTATCATGAGTTGCATATCTTCTACTTCTCTACTACTATGTACACATGCAATGCACAAATCAAGAGGTCTTTATTTTCGTTATAACGAGGATTAGAAAGATGAAATGATATATTGAAGAGATACAATGTTAGACCAAGGAAAATGGTGAGGATTGAGAACTGAGTCTAAGTGCAAGTGTGAGAAACAGATATCACTTCTTCATTCTTTTTTTTTTCAATATAATAGTTTATTTATTAATTTATTGCTTCAGAGTTTTTTTTTTCAACCATGATATCGATGAACATAACAATAATCTCCCCCACACTTATTGAAACACTTATGGTATGATAAATCCAGTATTCATCACCTTCTATGGTCAGACAAAGTTGTTTTTTTTTTTTTTTTGTATGGTGAGCTAAAAAAGAAGAAAAGGCTAATCGGCTCAAAGGGCTGATCAAAGGATAAAATTATATGGTTCGGTTATTTGGCCAAGTGGTTTGTTCAAGAAAAGAGTGCCTCAATCATTTTTGTACAATTCATGTGAAAATGTAGCTTAAAAAGAATCAACGCAAGTTACAAGAACATATTCCATGGATGAAAATCACACAGAAAGAAAATAATAATAAGGCTCAAAATCTCACAGGTAATATATTTATCAAATCTAATCTATCAGTTCAAATATATGTTTCCAAACTAATTAATCTCGAAATGTAAATCATTTTGCTTCAATTATTTTATGAAATCTAAAGAACAACAAACTTCCACATTCAAAAATTTTATTTTATTTTTTTTAATCATAAGATGCGTATCAAGAGTCAAGTGAAATTCTTTACTCAGCCATCTTACTCAAAGCAAGTTTATGATTCTAACCTAAATTTTTTTTTTTTGGGTTTTTTTTTTAAAATTTTTCTTTTATATCGGACCATCCTCTCCCCAACCTATCCAAGACATTGTCCCCAATGTCTTAGATGGAATTTCATATAACAGGAAAAGAAATGTGAGAAAACCACCAAAGTAAGGAAAATTATAACCCAAGAAAGGGTATCTCGGGGTTCTCTTTTGTCTACGCCATCTTGATTTGGTTGGTTTACCAATCGTATCATGGATCGAGCCTTTATGTAGGATTTTGCAATTCTCAAGTAATTTGTTCAACGATTTGAAGTTAGGATCTTCTATGATGTTGCGCATGGATTGTGGCATGAACTCCTGCTCTACCGCATGATCTAAAAAGGATATCAAACCATTATAAAAGCCATTAATATTCAATAAGCCCAAAGGTTTTTTGTGAAAATCTTGATAGGCCCCAAAATATAATGGTAAAAATTTCTTCCATTGTTCCAAGACCACCGTGTAATGCAATAAATGCATTAGAATTAATCAACATATGTCTCATACGATTGGCCATGCATGGTTGCAACCTTTGATTGTTCACTCAGGGTAATAGAGAGTGCTCTCATTTTTTAAGCCAACACCCTAAGACGTTACACCCCTTGTGATCGCAGATCCCTTGCAATACATCCTTTAAATCCCGAATCCCTCCCCCATAAACAAGATTGATTTTTCTTGCACTAATGTCTTACCAAGGTATAAGCTACGTATTTTGAAATTCTCCATCCTTTCCAAGGTTAGGGACCCACCAAAACACAGATAAGTATTGATTCTATCCATAAATGGTGTTCACGTCTCTTTTGAAAAAATATGTCATAGAAGGTTGATAATTTATAGGGACTCAATATCGACAAGACGCTTGAATAGTGCGGGATCGAGGATTTGGTAGCAAAAGTTTGAATTTTGTTCAAGGAAAAAAAGGTGAATGTCGAAGGGAAAGACTTTAGCGAGGTGAAAATTTCAAAAAATGGTGGCCCAACAAATTGAAAAGACAATGTAAATGACAAATATACACGCATGAGAATGAACGGGAGTTGTGATTGTGACTCACATCTTCCTCTGGTTTTACGTCCAGCAAACGGCTGGCCTTAAGAGTCGAGATATGCTTCCCATTCAGTTTTCTTGTAACCGACAAACAGTGTTTTAAAGTCAGATTCCCAAGACTATAACATGCTTTTTCCTTACGGAATAGTTCAAACAAATCAAGAAGAACTCCTTGTACATGCCCACTAGGATACGTCTCAAGAGTCTGAATGATATCATCCAATGACTCCTTACTCGACCCATCCTTTATGAATTGAATTTTGTCCTCTCGATTTCTTGAAACCATTCCAGGGTTCTTGCATCTTGTGTTACAGTCCATCTTGCATACCAGTAGAACTCCAATTCTTTTGCCCTCTTCTTGCATAGGAACTTCTTCCCATACCCGCATGTTTTTAACAAATGATTCTTGAAATTCACCGCTAAACGCATCTTTAGCTTCAATGATCCAACTGACATCTTCTGGAAGGCCTAAGAGTGTTAATGCCTTCAATCGTTCAAGTCTGCAATTGTAAATGTCTTTAAGAAAATTTCTAGGAGAGTAGGGAACAAAATTTTGATCCCTGGTGAGAGCTTTCCATTTTTTCTTAAAACACTCCAAGTTATTATTCCCGCAAGCTCAATGTAGTGTAATACTGGGGATGATTTAAGAGGTGAAAAAGGAAGTTGAGAGATTAGTTGAAACTTATAAGCGAGGAATGTGAGAGAGGGAAAGAGAGAGAGAGAGAGAGAGAGAGAGAAAAAGAGAGAAAGAGAGAGAGAGAGAGAGAGAGAGACTTCTTGAATTTATCGTAAGTATGTGGCATTGTGCAAATGCACTTCTTCTACTAGTGCTGTTTTGAAAATCTTCTTCGAAAAATGGTTTAAGACGATGTCCATTCACCTTGAAGATTTTTTCAGTTACCTCATTTTTTATTTCCATTTTGCACCATATGAAAAAACATTAAGTAATTACAAATGGTCCTAACCATCTAGAGCGTAGCTTACCAGGCATAAGCTTTAGCCGAGAATTGAAAAGGAGAACTTTTGTCCAACTAAAACTCCTTTCTTGCCAACTTTTTGTCATGAAGAGCTTTGACCTTTTCTTTGTAAATTTTGGAGTTTTTCGTACTTCTAATCGAATTTCTTCTGGTTCCTGCACTGAAGCTTCCTGTGGATTCCCGCTTGGTCTAGATTCATGTTGCATTTCTTTACCGCCCAAAATGCTCTATGCTCTAATTCAATCGGAAGATGACATGCTTTACCAAAGATAATCCCGTAGGGAGACATGCCAATGGGTGACTTGTAGGCTGTCCTATATGCCCATAACACATCAACAAGGCGCAAGCTCCAATCCTTCCCGTTAGGCTGAACTGTTTTCTAAGATTTTCTTGATCTCTCGATTAGAAACTTGACTTGACCATTTGTTTGAGGATGATATGGGGTGGAGACTTTATGCATGACTCCATATTTGCGGAGTAGGGGCTTCCATTGTGCGGTTGCAAAATGAGTACCTTGGTCACTAATTAGAGCTCTAGGAATGCCAAACCTCGCTAAAAATGTTAGACCCGATAAAATCCGCAACAACTCGAGCATCATCGCACGAGTGGCTTTTGCCTCCACCCATTTTGAAACATAATCAGCATGTACCAGCAATGTAAACAAAGCCAAAGAGACAGGGAATGGACCCATAAAGTCTATACCCCATACATCAAATACCTCACAAAAGAGAAGTGGTTGTTGGGCATCTTATTTCTCGCGAAATACTCCCTATTCTTTAGCACCGGCTCACAAGTTATGCATAATCTGTGTGCATCACGAAATATTGTAGCCGCATCCCGAGTCTAGTACTTTTCTAGCTGTTCGTTGTGGCCCAAAGTGTCCACCACAAGCTAGGGAATGGCAAAAGGTAAGTACTGGTGAACTTCATGATCCGGAACACATCTTCTAATGATTTGATCACTACATGTCTTCCAAAGGTATGGTTCATCCCATATGTAGTGTTTGGCATCACTTTTCAACTTGGCAATTTGCGATTTGGTGAAGTGTTTGGGTATTTCTTTAGCAACCAGATAGTTTGCCAAATGCGCATACCAAGGATCCTTCCTGCAAATGATAAGAGATGTTCTTCCTCGGGAATAAATCTGCAATTGAAGTTTCTTCACAAGGTTCTTGGATCCCACTTAAATGATCTACTACAAGGTTCTCTGCACCACTCTTGTCTTTAATCTCTAAATCAAATTCTTGCAACGAAGCATCCAACGAATCAATCTGGCTTAGCATCTGCCTTCTTAAGCAAGTATTTCAAAGCCGCATGGTCGTAAAAGACAATAACTTTAGATCCAAGCAACAGAGCGAAATTTATCTAATGCAAACACAATTGCCAAAAGCTCCTTCTCGAGTTGTTGTGTAATTGATTGGGTTGCATCTAGTGTGCGAGGCATATGCAATGACATGAGATCTCTTGCTAATTCTTTGAGACAAGATGGAAGACCAAGGGCATAATTAGATGCATCACACATTAATTCAAATGGAAGCGTCCAATTCAGTGGTTGAATGATGGGAGTGGTTGTCAACCGCTTCTTTAGTTCATCAAATGAATCTTGCATGCTTGATCAAACACAAATTTGGTATCTTTTGTAGTAGTTTAGAAAGAGGTTGTGCAATCTTGCTAAAACCTTGATGAATCTTCTCAGAAACCTGCATTTTACCAAAAGAACGTCATTTTTCACCGAAGTGGGGTAAGGTAGAGAAGTAATAATGTCTATCTTGGCCTTATCAACCTCTAAACCTTTGCTAGATACCAAGTGTCCTAAGACTATACCTTCTACCATGAAATGACATTTTTCAAAATTCAAAACCAGGTTAGTCTCAATGCATCTACGTCCAAAACTTTAAAAAGGCTTTCTAAGCATGCATCAAAAGAAGAACCATATACAAAGGAAGTCATCCATAAACACTTCCATGCAACTTTCTAAGAGATCGAGAAAAATGCTTACCATGCATCTTTGAAAGGTTCCAAGGCGTTGCATAGACCAAAGGGCATCCTTCGATAAGAAAGTACCAAAAGGACAAGTGAAGGTGGTCTTATGTCAGTCTTCCTTCAAGGCTATATGTATTTGAAAATAACCTCAGTAAAAACCATCTAGAAAGCAATAGTGAGATTTTCCCTGCTAATGCTTTCCAAAATTTGGTCTATGAAGGGCAAGGGAAGTGATCCTCACAGTAGCTTGGTTAAGCTTCCTATTATCTATGCACACTCTCCAACCGTTTTGTATTCTCGGGCAGTGATTAGTTCATCATTGTGATTTTTTACTACTACCATGTCGTCTTCTTAGGAACTACTTGCACCGGGCTTACCCAATCACCTGTCCGAGATGGGATGATGATACAAGTCACAAAAGCTTACCTACTTCCTTCTTTACCACATCTGTGATGGTTGATTCAAACGCCTTTGCCAGGTTGTCTAACAGTGCCGGTGTTTTCCTCCAAGAATATCCTATGCATACAAGTAGATGGGCTAATGCCTGGAATATCAGCCAAAGTCCATCCAATTGTTTGTTTATGGCTTTTTAAGGTTTGAAAGAACCTTTCTTCCCGTGCAGGTAGAGGTTCTTTTTGCTACAATGACAGAAGCTTCTCATTTTCCCCAAATAAGCATACTTTAGATGTTCAAAGTAAAGGCTTCAACTCCAAAGTGAGGTGGTTGTATTATGGAAGGTAGGATCTATCTGAGATTTAAATGTCTCCGTAACACTTGCATCTAACATGTCATCTTTCAATGAAGTTTGGTCTCAGCATTAAATCCCGGAACACACAATACATGGATCAAATTCATCACACGGGGCAAGTAAAATTATCTAAGTAATCTAAATCAAAATCAAAAAATTCAAAAAGTAGATTTGTCAATAGAATAATCATTCTCAAGAAGATCTTTGGCATCAAGTCAAAGAGTGAATGATTCTCTATGGGATGCTTCATGGCTTCAAATATGTTGAATTGGATGATATCATCTCCAAATTCCATGTAGAGAGAGTCCCGTATGCACATCTATCTTTGTTTTTGCAGTTTTTGAGGAAAGGTCTCCTTAGGATCAAGGTTGCTCTATTGATGGATGACTCATCTTCCATATCCAAAATGTAGAAGTCACTGAAAGATCACTATTCACTTGAACTAGCACATCTTCAAGTACTCCTACTGATTGTGCATTTATCATTGCAATGAATCACCACACCGTTGGCTTAGTTCTCCCGCATTCAAAGATTTATAAATGATGAGGGCATAACATTAATGGGAAGCACCTAGATCCAGCAATGCATCACCAAATGTAGAATTTCCTATGTGCAAGGAATGGTGAAAGTTCCCGGATCTTTACATTTCGAGGGAGGCCGGGATGAATTAAGGCAGAAACATTGCGTCCCCACACTAATCTTCTCATCCCCTTTGAGTCTTCTGCGTGCACAAATCCTTTAGAAATTTGGCATATTTGGGAATTTGCTTGATAGCATCTAGAAGTGGTATGTTGACTTCCACTTTCCCGAAAGTATCTAAGCTCCTATCCAGTGCATGAACATTGGGCTTGGATTGGACCATTCTATTTGGAAAAGGTAATGATACCTTCGATCAGCACAATTTGGGGTTTTTGTCTCATCGTGCTTCAAGTGCATCGTTTATGGCAAGCTTTTGTTGATCATTCGATATCTTATCGAAGGTGTACTTTTTCATCGACTTTCTCCGATTCGATGGCTTATCGAGAGATATCTCCGTGTAGAGATAAATGCTTCTTTTTGGTGTGGATTAGTCCGATTGAAGCTTTGTTGCTTTAAAAATGTAGGGTCTGTCTACACTTTCTTCCCACTTCTCAAGGACATGACATTCACACTTTTGGGATTTATGACAAAGTTGAGAAGGTAGTTGACCGTAACCTTTAGATTTCAATTGTTGATAGTGGTAGCCAATCGCCCAATTTGAGTTTGTAAATCCTGAATGGTAGAACTTACATTTTGTTGAAATCGAAGATTGTTGGTTGCTAATTGCTTCATCAAATCATCAAGAGGTTGTGGCATTAGAGGGTACGTGATCATTGTGCATATCTTGTTGTTGTTGTTCCGAATGGCATGGTTGGTATTTATTTTGGGAGTCGATGTTTGAATCTTTGTTGTTGTGGAAGACCATATCTCAAGTTAGGATGGTTTCTCCAACTAGATTGTATGATCCAGAAGGTGGTTCAAACTTCTGTTGCTGATAATGTTGAAGAGGCTTGTATTGTTGTCCTGTGCCAAAAATACCATTTATCGAGCCTCAGTGTCTCACTTTCTTGCAATGTTGGGCATGCATCAGCAGGATGATCCGGAAATGCAGATGCCACATATTTTGGTTTTGTCAACAACATTGTTGCCGTTTCTTGTTGTCCCGATGGCCAACCGTCTTACGATGGAGGTTAGTTCTTCAATTCTCGTTTCCAATCGTGTATGGTCTGTCTTAGTGGTCATTTCATGGACTCCTTTAGACAAGGAATTAGTTCAGAATTGAATTGCTGGGGAGAATTTTCGCTATGTTGGCAATCAAATCTCGAGTTTCTTGAGGAGTTTTGTCCATAAGTGCTCCACCACTAGCCGCATCAACCACCACGAAAACCATTGGGCATGAGTCCTTCATAGAAATTAATCGCACTGATCACCGATTTGATGGTGTGGACAAGTATGATAGTTTCTTGAATCTCTCCAATACTCATAGAGAGTTTCTGGGAATTCTCTATCATGCCGCAAATCTCTTTTCTCGATAAATCACTGTTTTGGAGGAATGCAGGGGAAGAATTTCTCCAGGAACAATCTCTTCATATCATTCCAACAGAATGTAATCTGGATGTAGATAGTACAACCAAATCCTTAGCTCCATCATTTAAGGAGAAAGGAAATGCCTTCAACTTGATATGATCTTCAGAATTCCCTTTGGGCACTTATCGGTGGAACACACAACGTGAAATTCCTTCAAATGTTTATGAGGGTCCTCACCGCAAGGCCATGAAACTTAGGTAGCAATGTATTAATCCAGGACTACATTTCAAATGGTGCATCAACATCGGGGTATTGAATGCACAATGGTTGATAAGCAACATCAAGTGCAAACTAATTCTTTTAGGGTTCTATCAGCCATGTTCTTAGCAAAATATTTAAAACTATCAAAATTTAAAGATGAAAAATCACTATACGTTATTTTCTTGGTTATTACTGAATGAATGCCTTCTATGTGCTCTTTTTCAAATGGTGGAACGTTCTATCAATCTCAGATCAAATGCATATAAATTTTCGGATTGATCGGGTCATACAAAAAAGGTGAATTCATACAAAAATCCAAGAATATATACCTAAAATAAAAAAATTGTTAGAAAGATTAAAATTTTTATACAAACTCCTAAATGAGCCTAGGAAACTGGGGGAATGTTCCAAGAATCCACACAAATTTTTGACACGCTCGTCGCAAACGCGCATAAAGTAATTTCTAGATTTCCCCCAAACTATTGGTATAGTATAAGGTGCAACCTAGGTCATCTCCCAAAGACCATTTCATATTCTTAAGCAAATTAGGAGAAAGTTAGAACAAGGGATTTTGAAAGATGCAATATTGAGTTCTAAACACAAAATACAAATGAAATTAATTTCACTTAACAATTATCAACTCAAGGAATTCAGAGGCTATTTTCTTAACTAATCATTGATCACTAAAATCATGCATTGTGTTTATCAACCCAGGATCATCTGGAACCCTAAATGATCCTTGAATTCTCTTGAAGAAAACTCTCAGGGTTCAATTGATTATGATCAACAAGATTTAAAATCACTTAATCTTCATCTAAACCAATTTCATAATCGAATTGAGTTGAAGTAAGTAATAAAATGAAAACCTTCAATTCAATTACTTAATTTCTACTCTTCAAACTTTTGGAAAATGATTTACCAATCAAAAACCAATTATAAATCAATTATACATTAATCAAAATACGTCAACCGAACAAACTTAGATTAAAAGAATAAATTTGAAGAATATAGTAAAGCAGAGTAGAAATCACTCAATAAGCATGTAAATAAAGATCAAGACCTCAAAGTTAAAATGAAAATAGCTTGAATCCTTGAATTGAAACTACAAACCTAGCCTTCCATGAAGGAGGCAAACTAACAACAAAGAAAAACTAAGCCTTCCATGAAGGAGGCAAACTAACAACAAAGAAAAGCTAAGCCTTTCATGAAGGAGGTAATTTGTTATACTTTTTATTAAAATAATATTATAATTTAAATGATTTGAAGTAATAATTATTTTTATCCAATCAACTGGTTTGGTCTAATTCTTAAAACCATTAGAGTATATGAGTTTCCAGACAAATTTTAAAAAATAATTAAAACAAAAATAAAAAGTTTAATTAAAAAATTAAATATTTATAAAACTTTTTAATTGAATTTAATTAATAATAATTTTTTTAAAAGTATTATGAAGTTTTATATCTTTAAAAATTATTTTTTAATAATAATTATTTAAAAATTATATTTCTATTATGATATTTAATTAAATGATAATATAAATTTTTATTTTATTAATATATAAAAATTAAAATCTATGTATAATTATTAATAAATAAACATATATTAGGATAAATTTTAAAAATATTAATTAATAAATAAATACTTTAAAAAAAGTTTGTTTTAATTGTAATTTTAAAAGATAAATAGTGATAATTTTAATTTTTGTAATATTTTTTTACCAAATTTATATATGTTAGAAATTATTCATTAAAAAATATTTTAGTTACAGTTTAAATGTATAACGTTACAATTTAATATATTTTGTATAAATTTATATGACTATCAAAATATATTTATCAAAAAAAATTATTTTTTAATAAAATTTAACTATGATTAATTTTTATAATAATTATGTAAAATAACTTTTATATTTAAATATATTAAGTAAAAAATATTTTGAAGATTATTTTTTATCCTATTTATTTAATAATATTTCTTGTAAAAATTAATTTTTTTTAAAAATGAATATTTTCCGAAGAAGCAATCAGATTGAAACTATTCCCTTTCTCTTTAAGAGACCGTGCCAACTATTGGCAATCCAACCAAGAGGAGCATTACTACCTGGGATGAATTGGTATCCAAATTCCTCATGAAATACTTTCCGCTCTCTAAATATAACAAGAGGAGAGATTTCGTGTTTCGGCCAAAAAGAAGGAGAGTTGCTCTATGAAGCTTGGGAGTGGTTCAAGGAGCTTCTGAGGAAGTGTCCACACCATGACTTCTCTGATGTTCACCAAGTTTACATTTTCTACAACGGAGTTAAGTCAGCCACAAGACTTATCATCGATGCTTCAACCGGAGGATCTCTATGTAACAAAACTGGGGAGGAGGCCATGTAACTGATTGAGATAATAGCCTTTAATGAATATCAATCACCTAACGACAGAAGCGTACCAAGGAGAGGTGTGCTGGAGTTGGACATGCAAACTGCACTACTTGCTCAAAACAAACTGATCTCACAGCAGTTGGAGGCTCTGACAAAGCAGTTGCAGGCTTTCAACGTATGAACCTCATAAAAAACACAAGCCCTCAACTGTGATTTCTATGGGGGAGAGCATGGGAATGGATGTTGTGACATAGATGTAACAGGAGCATCCAGTCAGGAGCAAGTGCAATATGGGCTAGCCACAAAGGCTTAAGTATCATCCTTTCTCTAACTCTTATAATCCTAATTTCAGGAATCAAAATAACCCCCAGGAGGAATGGGCAGTATGCACAGCAACAACCCTCTTAACAGCAGGCAAACCAACCTCAGGACAACTCTGCATACCTAGGAAACATACTTAGCCAGTTCATTCAGTCCACCCAAGCATCCATCAAGAATCTGGAAAATCAAGTGGGCCAGCTGTCCAAACAGTTCATAGAAAGAAATGCTGGGAGCTTTCCCAGTGACATAACAGTAAATCCCAAGGAGCAGTGCAATGCAATCACAACGAGGAGTGGAAAGGTGATATAGTCTAGGCCACCAAAACTGCAAAAGACAGGAGATAACACAGTTATACAAGCAAATTGTGCTGCTGATCCAATGGAACAATCCTCCAAAAATGGAGCAGAGATGCAACCGGAAGAAGATTCAACAGCAAGCCCACAACCAGCAACCAAGGAAGATCAGAAGAGGGAATCTCATGAAAAGCCAGTAAGAAAAAGCAAAAAGCAACTGTTTAAAGAAGCCATTGCCAACGGGGAAAATTTTCCGTTGGCAACGCAAAATATCCCATTCCCACAAAGACTGAAATAACAGTAAGAGGAGAGGAAATTCTAAAAATTCTTGGACATCTTTAGGAAACTACAGATTAACATTCCATTAGCTGAAGCGTTGGAAGAAAGGCCATCCTACGCAAAGTTCATGAAGAAATTTCTCTCCAAAAAGAGAAAACTAAAGGAGGATGAAACTGTAGCTCTCACGGAAGAGTGCAGTGCCATCATTCAAAGAAAGCTCCCTTAGAAGTTAAAGGATCCAGGTTCCTTTGCAATTCACTACACCATCGGCAACTTGCAGATTGAAAAAGCATTATGCGACCTAGGGGCTAGTATCAACTTGATGCCTCTTTCTATAATGATTAGACCAGAAATAGAGGAGGTGAAGCCTACCATGATGTGCCTCTAGTTGGCTGATAGGTCGATCAAATATCCATATGGTGTGGTGGAAGACCTCATAATCAAGGTGGACAAATTTATATTCCCAGCTGATTTTGTGGTGCTAGACATGGAGGAAGATGCTGAAATACCATTGATCTTAGGAAAACCATTCCTTGCTACAGGGCGAACACTTATTGATGTGCAGCAAGGGCAACTGATACTGAGAGTACAGGATGAAAAGGTCACTTTTAATGTTTTGGAAGCCATGAAACATCCTGCTGAATAGCCACATTGCATGAGGATGGATGCGTTGGCCACGCAGCCAGTAAACGCGTTGGCTGTGCCACTGTCAACCCCTCTTGAAAAACAGGATGATGACTCCATTCTTAAAAGAGTATTATGGCATTCTAAAGGTTTGGATCAGGGGAGAGAAAAAAAAGCCAAAATGTGGAGGAATGCATAGTCATACTTGAAGCTAATCCTCCACGAAGATAAGCTCACAACCCCCTGAAGGCTTACCGAAGGAAGAGGAAAAGTAGACAACCCACAACCAGAACTGAAACAGCTCCCATCTCACCTCTGTTATGCATTTTTGGGAGCAAAGAACACATTTCCAGTGATCGTGAGTAATTCCCTCAATGAAGAAGAAAAGGAGAAGTTGTTGAGAATTTTAAGAGCTCACAAATATGCCCTTGGATGGACTATTTCATATTTGAAAGGAATAAGTCCCTCTTTCTGCATGCACAAAATCCTAATGGAAGAAGATTTCAAACCTGTGGTGCAGCCCCAAAGGAGACTCAACCCAACCATGAAAGAGGTTATGGAGAAGGAAGTCCTCAAGCTATTAGATGTAGGTATCATCTATCCAATTTCAGATAGCTTATGAGTTAGTAGAATAAACTTATTCCTACAAGGATAGTGACTGGTTGGCGTATGTGCATAGACTACAAAAGACTTAATGAATCCACCAAGAAAGACCACTTCCCTCTTCCGTTTATGGACCAGATGTTGGAAAGACTAACTGGGCATGCCTACTATTGCTTTCTGGATGGATATTCTGGTTACAACCAGATTGTGGTAGATCCTAAGGACCAAGAAAAAATTGCCTTTACCTGTCCTTGTGGGATATTTGTATATCGCCGATGGCCCTTTGGCCTATGCAACGCACCTACCGCATTTCAAAGGTGCATGCTGGCCATATTCTCTGACATGATAGAAACTTTTATTAAGGTCTTCGTGGATGACTTTACTTAGTCTTTGGTTCTGATTATGAAAACTGCTTGAGCAGCCTTTCTTGTGTGCTGAAAGGATGTTCAAAGACCAACCTAGTACTGAATTGGGAGAAATGCCACTTTATGGTACAGGAAGGTATTGTGTTAGGACACAAGGTTTTATCAAGAGGTGTGGAAGTAGATAAAGCCAAGGTTGAAGCTATTGAAAGGCTCCCTCCTCCGGTAAATGAGAAGGGAGTGAGAAGTTTCCTTGGGTATGCTGGATTTTATAGAAGATTCATCAAAGACTTCTCCAAAATATCTAAACCATTATGTGATCTCCTAATGAAAGACGTTGAGTTCAGATTTGATGATTCATGTTTAAAGGCGTTCAACACACTAAAAGAATGACTTATCACAGCACCTATATTTGCAGCCCCAGATTGGAGTCTCCCATTCGAACTCATGTGCGATGCAAGTGACTTTGTTGTGGGGGTTGTACTAGGACAACGAAAGGACAAGAAATTACATGTCATATATTATGCCAGCAAGGTGCCGAACAATGCACAGTTGAACTACACAATAACTAAAAAAGAGTTGCTGGCCGTTGTCTACGCTTTTGACAAGTTTCGATCATATTTAATTGGTGCCAAGGTAATTGTTTACACTGACCATGCTGCTTTGAGACATTCTTGTCAAAACAGGAGGCAAAATTGAGTCTGATCAGGTGGATTCTACTCCTCCAAGAGTTCGATTTTGAAATTCAAGATCGAAAAGGAAAAGACAATGGTGTGGCCGGTCACCTGTCTAGGCTGCCTATTGAAACCATAGAGGATGAGAAGGTTCTGATCAACGAGGAGTTTCCAGATGAGAAGTTGCTAGTCATCGCTGTTTCACCGTGGTATGCAGAAATGGAAAATTTCAAAGTTGCATGCATCATTCCAATTGAATGGTCTTTGCAGCAGCGGAAAAAGCTGTATCATGACAACAAGTTCTACCTATGAAATGAGCCTTTCTTGTACAATAAAGGTGTGGATGGATTGCTCAGAAGGTGTGTCCCATGGGAAGAGCAAAGAGACATTCTGTGGCATTGTCATAGCTCAGCCTATGGAGGACAGTTCAATGGAAAAAGAACAGCAGCCAAGGTGATACAAAGTGGGTTTTTCTAGCCAACATTATTTAAGGATGTTAAGGATTTTGTGGTTATGTGTGATGCTTGCCAACGCAGCGAAAATATCTCAAAGAGAGATGAAATGTCCCTCACTAACGTTTTAGAAGTGGAGCTATTTGATGTGTGGGGCATAGATTTCATGGGACCATTCCCTTCCTCGTACTCTAATGAACACATACTGCTTACTGTGGACTATGTTTCAAAATGGGTAGAAGCTGTCCCCACACATATTTGTGACGCAAAATCTATGA
Organism: Canavalia ensiformis; assembly: GCA_026541065.1. NCBI lineage: Eukaryota > Viridiplantae > Streptophyta > Magnoliopsida > Fabales > Fabaceae > Canavalia > Canavalia ensiformis. The sequence goes on along the minus strand of JAMKYM010000035.1, from coordinate 196,454 downwards.
TAAAATTTCCGAAGAAGCACATTTTATCCAAGTTTGGTATCCCACGCATTCTCATTAGTGATGGGGGATCTCACTTATGTAACAAGCACCTGGAAGCAGTTCTGAGCAAATATGGCGTTAGGCACAGAATTACCACAGCATATCACCCACAGAGTAACGACCAAGCTGAGGTTTCCAACAAGGAAATAAAGAGGATCCTGGAAAAGGTTGTGAACAGCTCCAGGACAGATTTGGCCAACAGGTTGGATGACGCATTATGGGCCTACAAAACAGCTTTCAAAACTCCGATTAGTATGTCTCCATACCAATTGGTTTTTGGGAAAGCATGCCACCTACCTGTTGAACTTGAGCATAAGGCATACTGGGCAACTCGATTCCTCAATTTCAATGCAAACGCAGCTGGAGAAAGTAGACTATTACAACTACACAAATTGGAGGAATTTCGCCTCAACGCCTATGAAAATGCAAAGATTTACAAGGCAAAGACCAAACAATGGCATGACAAGCTGATCAAACACAGAGTGTTTGAACTGGGATAGCTGGTTCTGCTCTTCAACTCCAGGTTCAAATTGTTTCCAGAAAAGCTGAAGTCCAAGTGGTTAGGTTCTTTTGTGATTAAGGAAGTTTCTGATTATGGTGCTATCACCCTTGAATACATGCAGTGTCAAAGAAGCTTCAAAGTCAATGGTCAGCGTGTCAAGCATTATCATGGAGGTGAAATCAGCAGGGAGAAGACTACCTGCACCCTTTAGTCAATTGACTAAACCCCAAGACTATCAAGCTAAAGATATTAAACAAGCGCTACAAGGGATGCAACCATTGGAAACTAGTTTTTGTTTTTTCTTTGCTTTCATTTTTAGGTTAATTTTAAGGAAACTATATGTAAATACCAAATGGAATAATTGAAAGGAGTACAATTGAATATTCATGCAGGTTTGTAGGATTGGAACATGGTTGAGTTTTGTTACAAAATCAATTAATGCTAAACAGTACTATTTTAGCAAGTTGAGTCTGCTGTTCTGGTCTACGTATCCAACGGAGGCGATTTACGTGTCTAACGGAACTATTATACAGGAAAGGAGCGGAATTTGGGTTAGGAACATGGAGTGTCAGACCAATTCTAGCATAGAAGACTTTGACAGGGCATAACCAAAGCAAGGATTGAAGTGCTGCTGGTAAGTGAGGCATGTCTCAGCTGCCCCTGCAGCTTGTAATTTGGCTAAAGAAAAATATGCTGAAGAATGCTAAGGTTCTGAAATCTGTCCTAAATTGTGTACTGGAGATAAGTTGAAGTGTGTGGCCAATAGAAACCAGGTTAGTAATTACACAACTTTGGTTTTGCATTTGGTCCAGATTTGTGTTGCCAACACAACCTAGACCGCATGTCCAACGCAAAGTCACAACATAAAGTGACCCAATGAGTAATTAGCATAAGTGGCCAGCTGTGGCCCACATGCAATTAGGGTTGTATTAAATTCCCTGACCTATTGCCCACACGCCCGACTTCTCGTATCCCACATACTTGAATGTAAAAGAGCACCCAGGTAACTGTAATTCCCACTAAATTCATTTGAATCCTCTCACTGCAAACTCTTCACTCTCCACTCGCACAAACCATTCCTCTACCCCTTAACTACAAGCACATCCAGAATGGCATCCTCGTCTACACCACAAGGAATGCGATGAAAGTCCACACCCGCCGCTGCTTTGTGGACTAAACCTAGGGCATCCGACACCCACAGGTTCAAGTACCAAGAGAACGAAGAGAGATTTGAAAAGATGAAAAAGAATCCGATAGTCATGGATAGAAAGCTAGACCTTCAACCTAGGGATTTTCCTGCAATAACGGTGGAAATCGAAGCAAGAAAATGGGAGAAACTTTGTGGGCTGGTTGGTATGGGTTATGAAGAAATAACCAGAGTTATATGCCAACATGGCATTGACAAAGGCAGAAAAGAGATACACATCCTATGTCAAGGGAAGACCATCTCCTTCAAGCCTCAGGTTATAGAAAACTTGTTGGAAGTGAGACCTGAAGGGAATGAACTGCCTCTATCGCCGCTTGAAAGATGCTCCGGTGGACAAAGGGGAGTCCTTGAGGGTACTATGCGTACCAGGAGCCACATGGGACTTGAAGAAAGACAGGTCCAATGATGGAAAGTCCCTTCAGAAGACTAACTTGTTGCTTGTACCTAAAATCTGGTGCACTTTCGTGCAATCGAATTTGCCGCCACTGCTGCATTCAAATGATTTAACCAAGAAACGAGCTATCTTGGTGTGGGTGATTATGAAGCCTGGATCACTGAACATTGGCGGTATAATAGCACAAGAAATGGAAGACATTGCTCGAAAGGGCAATGTCTCCCTGGGATATCCGAGCTTAATCACGGCTCTCTGCGAATCCCAGGGAGTTACAATTGAAGGCTATACCAGAATACCCCCTCAAGCCACTCTCAACAAAACTTATATTAAGTGTCACATTCTCAGTGATCAGGAACAACCATGCAGGGAACCAGGTCCCACACTTTCACCAAGGATATATGAAATCCTAAATGAACAAGAAAACTGCTTGAGTGACCTGTACCTCCTTATACGCTGCCTAGGCAAACAGGTCGAAATAACACAAAGAAACACAAAGAAAATTCACATAGGGACAAAGGTCAACAAGAAATTCCTGATGAATATTGGAAGAAGGGTGGGCATGACTGAACATGAACTTTCAGACACTAAAGAAGAACAGATATTGCAATGGGCGGATTTGGAAGATATTGAAAATGAAGTCGAACCAGTAGGAGCGATAGAGATGGAAGAAGACTGACCGCACCAGCTGGAGCTTTAGTTTTTTTGTGTTATTTCTATATTCTGTTAGTATAGCTGCAGATAATTTAACACTTAATGGAATTTAAATTCCAAACCTGTAATAGCCTAGTCAAACTTACATATCTCTAATCCTGAGCATTGTGTTGCCTACTTGACTATCTCTGACTCTAGTTTTAACTTACTTTGCTGCATATGTGATCTAACTTAGGTACTGCACATAATAAATACCACACCAAACAATGTAGAGCACACAGTGATAGAACAAAAATGGCAAGTTGTATACCCAGAATTTCACAGCAAGACTCATGGCTAACCTAACAATTGGAAAGTAAATTGAATTCACATGAATCCACGCTCTGCCCAGTTGTGTTGTCAATGCAGCTAACCCTTGCATAGCCAATGCATCTAGGCTGAGTGGAGCTATACAGTGGGGTATCACAAACCACTGAGAGGCAGTGTTGCTACAGCAGACTCTACAAGGTGTTTTGATACGTGTACCCAACGAGAATTGACTTCTGGCGTCACTTAGAACCATAATGCCATGATCAAGGGAAGCAAATTCTAACTTTGGAACAACGAGATGGGAGTTCAATCCAGAAAACAAGGCCTTCTCAGAAACTACTTCTGGGGTAAGGATTGACGAAGCATGCCACAGTTTGCAGTTGAGTTGAAGAACCCAAGGGCAAGTAAGATACAGAGATCCTAAGTTCTGACCTGTTGTGTGTGCTCAACACGAGTCAATTACGTAGCCAACAGGAATTAAGTTTAGGGCTGTTAAACTGGAAGTGTGTATTTTGTACCAGTCTGCGTTGCCAACGCGGCTAGGGTCGCGTAGCCAACACAACGTCACAAGTAAGTGGGACCACAAAATTTTAACCTAATATGTTCCCCACGTACCTAGCCCCTCGTAGCCCACACACATCAGGTATAAAAGGGTCAAGTAATTAACTCCCACTCACTCAATTACTTTCAAACACTCCCACCCATCCTTTCTTTTCGTCTCCAACTCAAGAACAACTTCCTCATATTTTCAACTGCAAGACAAGTTAGGAGACAGAAGGTGATAAGCATAGATTTCATAAATAATTATCTCTCACTTTTATCTCATTAAGACTTCTTATATGTTCAATTAAGTGGTCTTTGTCATATTTTATGAGTTTGGGTTCATATGAAGTTTAATTGAATTTCTTTGCTTACCCGATTAAAATGACACTATTATAGTATTTTGAGCATAATAGGAGTTTTAGACATCCAAAAATCATGAAATCTGTCTTGAATGAAAGATTAAAGAAGTGTCCACAGTTACAAAGCAAGATCCAACTCCAAATGGGATGTTTAGGACTCCGAAATTATCTTAAAAGATGAGATAGTGTTGCTGACGTGGAATTTGAACAGTGTGCACAGATCTGGCCTTATCTTGAGATACAGAAGTCATATTGAGATGAAATCAAATCCATTGGAAAGCTAAGATCCGGGGCTACAACTTTTGTTCAGATGTAAAGCTCTAATCCGGACACGTGAATATCCGAAATTGCGCTGCAAGCAAGTCAAAATTGTTGTGCTGATTGGTGACAAAAATTCAAAAGTGTTTTGCATTTTCAACAAAGCCCATGTGAAAGCAATAAAAGGGTGGAAAAGTAATATCCTAGTTGGTGACCTTATGAAGATGATGCCTCAAAAATCCTCTATAAATAGAAGGGTTTACAAGAGGAGACACACACCCCCTTGGATATTAACTCCAATACCATTTTCCATCTTTCTTTCTTTGTTGTTAGTTTGCCTCCTTCATGGAAGGCTTAGTTTTTCTTTTTTGTTAGTTGCCTCCTTCATGGAAGGCTTAGTTTTTCTTTGTTATTAGTTTCCTCCTTCATGGAAGGCTTAGTTTTTCTTTGTTGTTAGTTTGTCTCCTTCATGGAAGGCTTAGTTTTTCTTTGTTATTAGTTGCCTCCTTCATGGAAGGCTTAGCTTTTCTTTGTTGTTAGTTTGCCTCCTTCATGGAAGGCTTGGTTTTTCTTTGTTGTTAGTTTGCCTCCTTAATGGAAGGCTAGGTTTGTAGTTTCAATTCAAGGATTCAAGCTATTTTCATTTTAACTTTGAGGTCTTGATCTTTATTTACATGCTGATTGAGTGATTTCTACTCTGCTTTACTATATTCTTCAAATTTATTCTTTTAATCAAAGTTTGATCGGTTGACGTATTTTGATTAATGTATAATTTATTTATAATTGGTTTTTGATTGGTAAATCATTTTCCAAAAGTTTGAAGAGTAGAAATTAAGTAATTGAATTGAAGGTTTTCATTTTATTACTTACTTCAACTGAATTCTGATTATGAAATTGGTTTAGATGAAAGATTAAGTGGTTACTAAATCTTGTTGATCATAATCAATTGAACCCCGAGAGTTTTCGAGAGAAATTCAAGGATCATTTTAGGGGTTCCAGATGATCCTGGGTTGATAAACACAATGCATGATTTTAGTGATCAATGATTAGTTAAGAAAATAGCCTCTGAATTCCTTGAGTTGATTATTGTTGTCAAATTAATTTCATTCTGTATTTTGTATTTAGCACTTAATATCACATCTTTACAAAACCCCCTTGTTCTAACTTTCTCCTAATTTACTTAAGAATCTGAAATGGTCTTTGGGAGATGACCTAGGTTGCACCTTATACTATACCAATAAGTTTGGGGAAATCTAGAAATTATTTTTGCGCGTTTGCAACGAGCGTGTCAGAAGGTCACTGCATAAAGCTGACTTAGTACCCATAACAAAGATCTGGTGCACTTTTGTGCAGTCAAATCTTTTGCCCCTGCTCCATTCAAATGACCTGGCCAAGAAGAGGGCTGTGCTGGTTTGGGTAATTTTGAAACCAGGCGCACTTGGCCGGGGCAACATAATTGCCCAAGAAATGGAGGAAATTTCTGCTAAACCCAAGGTCTTCCTAGGATACCCAAGCTTGATGATAGCCCTATGTCAGGCCCATGGAGTGAGTTTTGAAGGTTGCACCAAGGTTCCCCCACAGGCAATGCTCAATAAGACATATATAGAACGTCATATTCTCACCGAACAGGAGCCACCACCACGCAGGGAATTTGGCCCTCCTCTACCACCCAAGATATACTAAATGTTAACCGAGCAGAGAGAGCTGTTAATCGCCTAGCAGGCCTTCAACCGCCGTATTGGGGCATAGGTAGAAATGCTGCAGAAGGAACTGCGAAAGGTTCATATCGAAATAAGGATGAACCAACAGTTTCTCAAGAAGATTGGGAAGCATGTGGGGTTGACTGACGAAGACCTCTTTGATATCACCAAAAAGCAGATCCTGCAGTGGATCGACTTGGAGGACAGCGAAAGTGATGCTGAACCTGCAGGAGCAGCAGCTATGGATGAAGATTAAGCAGCTACTGTTTTGAATTTTTTTCCATTTGATGAAAAAAATTTCTTTTTTTTTCTTTCTAAAGGAAAATGTTTTCTTTTGCAATTTCTTGGACAACCTAATAATTGAGGGAGTTTGATCCCTATTCTGTAATAGTGTAGTTTAAATTACTGGGTTATGAAATTCTAATTCTAAACTGCTGGAACTTATTGTGAAAATTCTGTTCCTAACAGAGTGCATTTCGTACGTGATTTGTTTAGGTACTGCACACACTAAGTACCACCTAAACCACATGCACACACTACTAACCCAAAGCAAGGCCATGCCTTTGGAGAAATAATTGGAACATAACAGATCTGTCACACTCAATCACAGCAAGAGACACAGGCCACAACGCGTTGCCAACGCATGCTGAGTTGCAAACAACATAGGACTAATAACTGAAACACTGCAGGAAATGCTGAAACACTGCAATTGTCCGTCCCTCACAGGACACACATAGTACATGGAGTTTTCTTGACCCAAACCACTAATAACTAAATCTAAATCACCTCCATACTATACATATTACTTCTCCTTTGAGTGTTTCCCTCTCACTTCTCTCCTAACTAGCATCATCCCTTGTGAAATGAACTGATTGAGTAATGCGTAGATTGAGCAAATTGCCTAAGTAGAAACAGCTGATTTAACTGGGACTGGAAATCATTTTGCTATGGTATTGACAATGAAATTGTTAAGATGCATGCCCTAAGCTTGTAGCCAACGAATCGTGAGCACTTGAGTCTATATAGTATATCGGTTTTGTGTGTTTAATTCACAGGTGATGGTTCATTTTAGAACTTGCCCAGTTTCTTAATTGAGATTAGTTATCATATGCTGCATAAACATGATTGAGGAACCTTCTTGCATGCACCCACCTAACCAAATGGCCTACCTAGCATAGATCTATCCCTTGCACAGCCCCTTGAGCCTGATAATCCGTTTCTATGTAATTAACCCATTTCAAATAAAAGAGAAAAACCATGAAGTTACCCAGTCAAAGAATTAGAAAACAGTTGCCTGCCTTAAAGAATAAGTTTACACCTAAGTTTGGGGTTGCTTTAAGACAAGCAACAACTCTAAGTTTGGGGTTGCTTGAGGACAAGCAACATTTTAAGTTTGGGGTTGGGGTACCCACTTACATCACTGTAAATGAACAATAAAGAACAGTAAACTGAAAATACAAAAAAAAAAAACACAGAAGAGTGTAAGGAGAAGGGAAGAAGTATAGCAAAGCAAGCACCAAAGAAAGTAGTAAGCACAAATGCAACAAACTAACTGTTCCTAATTCTTGGACTCTTGTAAGCTACCTTCCCAAAAAAAAAATCACATCCACCCCTTACCCAAGCCACATTACAACCAAGAATAAGACCTCTTGATTTTGTATGCATGTGAATTTTTTTGGTGGAAATAGAGAATATGGGCAAGCCTATGGTAATGAAATCTGAACTTAATGACATTGAGAGACAACCTTAAACACTTGAGTAAAAGCGTGAGACACTTGACTATGTGAGGGGTTGCAAGTTTAGACCATGCCATCTTACTTGAAATTGTTGAAGTCATAGTCATAATATTGTCTTAAGTCAATACTTTCATGTTGTTTTCTAACTTTGCAAAAGCTCTAATCTATCCTTCATGGTTCATTGAAATTACCCTTGAAACAAATCTGAAGACTTTTGAGCGATGCGAGTTGGATTGAAGAGGGAAGCAAGAAATCACTTGAGGGGAATGATATGTATACTGTGAGGACTGAATGCTCTCCATAGCTTAGTACTTGCTTAAGGACAAGCAAGAGTTCAAGTTTGGGGTTATGATAATGTCCAATACGACACTTATTTGGTACATATTTTGGTATAATTGCAAGAAATTGAAGCATAAAGCACCACTAAAGCATGAGAAAATGATAGAAAACTGAGTAACCCATACACAATCTGGAAAATGTAGTTTAAAGCCTTATGGGTGACAAATTCTTATAAATCTGATGTGTTTTAATTTCTGCAGTCTGTTACAAGGTTTCATTTTTGCAACACAACTAGAATTATGTGGAGCACATGAAATTTTAAAAGAAGGAAGTATTCTGTTATTTGCACCGTGTTGGCAACGCAAGCACAGCCGCATTGGACACGTGACGCAATAGAATAACACCTATAAAGGCCCAAAACAGAACGAAAAATAGGAATCACTTTCTCCATCAATCTATCCAGTCTTTGAATACAAACACAAAACAGAGCTGCTACTTCCCTAAACGCTAGTTCTGTTCTGGGTGAAAGAGGAACCCTAGGGTTGAGGAAGAAAGGCAACCACCGCGAGTCGTCATGCGAATGACTTCCACCCTCTCCCCTGTTTTCTTCTTTTATTCTTATGTGTAACTAGAACTCTGTTAGGGAAGAAGGAAACCATCGCTGAACCTATGTAATCTAGATATATTATATGCATTCACGATTGTTTTTCATTAAAATTGATTATTCTTCTCTTCGCTTAACACTTCAATGACTTGGCCACTTATAGATTGACTTTAAATTCTTCTTCACAATTGGGAAATTGGTTTTAGAATTGGAACTGAGATTGAATAATAAAATTGTGAATGCTCTAGGGATGAAGATTCGCGATTGTGAGATCGTTTGAATTCTTGAACTTAAAGCTTACTCAAATTAGGAATTACTAAGGGATTAGGATTCCTAATTTAAGTGAAGTATTGATGAGTCAAGGGATTGATCTTCAATTAATAATTATGAATTCGATCTTCAAGTACATTTTATCTTGAATGCACGTAATGATCTAATGATATATAAGGGAAGTTTTGGTGAAATCCAACCCTAGCACCTTCCATAAACTGATTTCATTCACATTCGTATCATCTATTGAGTACTGGACAGTTCAGGGTTTACTTTTAATTAGTTTTATGCATGTTGGAACAGTATTATATCTTAGTTAGTAGAACCAGTATTTGCAATTATCTTACATTTGCATTTCCTACACACCGAATCGTGTTGCCTACACATTTCTATAACTGAGTTCAATTAGTGGACTAGTGGGAATTCAATACTTGAACCAAATTCCGGTCGAGATGATAATCTTTCTCACTCTTTATTCTGGAAACGATAAGGTGCACTTTCCTTCATACGATTATATACCAATAGCACACTCACTAACATTTTCCAATTTCTATTAGATGTCTTAAACCACTCTGGAAAGCGATGCAGAAAAGTGAAGCCAAAAAGACTTAATAAATACAACCTCTAAGAATCAAAGATTGAATATTCATACAGGCATGGTTTAGTTTATGAATAAAAATTATTTAAAAATTTATATAAATATAATAAAAGCTTGATATATAAACACAAAAAGGTTAATTGACAACTTAAGTTACTATATTTAATTAATTGATAATCTTATAACTTAGTCAAACACAAGAATCAAACGTTCTCGACTTTGAACCAAAGTTGATATTAGAATTCTAATGATCCATGAGGATGTCTTTTCTCCTCCCAATATACCTATGTAAATAAAAACTAAAAAAATAGAATTTCAAAATAAGATAATGTTGCATTTATAATTCAACAATTTTAGTTTATAAGTTCGAAATAATTATCATTATTTATATTAACCAGAATGAGTTATATGAATTATTCAATCTCAATTTAACTGATAGTGCCTTAAAAGATGAAAAAAATAATTTAATAAAGATTAAAATGTTGCTAAATTATAAAATAGAGAATATTTTAAGATAACTTTAGGTGCTATAGATATAAATTATAATTGCTCTGTCATTTTGAAGCTTTAAGGATAAGAAAGTTTTTACCTCAAGATTAGATTAAGAGAGAAAGAGTTTGGGAAAAAAATTTTACTTTGAAAATTCTTATTTTTAATAATGATTCAAAATGCCTCAAAATGACTACAAAGTAGTTTATATATAGACCAAAGGAGGGACATTAATGTAGACCTTAAATCTGCCTCATTTCTTTCCTAAAATGGGCTTGGTTTGGTCCAAAATAAAGCCATCTGTCCAACCCCTAATTAGGCCTAGATGAGCCCAAGTTATTACATGAAAAATGTGCCCAAATCCTATACACATAGGCCCCTCTATTCCTACTACAAGAAACTAAGACCTATCCTACACTAGTTACATTGAAAAAATTATATGTGCATAAGATATAGAGGGTTTAGGAGGCTCCTTTGGAATGTTAAATAAAGTCTCTACATCTCCTTAAAGCTTCCTTACCCTAACCTGTGTAATAGGGCCAATGAGCCCAATAGGCTTTGGTGTGATGACCTCGTCATCATCAACTTTTACAAAGTTCATGCATATGAAGGCTCAAGTTTTGTACTTGTTAATACAGGAAATTGTTCGACCAAGTCAAGGATTTCAACTATTTGATCAAGAGAAGAATTTTCTTGATAGAGGAATTTTGACTAAGAAGGATGAAGAAAGGTTTGACTGAAGATAAGGTGACATTGAAAAGCATCAAGACTGAGACATTTTTTTAACAATTCTTATTAGTAGATAGTAGTACGTGATAGTAGTTTCGTATAAAAGTGTATTGGCACATTTGTACCAAATAGGAAGTATGGTATTTACACGTGTCTTATTTGAATTAATTAACCATTAGGTAGTTATTATGTTTAAAACCTACAAATAGGCACAATTAGTTGTAAAAAGCCGATGCAAGGAATAGTTTCTTGTGCTTGTTAACCTCCTTTACAACCATCATCATATTGTATAAGTTGAACAAAAGTTATCAAAAAGTATTTGTAAGTATGAATGTATTCTGATTGAACGATCTATTTCCATTTTCTATTTTTACATTCAAGTTTGCTTACTTTTATATTTATTTGTTCTTTTATGTCCTTGTTCATTTAGTAATGAATATATTAAAGAACCTAACATTTAGAGGGTATTAATCCAACCCTAAAGAGTTTTGAATAAATATGTGGTAATAAGTTAAGTTGAAAGTCAAAATTAATTTTTCATATAAACAAATTGGCACGCCTTATGGAACATCTATAGTTATAGTGATATTTTAAATTATAGGGTTTTTAGTGTATGAAATTAAGAAATAGGACAAATTTGATTACAAATAGAAATAAGAATTCATCTTCAACCGCTCAAAATCAAGAAGTAAAAATGATAATGTCACAAATCCCAATTAGGGAAGTCCTAGGAATGGTAATGTAGTAAGCACTAATATTGAAAATAAGGCACAAATTCAGCGTCGAATCTTATAGCAGTGTTTGCACAAACTGCCACACCTAATCAAGATTTTGGGTTATAGGGTTCCCTCAAATCCTTCTTATTGTTTGCCACTTGGATATACCCCTGGTGTCACACCATAACCAAACCCTGTATCATCAATACCAAGTTCTCAACCAAATCCAAATCCCAATATCCCTAGGATAAAATCCTTAGACATATAGGACATCACCATCCAACATTGTGTCTAGAGACCAACTACCTTCTATGTCATTCATTAGAATACTTTACAATCATTCAGACAACAAATGGATGTGAGAAACTAATAAACTACCATTCTATCACTTTATCTGTAGATTTTTAAGCATAATTATTATATGGCTTAGCATAATTCATTTGTAATTACACCTAATACCCTTTGTTTTTGCAAGAATGGTCAAGTTGTAACATCCCAAATTTTTATAATAAACTCTTAACACCAAAATTAATCCTTAGAGTGAACTGAGTAGGATTAGGGACCAAAAATAGAAAAATTAGAAAATTTGGTGCAAATAATGAAAATGCCTCTACATCTAGACAACTCAAATAATATACCAGAGAAATGAAAAACATAAGTAAAAGACATCCTAAAGGATTAGAAAATATTAAGGATGATCAAAAGTAGTGAGAAAAAGTTAGAAAATAGAGAAGGGATAAAAATTCCGTTAGAAAACATCCAAAACGTTCTTAGAAAGCTTTGCTTTCTACACAAAGCTAGCCAATTCCTAGAAAAATATCAAATGACCTTATATTAACATGGGAAAAACTAAAAAGTGCTAGAATTGTCAGAGAAATAATTTGGAAAATTTGAACAATGCTAAAAAAAATTACAAAAATACCCTTGAAAGGCTGGGAAGGTAAGAAAGTGTGAGAAAGAAGTCAAGAGTGGACCCCGTATTGGGTTGCACAAAATTCAGCATGTGGAAACCATGGTGGGACTCACCAAGTCAAGTCAACCTAAGTCAACCATAAAAGATAAAAATAATTAATGGTAAAATTCTTTTAACCATTGTTAAGACTAATTAATGGTAAGATTAATTAAAAGTTAACCATATTTAGGCTAAGTTAAACATGATTAGTGATAAAATCAACCTAATTAACACTAACCAAGTCTAAAAGGATAATTTCTTAAATTTTTAATTATTTTAAAAATAGAAAAATCCATAGAAAAATACCAAAATACCCCTAAGTGCAAAATTAATTCAAATATGTCCAAGCTTGGCCAAACCCACTAAAGTGATTTGGGACTTCATTTGCTTCAGTTTTCACCTCCTAAAACACTTATCCAACTCTCAAAAATCTCTCCAAATCCATCTAAGTCCCAAAAATCCTAACCTTACACCTTAAGTGTCTTTATGTTTGACACTTAAGCTAAAATTAAGCCTTAAACACAAAGCCTCACCTATTTCATTTAGAGAACCTTGTGAACCAGCCAAGGGGGGGACAATGAGCAACCATCATAGCCCACCATCACTACAGAAAGTCACCATCAAGTAAGATCTTCTACTTGTCTTTTTTAAGCTTTAAACTTGCTTTTTGTGGTTTGTTTTCCGTCTTTTGTGGATCCTTTCTCTAAAATCCATAGATCTCATTTTGTTTTAAATCATGAGGGTTCAAGGCTGCATTTAAATAGTTCAAAATGAGTATCACCATTTTTAGTGATTTTTGAGAAGTAAAATGAAGTTTGGTTGGTTTAAAGTGCTTCTAAGTCAGTTAAAAGAAATTTAATTGGTGAAAATTATTTAAAACCCATTTTGAAGCTTTGGGCAATTTTCAGAACTCATGAGAAAATTTTTTGAAGTGTCCTTAGTAGGAGATATATGGATCCTAGAGTAGACCTTATGGATCTACAGTTGATTGTTTGAAAAAAATGCTATGTTATATGTTTTTATGCTTAAAGTTTGAAAGTTGTAATTTTTCTTCTTATGGTGGACTTGTGCAATATTTGGTCCAGATCTGAACCCATGAACGTAATTATTAAAAATTAAAATAAAAATTAATCTCTAAGTCCTAACATTTTTCTTTGGGCATAGATCTAAAAGTTACTAAGTAAAAGTTGAAGTTTTGGACCTTAAAATGACATAAGCTTTACAAGACACTCAAGACTCATTTTGGCTACCACCCAAGCTGTGGACTCTGAGTAAAATATGTATGGACCAAGATCCTAAGGTTCTACAAGTGCACAAAATTAAGAAACCATGGTTGTATGTGAATAAAAATTGAAAAGGTGACCTTGGCAAGCCAAGGGAGGCTTTCAACCATGTAAGAAAGCCCTAGGATAAAAATGTTAAAATTTTCATAAGTGACACCAATCATCTAATTAGGTTCTAAAGGAAGTAAATCAACATTTGAATGAAAATAATTTGAACTAAATTGGCCCAAAAATCTCTAGATGTGCATTTAGCCATCTTGGAGCAACTTAAGGGAAAATAAGCTTAAAAGTTGGTTAATGGTGTATTAAGGGTTATTATTAAGTAAATAGATTAATTAAAGGTATAAATAACACCTAATAGTGCCTAAGTTCATAGTAACCAACATAGTAAAAATAAGGTGAAGTCCAAAATTAATAGTTAATATAGAATCCAAGAATGCACAAAATTGGTAACTAAAAATGAACCATGACTTAGGTGGAGGGAGGAGTGTCAATTCGACCATGACCCTTATAATTAGGGGAGGATACCAAAAAATTACCCAAACATGGTCGAACTTGTGGCTTAACCTAGGTCAACTAGGATTGAAAATTTGATACCCTAAGTCAAGGAAGTGACATTCCGTCACCATGAGGTTAAATAACCACAAAGGAGTTTTAATTCATAACTAAGCTTAATTAAGGGTCCTTAGCATGTAAGTATAAGGTGTTAAAAATGTAAGAAGATTATGGCATTAGCTAAGGGACCGTTCGGCCACTTTAGGATAAATGGATCTAGAATAAGATTTAATTTTTAACTAGTATGAACTAAACATCCTTGGACTATAACTGGAAGAGATTAAAAGTGAAAATAAATCTTATGAAGGTTAAGCCATTCAGCCATGACTTATAAGGATAGAGAAAAAGTTTTAAAAATTTCTAATTTAGGTATCAACTAATGAATTAGTCTTCAATGGATAAAAATCAACTCATAAGATAAGGAAAAACACTCTAGAGTGCCTTAGAAGCCAAAGTTTCACATTCGGCCACTCTAAGTTAAATAAGAAGAAAATAGTTTAAAATATTGGTTTAGATAACTTAAGAAGTCTTATAATGTAAAGTGAAGAATTAAAAGTTTAAAAGAAGCTTGACAACAGCATAGATAACTATTTGTACATGTTTAAGTAAAATGTTTTAAACAAGTTAAAAACTTGTTAACACTTAATATTTGAACTTAGTATAAGTAAGATACGCAAGACTTGAACAATTGAAGAACACAAAAAATAAATACTCAAAAGGTGTCATTCAGCCACCCAGAGGGCATTTTTAAGTTGTAAAAATATCATGAAACTAATGTAATTTTGAGAAAAAGAAAGGTAGAGGAGAAACCTAGAAGGTTGAGAGGATTAAGTCCTTGAGTGATTCAACGTAAAACGTTAAAGCGATAAAGAGGTTGGACATGTATTCAAAATATGCATTGATGATTTACAAGTCAACTTGTAATGTTCTCATGATTTCATACTATTTGTGTAAGTTGAGATATTGAATGCTCATAAGTATGGAAAGGATAATGTTATGTATGAGAAGTATTTATGGTGGATGATGTGATAGAAGTTGAGATCTTGGTGTGCATATCATATTGGCTGGAAATTGTTTGAGCATGCATAATTATTTAGAAGCCATTAAAAATGAACCTAAAGGGTTTAAGGGATCACTAAATCAAACTTATGTGAAAATTTAATCTAATCTTAATGTGCCTTGTGCATATCATATTCCAGAGGGTACCTAGAGCTCTATTAAAGAAGAGGCAAAATGGTTCTCCTTAGAGACAAAGGTTTCTCCAAAAATCCTTCTATAATGAAGATAAAGGTTTCTTCACACTTTATATGATGGCGACGACCACTTAGGAATGAACTCATATCCTTAGCATTAGAAGGTAAAGTAGTAGACTCAGTGAGAAAATATTGTTTGACTATGATTAATGCATGTTTATGTTTAGAAGTTTCCCCAAAGTTTGGAACTTAATCTATAATTCCCCAAACTTGTGGAATAGAATAAGAACAAAGATAAAATTTAAGGCATAGAACAACTTGTAAGTCAAATAATATCTTATTGTGATCCCAAACTTATGAAGTTAAGACAACTATATGTTTATGCTTTAAGGATTTTTTCTGTATAAAAATAACCCATTTCGGTAGGATGATTTTAAACAATTAAAATTAATCTTGTATGCATATCATGATTTTTCTAATAAATTGAAGTGGCTGGGATAAAGGTAACAACAATGCCAAATAGATGTGTAAGCAAGTCAACTTCAGATTTCTTTGTTGGGATGGAAGATTTTTTTTTTACCACTGATATCAATCTTTTTCCTAAGATCTTCCCTATGAACCTAAAATGAATTTAAAAATATTAACAAATATATATATATATATATAATATTTATAAATAAGTAACATAGAATAAAAATATTTAATACCTTAGGTTGACCTCACTGCATAAGTCTTCTCAGCCATAAAATGATTTAGGGCTTTCCCCACAACATGATCCTCTTCAGTAGACATAGGAACATGAGCATTTGCATCTTTAACCTATTCAACCACCACCCCAACATTATCATCATTAATTTTCTGGTGATGGATGGTTGAACCCTAGTTATAGACTTTCCTAATGATTATCAAACAATACGGATCATCAACATATAACTTAGAATCGTTTGTAGCATCAACAAGATCCTCTCATTCTTATACATGTTCCTTAGTTAGAGCACAACTACCCTCTGTGCACATCTTGTGTATATGTTTTGAAAAGTCCCAAAAATGCAAGTTGCTACCTAAGCTATTGTTTGAACTCTTATTTGAGTTCCTGTCTGAACTTTTATCAAAGTTCTTGTATCAGCTCTTACCTCATGTCTTCTCTTATGGCCTCAAACTCATATCTTAACACTAGTCCTTCTTTGGAGGCATGTATAGTGAAAGATAATCCAAAATACTATTTAATGCCAATACCTCGTCTAGCAGCACGAACATGACCTGGATGCTCTGGTTGGCCAATAGTAGTACTCAAAATATCAACTGTCCAACAGGAACAAAGACTCCCTGTGAGCTTTGGTCAACTAAAGAATCCTACAAAATAGAAAATATCATTATCAGTAATATACATATTTTAAGTTAAATAAAAAATATTAAATTTTAACATTACTTACAATCTTCTCAGCAACAATGCGAGAAGGCTCTGATGTATAATCTCCTACAGGCTTTTGGCGTGCTCTCTTCCATTTCTCATGGCATGTGGATGGAGATGGTGGAGACGGAAGTATAAATGAGTCTACTTCAAATGATTATTGACGTTCTTTTAAATTTTACACAATGAGTCATTCCTCAAGCAACTCATTGGGGGTAACAGTTTTTTGCACTAATTTCTGGAGCCTTCTTCCTTTTGTCCTATTATAAGAAATCAAATCAATTACACATGATACACATCATATCAATTAATTAAAAATAAACACAAAGTTTATAAAAATACATACAACGATTGTAGAATTCTTTTAGGTCTCAACAAATCTCTGACACTTCTCATCATCAAGGAATTGGTACTCCTTATAAGGAGACACATCCTTCAATGACCCATATATATATTTACTAGTTAGATGTGTCTTGAAGCCCCTCCAAAGTTCACCAGCAAATGAGAGCCACTTCCTCTTCAGCAAGCTAGTATTTGACACAACATATGTAAGCTACATAAAACAAGAGATGTAATTAGTTAGTGAATCATGAATATGTGGAGAAACTTAATGCTTTAAAGTTATATACCATGATAGTTTTCCAAATTTGATCTTTCACTCAGAGCTCTACCACTTCCTTCTTCAAAATGCTAGCTTTACTTTTTCCAAAGAGGGCCACATAACTCTTTAACTTTGTTTTGTTTGGGCCTAAAAGATTCCTATTGGCTTGACCAAACTCTATGGGAATCCTCTTATCACCACTCCAGCTAAGGGTTAACTTCTTTAACTGTGTGGCTTGTTTTTCGTTCTTCTGCCGAAGATTTTTCTTCCTTCTTCCCTGGATATAGGTGTTTTTTTAATCTTTTTCTTATCTAGAGTTTAGATGGCTGCAAGCTACAACTAGCAACTAAGAACAAGTTTAGATGATTGCATATAGGGATTTATTTTCTTTTCTTTTTTCATTACCACCGTACTTATTTAATCTACCTTGTTTAAGAAACTAAAAGTAGGTCTTAGCTAATTACCTTTTTACTTTCTTCATTTGATTTTGCACTCAACATATAGCTCCTCATTAAGCAAAAGACCGGACCATAGGGTCCTAAAACCCTTATTTGGTTATGTTTCTTTGATTTCATGTCAACAAATATTAGCTTGTATTAAATTTAATTGATTAGTATTCAACATTGAATAATTTATGCTTTGAATGGTTAGAAACCACAATCAAATTTTTATTAAACTACTTTTTAACAAAACACATAACTCTTGTTCCTAATCTATTCAAAACAGAAACACCAAGCACTAGTACTTTACAAAGTTACAAAAATATAGCACCTAACATATAACTGCATAGCATCCATTGATAAGAACAAACAACATTCAAAAACACAAATAACTAATTTTTTAATGCTTGGAGTTAGAATCTTATCATGTTAATATCCTGTCATCTTTTAGAATGTGATTTCATCACCATAGCATGATCAATGTTTTAGCCTAGGGTAAGTGCTTTACCCAAATATTAGTACTAGTAGCCAGTAGAGCTGGCTGTAATTTATCATAATCAAATATGTTACATTATATAATTTGACTATGTTTCATTAGATAACACTATATATGGTTAACTAGCAAGTCATATCCTTTCATTTAAATAGAAAATCCTTAATTCTAGTATATAAGGAATTTGATCTAAGTTTTGTCCTCTGGAAAAAGCTCTCAGCAAGTAAAGAATATGCATACCCTTGCATTTTCTTAGGTTAAAATCATAATGCACTTGAATTGAATATGGGATGGATTTACCCATGCTCACATTAGAGACAAACTTTAGAGAAGCCTTATCCTTTACATTTGGTATATGCATTCAAGAATGCCCTCATGTATCTGCATAGGTTTATTTGAGCTCATGTAGTTTTATATGTATGACACAAGAATGAGCAAAAAGAAACATTCCAAATTTCACCTGAGTCATAATACTTTTTCTAGTTTGACCTTCAATAACTAGGCTAGCTGTGAGACATAACTACATATGCTAATTTTTAAAGCCTAACCTGACCTTTTCAAAATTTTACCTACCCTCTACTTCCTGAAATACCTATAGAATATGCAGAAGAATGTAGAACAAGTATAAAGCTTTATAATTCAATTGTGCAGAATAAAATAGAATAGAACAAGCTTTATAATTTAGGTTTCTTATTTTTACTATTTCCTATTAATGTCATATTATAAAAGAATATAAAATAAATTATGATGATACCCAAGTCAATAATGCCAAAGGAACAGATCCAAGAACTAAGAAAAGATGCCTAATCTAGCTCCAAAAAAACAATTTATTCCGAAGATAAACCATTCAACTTGAGAAGTTGAGCTCCCATCTATTCTAACAATTATGGCAAGTCATATGAGACCACTCCACAGAAAAACTCATAGCTTCAGGACTTGGATATCCTTCTCGATTGTTTACATATGAATGAAGTAAACTAAATTAATCATTTTGCTTCTCAAAGAACCTGATTAGTGATGAGATTAATTTGTTGATAAATTTAGGAGCTCTTCATCTTGCCACATTACAATTGTCCTTGATTGTTTACATATGGAGGCCACAATTATATTGGTGGCTAATGAAGGAAAAGTAGAGGTTGAGTTTTACTGAATAAACTATGTTACTAAATTAATGTTGTAAAAAGCTCATATCGAGCAACCCTAAACCCATTTATCTCATGTATCTGAAGCCTAAAGTTTGATTTTCTACATTACCACACCTTAGAAAAATCTCTATTGATCTTAAGCATATGGTAAAAATTCTTTTAATTATATAAATGCATAATAAAAAATAAAGCTTTTGGTAACAATCTTTCATATCATGATAAGATGGAGATAGAATCTATAACAACAAAGATGGAGCTTGCAATGGTTGATGGAAATGCCAACAGTAGAGAACAATAATACTAATGTTAGAACATGTGAAAATTTGTTCTTAAAAATCACAGAAACGAGAGAGAACTTGGGAAATGTTGAAGCTTACCAAAAACGAGAAAGCAATGGAGATACCAATGCCATTGAGTGAACAATACCGACAAGCAATGTAATGTATGAACAATGCAGGCAATGAATTTCATGCAATCGGGAGAGCGAACTTAGGGAAGATGAATTTTGTGAAAAAAATTATCAGAATGATACGGAAAAGACTAACCTAAAAAACATTCAATTTTTATACATCAATTAAAAATCGACCCAATGTGAAAAATACTTTTTACACCAGTTCTAGCTAGGAACTGATGTAGTATCTTCAAGCTTTAATTACAAAAATACCATTGCATTTTTTTTAAAATTGGTTCTTTCATAACCAACATAAAAACTTGATGTAAAATATCATTTCTACACTAGTATTCTGAGTCCAATATGACACATATTTGGTGTTATTTTTGAGGAAATAACGAGCATTTGGAACATAAATGAGCATAAATTCATAGAAAAATAAGTGAAAATTGAGTATTCTTTGTAATGAAATATACAGTTTTTAAAGATTTTTGTGATAAATCTTTTCAATTTTGAGGTAATTTTCACTGTGTTGAAATATGTCACAGGAGCTTACGTTGGCAACAAAGAAAGGGTCGCGTTGAGCATGTAAAAGCCTTATAAATTGATGCATTCTACCACTTTATGTGTTGCCAACGCAATTGCAGATACGTTGGACATAAATTATGCAGAACAACAAGTATAAATAGCTCAGATCTCCAGATCAAATTAGTTTTCTTTTCAGTTTTGGCAGTTATAGTTCGAGCTCTCCTTTGTCTTCTCTTTAGTTTGACTCTTGGAGCGAGGAATCTGCATTGAGGGATCAAAGTGCAGGATTTGTGCTGCTTCATGGAGTTCTTCATGAGATTTTCTTCTTCCTTTCTGGTTTTCTTCATTTTCACCATGTTTAACTAGATTCTTAGTTAGGGAAAGAGAAATTCGAATTTGAACCTATTGTAATCTAGAATTGTTGTATTAATTCAAGTTTATTTTCCTTAAATTGATTGTTCTTCTCTGTCCTTAATGCTTCTATGAACTGGCCACTTGTTGATAGATTTTATATTGCTATTCACAATTGGAAAAGTGGAGTAGTAATTGGAATTGAGGTGAACAACATAACTGCAGATACTATAGGAATAGAGGTCAATAGTTGTGAGGTATTGAGAATTCTAGAACCTGGTGCTTGCTCTAATTAGGAATTTCTAAGGGATTAGGATTTCTAATTTGGGATAACTGTTGATGAGTCAAGGAATTGATCTTCAACTAGCTTAACGAATTTGATCTTCAACGATATTTTTAAAACCTAAATTAAAGTAACAGTTTAAGATTGTTTAGGTGAAAACTAGGTGAACTCTAACGCTAATGCTTTACTAAATTGATTTTTATATGCTTGTATTATGAATTGAGTAGTAGATTTTCTATACAGTACCTATTTGATAGTTGTTGAATTCTGTTTTGGTCATCTTCATTCATCCCTTCTTAGGAGCATGACTGCATGGAGAAGCTTTGGGAATCCAAATTGAGCCTTTCATGGAGTCTAAAATAAGTCTCTCATCCCTTCTTAAGGCATCCAAAGAAATGGGCCAAGTCAGACCCAAAAAGCTCTGCAAAGAATTACAAGGAAATAAGCTCAATCCTATACATATTTGGGTTTGCTAGTTCCTAAAATACAAAAAGAATCCTAAGTCCTATTCTATAATGTGTAGGGCCAATGGGAAGGTGGGTTGGACCTAGGAATGATTCTCCTAAAGGCCTAAGAAGGTCTCCACCTCTTCAACAAGCTTGTTTAGGACCTTATTCTTCTTCATTTCTCCTCCATGAAACTGAGTCTATTGTTGCATATCTTCCTCCACAAAGGTCCAGAATCATCATTCCTTCCATGGTAGTATCATTGCATCATGGAATATTAATGAAGTTGGAATCAATTCCTGCATCGATCGAATTTACTTATAATAATAACTTTCACTTAAGCATAAGGATGGATCCTTATAAAGTTCTCCATGGGAGAAAGTGTAGAACATCATTGTGTTGGTATGGATAGAGAATAATTTGGTATTGGGACTAGAGATGGTACAAAAAATGATAGAGTAAATCAAGATGATTAGGAAAAAGATGAAGATATCACAAGATAGATAAGAGTTATTTTGGTAAGCGACAAAAACCTTGTGAATTTCAAGAAAGTAGTCATCTATTTTTGAATGCTACACCTCTAACTAGGGTTTGATAAAGTAATGAAATCCTAGATATAGGTATATCCATCCATACCAAATCCTAAAAAGAGTTGGTTCAGTAACCTATCAAATACCTTACCTCCATTTCTGTCAAATCTTCATGATGTGTTTCATATGTCCTAACTTAGAAAGCATATTCATGATCCTTCACACATCATAGAAATGAATATTATATAGTTGAAATAGAATTAAACTTATAAATTACTACTTATTTGGATTCTTGAAGAGGATATCAAACAATTGCGAGGAAGAATATTAAAGTTAGTAAAAGTTGCATAGAATGAAGAAAGAGATCTAACTTGAAAACTTGAGGATAAGATAAGAGAGTTGTATCCATATTTATTCCACTAGGATAAATTTTAGGAATGGAATTTTCTTTTTGTGGGAAAGAAATGTAACAACCATAAAAAATGAAGAAAGTTTTGTAAAAAAAAAAAAACATATTGAAGACAAGTGCCAATTGTAATACATGAAATTCATACCAAATTGAATTTGGGAGAAGGCCATCAATTTTTCTAAGCACCAGAGTTGAAAAACAATGATAGAAAAAAGGGTCGAAAAGTTAACAAAGAAAGTTGATGCACTCAAAGAGGGAGTTTCAGGAATTTCGGTCAAATTCTTAGCAATTTGAGATCAAGATTGAAGGATTGATTGGGTAAGAGCATCCAGAAAAATAAATATTTTCACGGGACATCAATTATAAGTAAAGGAGGAGACTCAAGTAAAAATTTTGAGTAGTTTTAGAGTACCTTAGCTCTAGAACGAAAGTTATTTAACTCTTTGAAAATTACATTGGATGTACATTGATGTTTAAAATTTAATCCCGAATACGATTTTATGTTTTATGTTGAATTTGATAGATAATTGGAGTATTTAGATACTATTAAATGACTTAATTTTCCTCTATGTTATAGGTCTATTGCTCATATATAACATGATTGTGCTAATGCCAAATTAGATGAATTTTTAGGTTTAGAAGATTAGCACATTTATGTTTATAGTTAACACGGTCATGCCAAGAATAAACTCATATAAATATCTAAGTTTAGAGATTTAGCACACTTGTGCTCGTAGTTAGCATAGTCGTGCCACGAATAAATTCATACAAATTTTGATTTAGTATGGTCATGCTCATAGTTAGCACGATCATGCCAAGAACAAAACGTATGAATTTATGAATTTTGAGTTTAGCAAGATTATGCCAAAGGTTATCATAGTTGTACCAAAGTTAAATCATGAATTTATAAAATTTTAAATTTAGCATGACTGTGCTAAAGTTTAGTACAATTGTGCCTAGAGTAAAATGACAAAATATGGCTTGCTTGATGATTGAAAAAGACCTTGCTAAAAGGATGGGTAACATTCTGCTAGTGAGTAAGCAAGACCATGCTAGTGAGTGAGCAATGTCTTACTAGTAATGAGAAAAGTCCGTTAGTTGATTTTAGCAGTGAATCATAGTGAACAAGCAAGACCCTACTAGTAACTATGGGGGCTTTAAGAAGAGTGAGAAAGACTCTGCTAGTGAACGAGGAAGGCCTTGCTAAGTAAATGAGTAAGACTCTATTATATGAATAAACAAGGTGCTGCTAAATAGATGAGCATAGCCATGCACATTTTAAGCAACGCCTTGCTAAATGATGAAGATTAAGACAGGTAAGACGAAGGGGAATACGAGAGTGTTGGAGATCAACATAGACTCACTGAGGATCAACATGGACATGAAAAGAAAGAAGAAAATAATTGTACACTGGACACCACATAACTATATAATGTTGCATTGATACATCAATGAAATATATTAAGTAAGGATATACAACTTATTTTAAGATCAAAAATCATACATATTTCTAATGAATAGATGAGAAGTCCATATATTAGTAACGTGTATTGTTGTTAGATGAACTAAATTGACAAATAGAGGTTAGGAACCTCATTCGGTGTATAGAGATTTATATATTCAATTTGTTGGTGTTTTGGGATGAGTACCCACATGATAGGTGGAAGAGGATAACAAGGTATTAGACTTTGAGAAGAAGGCAAGACTTTTAGCTGAGACCTATGAATGAAGTAATTGAAATAGATTATCATTCATCATATGCATAAAATATTATTTTGTAAATAATCAATGTGAGAGATAATTTGCGAGACCTTTAAATGGGACAATTGGAAAATCTAAGGTCAGCTCACATGGAAGTAAATCATAGTTCATGAGAAATGAGAATTTTTGAGCCTACAAGGTACGTGAGTTAGGTTTCAGCCTCTTCAATGGTCTTAAGTTAAATATAGATGTAGAAATTTTTTATTGCTACTTCTTCAAAACTTTTACTTAAATTATATGTCTCACCCTCCTTCTATTTGTATGTCGCTATGGATTACATAATGGAACTATAATGTGAATTGTTCTTTTCTTGACATTGAGGTAATAGTAGATATAGAGGTTAGTTGGAGGCCATCTCATCTTGTGACTACAAGCAACAACTATAAAGATGTGACTACAAACAACAACTACAAAGTAAGAGTATTGATTAAAAGAATCTAAAGAAAAAGTCTTGTAATTATTAATTTAATTGTAATAACTCAACTTTTATATATATATATATATATTATTTGAATGATAGTGTTAACTAGGTTATTTACATTCAAGGAAGGTAAAACTGATATAATATATAAATGTATATAAATAAAATTTAAATTTTTAAAGATATGTATGATTTGAAGAAATAACACATATCATAATTATATGACTCATAATTAATATATATATAATATTATACAAATAAAATTAAAAAAATATAAATAATTTAAAAATTGTTATTAACTTTTAAATAAGAAAACTCCTCGATCTTAATATTTTTACAAAATTTTCAAAAATTTATAATTCCAACCATTTTAATTCTAACAATAATATTTAGAGTTGTTGGTATTAGTCTTCCAATGACGAATCAAAGCTGCCGAGGAAAAAATGTTTAATAAGCAAAGACTAACTCATGCAACACAATTAGATCAGATGAGAGAAGAGAATGATTTGATGGAGACATAGACCTTACATTACACATCCTTTATCCAATGACCCTTGTCACCTACAATCCCTGAATCTCTCTTTCCGTTTCTTGTGCCTTCTTTTTCTGATGTCTTAAGGTGCGGGTCTTATACCACCTACATTTGTCCTTATGTGACCTTAGCAATTCTGTTATTCGTATCAACTTTCATGTCCATCATCCTAAATGTAGACGAAAAGAAAATGATGGTAGAATATGTCGACCTACGATCTACTCAAATGTCTCGGATTGTGAGGCCACTTGTTCAGTTGGTTTATGAGATTCTGCAGCAAATTATATAATTGATTGCGAAAATGAAAACGAGGGACCTCAATCTATGCCTTGTTCTTCCCCAAATGCTTAGTTAAAGGGAATTGAAAAATCATTCCTACCCTCTGGGTGAAAGCGACGAAATTTGCTACACAGAAAGGATACGAGTATGTAAACTACTTAATTATAGTGATGCATCTTCAAACAATTTACCGTTTATATAGATAACTTGAATCTGGTATGTAAAAGGATGAAAAAGAGAGCCAATTAAAGCATATGGAAAAGGATGTTGAATCTGAATTGGGTTATCATTAGGCCAAAACATTTTACCTTTGAGCGAGACTGTGAATGTGGCACACAGGCAAAATATCTTGGTCACATTGTAATTTTAATTGTTTACTACATTATAACATAAGTCGTGACTTAATTAAAGAATAAATTAGTTCATTATTTTAAGAATTTTACTTTATTATCTAAATCTATCACATTGCCAAATCTTTGAACCAATATCATTTTCATGTCTCTATCACTTTATTTATTTGCTTTATTTCTATTTCTGGCAACTGTCTCCTGATCCATTCCTCATTCCCATTTCTACGTTAATTTTTCCGGTTTTGTCTTTTTGCCATTTTTTTTCCTAATTAGCAAATGATTTGACAATTAATTTTTTTAATAAAATGATAATAAACATAATTATAAAATTTGATTGCACTTAACCAAAAAATATAATCATGCTATTATTATATTATTAATTTATTATTAAACAACAACTAATATTTAATCTATCCATACTTTATAACAGAGCTCATATACATTATACACTATTTAAATATTTATAAAGTATCTTTCACGATTTAATTTGATCACTAAACTTCATTTTCATTTCAGTTACTAATGATTATGTACGTAACAAATATTAAATTTTATTTTTTGCATATTAGACAAACATTTTCTTCAATATAATTAAATAAAAATGTATTTACCTATGAATTTTAGTAAATTAAAATTATAATATTTTAAATTAAAATCAAAGTGGATAAACTTTTATTCATTTACTTTTAAAATTAGCTAATATATAAGAGATCGTATAATATAAATATTTTATATATTACTAGCAACAACTAACAAGCACAGGAAGCAGAGTTGACCCAATTCCAGTTTTATAAAATAAATAAAGTTTAAAAATGGATCACTTAATCTTAATTTTTTTAAAGTTTAGTAAAATTAATTTTGAATAAATTAATTTAAATGTTAAATATTGTTAAAATATATACATAAATTATAATTTAAATTATATATTTTTAAAATATATATTTTATATTAGAAATCAAATTTTAAAGAATTACTGTTTTAACTTTAAAGCAAACCGTCCTTAATCCTAGTAATATTTTGAAGTTAGTCAACAATAACCTTTATAAACATACCTTAGTCAAAGGTCAAACATCGCCGCATTCATATTGGAATAATTTATAAAAAGATATTTTCCACTTCAACAACATGATTGTGAAATAGTGTCCAACCTTTTGCTTTAATAAAATATTTAGATGAAATAGATTTGAAAACTCATCAATATTAAGACATAAAATAAAATTCAAAAAATTATACAAAAATACTTATTAATCATTTATCAACAAAATCATCACATCATCGTTAAATTTTAAATCCGCAATTTTACCAAATATAAATTTCAATCTTTACGGACAAAATCAGATCCCATCTACGTTGACCAACAGTTCTCATCTCGTAAACGATGAACTAGTTAATTAGCTGACAATCATTACTGAAAAGCTGAAATACAATTTCTTCATTATTTTATTTTTATAATAATGTTTTGAAGCTGTGCAGAACAAACGAAGCCAAGTTGTAAATATCTCATGCTATAACACCAAAATCACAGGCCACCGCACACGATGACCAACTACCAACGCGGAGGCACAGTTTATACATTTGAACACTTTTAAAGCTGGGCTGAGCCTTCAGAGCATTTCTACCACCACACAATGCTAAATTCTCATTTGTTTTGTTTTTCATTGACGGTGTTGTTTCTGCTATGGAATCCTGTTATTGGCAAGAACGGGTGCACGGATAAGTGTGGACGCGTTCACATTCAATTTCCGTTTTACCTTAGAAACAGCAAGTTGAATCACACAACCGGCTATCCTCCGGGTTTTGATCTGTTGTGTACCGATGCACAAGAAACTGTGCTGGAGCTTCCTTCTGTTCCAATTAAGTTATTTGTCAAAAATATAGATTACAAGTCACAGCAATTCCAAATCTACGATCCTGAATATTGCCTTCCCAAGGAGCTCATAAAACTAGGCAATTCTTCTGTTTCTCCGTTTAAATTCAAATCATTTGGTGAAGGGAATGTTTCCTTCTTCCACTGCAATTCAAAGTCATGTCCAATTTTGGTACTTGGATTTGAAAATGATTTTATTGATCCTGAAATAGTATCATGCACCAAGATGAGTGATGTTTTTTCCATCCTGTGGGAACTAGATTCGACGGATGAGTTGAGCAACACTGTGGTTATGGAATGGTCCAAGCCTGACTGCAGTTTCTGCGAAGCACAAGGGCAAAATGTAAATATAAGAATGGTACCCAAGGTGAAACTGAATGTTTCATTTGTTCAACAAACACGATCTCAACATCAGCCATTATACTTATTGCTGCAGGTATGCTACATATCCTTGTTTTGTTTCCCTTTCTCTTTTTTCGGTTAGTTTTAATTTGTCTAACAAAAGAAACACATACAGGAGGAATAGTTGGTTTGATGCTTTTGCTGCTACTGGTGAAGGCAGTGTTTCTTGTGTATGGTTATTATAAGATGAAAGGAGAAGATCAGGCTAGGATTGAAAAATTCTTGGAGGATTATAGGGCTATGAAGCCTACGAGATTCAGTTATGCTGACATTAAGAGAATCACAAATAGTTTTAGTGAAAGTTTAGGGGAAGGAGCTCATGGAGCAGTGTTCAAAGGTACACTCTCACCAGAAATTGTAGTTGCTGTGAAGATACTCAACGAGACAGAGGGAGATGGAAAGGATTTCATAAATGAAGTGGGAACAATGGGAAAAATTCATCATGTTAACGTTGTTCGCTTGCTTGATACTGTGCTGATGGATTCCACCGTGCTCGTCTATGATTTCTTCCCAAATGGATCACTGCAGAGATTCTTGGCTCCACGGACAACAAGGATGTTTTCCTTGGCTGGAGGAAGTTACAACAGATTGCTCTTGGTGCTGCCAGAGGGATTGAGTATCTTCATCTTGGTTGTGAATACTTCACTTTGACATCAATCCCAACAATGTGTTAATAGATGACTGCTTCATTCCCAAAATTACTGATTTTGGATTAGCCAAGTTGTGTCCCAAAAATCAAAGTACAGTGTCTATGACTGCTGCCAGAGGAACCTTAGGTTACATTGCCCCTGAAGTGTTCTCAAGAAATTTTGGCAATGTGTCTTATAAGTCTGACATTTATAGTTATGGAATGTTGCTGTTGGAGATGGTTGGAGGAAGAAAGAATACAAATGCGTCAACTGAGGAGAGTTTCCAAGTTCTGTACCCTGAATGGATCCATAATTTGGTTGAAGGAAGAGACGTGCAAATTAATATTGAGGATGAGGAAGATGTTAAAATTGCTAAGAATCTTGCCATTGTAGGTCTTTGGTGCATTCAGTGGAACCCTGCGGACCGTCCATCCATGAAAACTGTGGTACAAATGCTTGAAGGAAATGGAGACAGGTTAATTGCACCCCCTGTACCTTTTGAAGCTACTGGTTCTTCTAGATCAAATGCTGTTGCTCCAGTAAGACACCAGAATTTTGAGTTGGAAATTATTGATGAAATAGAGTAAATAAATTACTCTAATAGGTTTCTTTGAAATGTAATTTGTGCTTTATAGAAGCTGCAAGATCTATATCAGCACTATTTGTCCATTAAACATGCAAGCTTAATAATTTACTTGCATATTTCAGTTTGTTCCCTAAATTATGCTCCTTGATTATATTTGTGAATTTTAGTTCCTGCTTTGTCGGTTGCACATGTCGTAGCTGTCTTAAAATCTCTTGATGTAGCCTTCACAGTGGACATTACAAATCTCTTTAACAAATCAGCAAATGCATTGTTAGGCTTTCTCTCTGATGGATCGTATTGGTGGTAGTATTTTTATTTTCATATTTTTTGAAGAAGCCAACAAATTCATAAAAATAAAATAGAGTACTAGACAACTCTACATATTATTTAACCAGGACATCCAATTAAGTATTCCACCCCTGCTAAAACATAATTCTGCCCCTTGTGAATCCCTTTACAATGGATGTGTATACATCAAATTAGTCCCAACTAATAGAGTATCCTGACAGTAGGCAACCATAATAACAATACAACGATGATAAAAACTTGTAAAACCAATTATTTGAAAACATAGAGACCAGAAAAATTGTGCTGCATCAACTGATGGCACATCAAAACTATTGCAGCACTTATTCTAATACCCCAATAGCTGTACATGTGAGATTTATTTTAAGCATTCCAGAGGATTTAACGCCCAACTAGAAAAAGGTTCAAATTAGAGCAAGACAGAAGGAGAGGAAGAAAATCACAGCTTTTAAGATGGACTTAAAGTATGCATATTTCATTCAGTTTTATTTTCTGCATACATACGTAGATTTGTTTTAAATGAAAATACAATATTACAAGCAAAAGGACACGGGTAACACTGACATGGGTTGTCATCCAGTTTTTTCTACTACACGCTGTACAAACTATTTCCATATAAAAATAACTTTTGTAATGGATATGACTTCCCATAATATCAACACTAGTCTCAATTCTAACACTCCTTGAGAGTTTTCCTGAGCACTCCGAGTCTTGATCTAACACCTCAAACTTCCCCGTGGAAAGTGCCTCGGTCATGATATCTGCAATTTGGTTTTCAAAATTGCAATGCATCAAATTAACTTCTGCAGACTTACATTAATATGCTTGGTTCTTCCATTGACAGAATTTTTTATTATAGCAATAGCTGACTTGTCTACCGTTATGACAGTATTTAGCCGTTGTTGAGGATTGGACCACCACTCTTGTTTCCTTGAATTCCATGAGAAAACAATATTGCTAAATGAGAAAACATAATCAGAAGTAATCTTGGAATCATCTGAACTTCCTACCTAGTCTCTATCTACATATCCTTGAAGGAGTTCACTTTCAAATTTTAAAAATCATAAACCATAATCAGTAGTACCTTGATGTATCCCAATACTCACTTCGATGCACTATAGAGAATCTCCATTCCAAAAACATATTCATTTTCCCAAATCAATCATTTCAAATTCATCCTCCGTACCATGCTTGAATTACTGCAAGAAAATTGAATTATTTCCTAGAAACAGGAGGTCATCAATATAGAAGGACACAATGAGCTACACTTCATTGTTTGAAGTCTTCACATTCAAAGTGGCTTCATTTTCACTTCTTTTCAAACCATTTTGTAAAAGATATCGATCAAATCTATTTTACATGTCCCTGGTTACTGTTTTAAATCATAAGGTCTTTAGAAAACTTATAAATTTTATCCTAATTTCTAGGAACCAAAAAAGCTTTTACTTGCTCAATAAAATTCTCTTCTTCAAGCAAACCATTCAAGAATGCTAACTTCACCTCAAAGGGATATATTCTCAAATTTAATTTTTCTACTAATGTTAATAGTCTAATTTTTATCATGCCTTGCTACAGAATCAAAAAAGTATTTAAAAAAATCAACTTCATGTAATAAAAAAAACTTTCTACCACCAATCTACCTTTAAGTTTGCTTATAGAACCATTAGGATTGAGTTTATATTTGTAATCTCACTTAAAACTAGTTAACTTTTGATTACTTGGTCTATCCACAGTTTGCAAAGTTCTTTTTTTCTATCAATTTCATCACCTTTTTCATGAAAATTCTCCAACGTTCAATTTCAATAGTGTTGTGAGTAAGTTTTATCCACATACAATTGCATTCATTAGAGTTAGAAAGAGAGTTAATAGGACCTCCAATATCACTCCACAAAGACTAACCTAACAAGTAAAAGATTGACTAAATCCTAACTTGTGAGCTCAATAAAAAAAGTTTTATTTTGAGTATTATGCTTTAAAAAAATGAAAATTGGAAAACAAAATGAAGAAAGTCTCAAGGCAAAAGAAGCAACACAAACAAGAATTCAATTATCAATGAGTTCCAGGCTCTAACTTCCCTTATGATTTTATTCAATATCACCACTTATCCCTCCTATAAATGTTAAGACTCAATTGTTAATCACCTATTCTAATTCTATTATTATTCAATGATTATACAATAGTGACATTCTTCCTTTAAACCATCATCTTTGTTGATCATGTAAAGCAAAAGATTAACAGAAGTATAAAGAAGATACAAGTTTGTTAATCCAATAATAGATTAGAAATGAAGGGTTTTGGTTAATCTTCCAAAACTCAATTCAATTTACCTTATAGGTATGTTAAACAGTAATGATACAATTATCTATTCTTGAATTAACTAAAAAGTTAACAAAAGTGATAAATTCTTATAAGTTAATTGAACAGAAATAGTATGCATTTACAAGAGAGAAAAAAAAGGTTAATTAATTACATTAATAAGTTTCATCAAAATTTTATGATAAGAAGATTAGTTACACATAATAATAGGAGACAAGCAATCAAACTATAATCCTACAAAAGCATCCATATATTCCCATTCTACACAAACCAAAATGATAGAATCATATGACTAAGAAAATGTATACATGACACATTATGTCATGATTGTGTCAAAATAAAATAAAAATATAGTACAAACCATAACATTAGTTGTCTCTCAAGAACCTTAGCAAATAATGAGTTGTATTCAAAATTAAAAAAATGTCGGGGGAGAGAGGGAGGGAAGGAAGTTTGTGTTTCAAGAATTCACAACATAATATGAAAATTTAGAATTAACTATATAAAAAATATATTAATTCGCTAGTTCAATTTCTAAGTAAGATTATGACAAGTTCAAAAAGATAGTTCTGAAAATAATTTCACTTCTAGTTTGGTTGAGATTCAATTAAGCTATCATAAATTAAACTCATGATTTTCTACCGAAGTAAACAACTAGAATTTGAATAATTTCAAGTTCAAATAATTAAGTATCATCTAAAGTTTTCAAATTAATTTTAGAAAACAAAAATCACCGAATCTTATAGGAAAACCTTATAGCCCTAATTCAATTTTGCATAAAAATTAAAGAATTAAATAAAACTCAACTTTAGAATTGAAAAAAGTAAGATGAAATAAAAATAAACATTCAATTTCAAAATTTTGAGCAACAAATGCAATCAAATGAGAAGGAAGAAGAAGAAATTGCAACATAATTCAATTATAGAAACAAAATTCAAATGTCATACTTATGGAATTAAAACCAAAAAATCAACCAAATAAATTAGTCTTTCATACAGCTTGTTATAGTAGGAATAAAAAGAAGAAAATTTAGAACTAAAATTTTATTAAGAATTTTAAATATGTCCCTAAAATAACTAATGTTTGACGGATAACATGTATGGATGTTTGATACATAACATATAATTAATAATGAAAGATTAAAACTAGTATATTTTAAAATATGAAGGTTACCCGGGTACAGGGCCCCACTCATGAGATAAATGCATTAATGTAATGTGGAGGGCACACAAATATTTGGGATACCTGCAATTGGGGAAATCGCAGCAGATATATATAGCAATTTATGGTTCGTCTACCCTAAGGTTAAACAGAGAATAAATAGAAAGACAACATATAGATAAATAGACAAGTAAATCGTGCAAATAAACAGGGAAGAGATCAATACAATGCACACTCAATCAAACGGGCTTGACTCTCTAAAATTCTCCAGTGAGTCGCCATCTGTCATAACCGTAATTACAACAAGACGACGAGCTCGCTAAAATTTTGAAAAGAATTTAATTGTATGTGGAGCCGCTACCAAATTTTATTTTAAGGGAAAATATTTGGAAAAACCCTAACTTGAGGAAGAAATTCTAGGTTCGGGAGTCGGTTACGAATAGGGAAGGTGTTAGGCACCCTACTCGCCCGTTCCAAAGAACGGTACCCTTAAACTGAGTGTGTGATTTCTTTTGAAAATTGTTTGATCCCTTAAATAGAATGAAAATAAATAGGTTTGTATGAAAATAGCCTGACAAGACTTGATCCTGCTCCTACGTATTCCCTGGTGTAATGGGAAATTCAAGGCTACGTAGTTCTGGTTTGCATTGGGAATAAGGATTTAAAAAAGGGAGGTATTTAACTAAATAGAACTAACATCTATTTAAAAGGGATGATTTTTTTTGGAGAAGGAGACCTTCGATCCACATGCACAAAGCTGGAGGCAGGCGATGGTTGCACTACGACTCATATGACCCTCCTAACATTGAAAGACAGGGTATGTTGCACTTTCAACTAAGGAGTTCATTGCGTGAGATCTCGGATCACTTAGAACTTGAAATTGGTTTTAAAAGAGATAGTTTGAAGGAAAATGGAAAATAAGATCTTCAATCCACATGCCCAGAGTCACAGGCAAGCGAAAGTTGCACTACGACTCGTATGATTCTCCGAACATCGAAAGATAGGGTATGTTGCATTTTCAACTTCAGAGTTCATCGCGTGAGATCTCGGATCATTTAGAATTTTTGAATTTTATTTTAAAAGGGATAATTTTTAAGAAAAATGGAAAAGGAGACCTTCGATCCACATGCACAGAGTTGGAGGCAAGCGAAGGTTGCACTGCGACTCATATGATTCTCCGAACATCGAAAGACAAGGTATGCTGCACTTTCAATTTTCAGAGTTCATCGCGTGAGATCTTAGATCATTTTTAGCTTTTGAATTTTGTTTTAAAAGAGATAATTTTTGGACAAGAAACGGAAAAGGGGACCTTCGATCCACATGCACAGAGTCGGAGGCAAGCGAAGGTTGCACTGCGACTCATATGATTCTCCGAACATCGAAAGACAGGGTTATGTGCACTTTCAATTTCAGAGTTCATCGTGTGAGATCTCGAATCATTTGGAACTTTTGAATCTTGTTTTAAAAGAGATAATTTTTGGACAAGAAATGGAAAAGGAGACCTTCGATCCACATGCATAGAGTTGGAAGCAAGCGAAGGTTGCACTACGACTCATATGACTCTCTAAATGTCGAACAGTAGGGTATGCTACCAGTTCGCACTTAGAGCTCATTTCATGATAACTGAGGTTTTGGAGGAATTTTAGAAGTGTTTTGAAATCTTTGATTTTTAAATATTCTCTCGGATCCACATATGCATAGAGTCTAAGACAAACGAGGGCTGCACTTAGACTCATATGACTCTCTAAATGTCGAACAATAGGGTATGCTACCAGTTCGCACTTAGAGCTCATTGCGTGAGAACCGAGGTTTTGGAGGAATTTTAGAAATGTTTTGAATTCTTTGATTTTTTAACATGCCTCTCCGGTTCACACATACGTACGTAGTCTAAGACAAATGAGGGTTACACTTAGATCATATGACTCTCTAAATGTCGAAACGGTAGGGTATGCTACCGCCGCACTTAGGAGTCTCGTTGCGTGAACCGAGGTTTTGAAGGAATTTTAGAAGTTGCACTTAATACATCATGTGTGAGCAAAAAGTAGATTATACTAAATTTTTTTAAAAAGTATTTTGTTTTGGTAGATATAAAAAATTAGTACCAATAAACACATATGCAGGGATCAACACATGAAAAATAATACCTAAACAAAGTTAAAAGAGCAAGATCTATAAAAGAATTTCAAAGACACAAGAGATTTTGGAGCTAAAATTTGAATTCAAATC
Source organism: Canavalia ensiformis (assembly GCA_026541065.1). Lineage (NCBI taxonomy): Eukaryota > Viridiplantae > Streptophyta > Magnoliopsida > Fabales > Fabaceae > Canavalia > Canavalia ensiformis. The sequence goes on along the minus strand of JAMKYM010000035.1, from coordinate 161,224 downwards.
TCAAAATTTATCAAAAATATTTTCCAGAGATCTAAAAATTAAAACTGATAAATTGAAATATATGAATCATAGGAATCAAACAAAACAAGTTTGACAAAAATCAGACTAGAAATGAGTAAGGTATGCACAAATCAAACAAGATAGGTTCATTTGCGCACTAAGACGAACATGCTTCAGTAATTATACCATAATAATTTCATTTCAGATCCAAATTAGACAAGTAATACCATTCCAGAAACTATAGAGAAATACAGAGCATACGCAACAAAAATAACCAAAATCGGAGATCATTTGACCGATCAAAAATGAAAACGAAAAATAGATACGAAGATGAACTTGAAAATTTGGCGCCAAAATTTGAATGCAAATCTCAGAATTTTTTGAAAATATTTTTTGGTAGATATGAAAAATTAAAATGAAAAATTGAAATATATAGATCATAGAAATGAAACAAAACAAATTTTACAAAAATCAAACCAGAAATGAGCAAGGTATGCACAAATTAAACAAGCTAGGTTCATTTGCTCATCAAGACGAACATTCTTCAGTAATCAGGTCATATAGACTTCACTTCAAATCCAAATTAGACAAATAATATCATTAAAGAAACTAGAGAGAAATATAGAAATAACGCAACAAAAATCACCAAAATCAGAGATCATTTGACTGATCAAAATGAAAATGAAAAAACAGACAAAGATGAACTCGAAAATTTGGCGCCAACATTTGAATGCAAATCTCAGAATTTTTAGAAAATATTTTTTGGTAGATATGAAAAATTAAAACCAAAAAATGGAAAGATATAGACCATAGAAATAAAAAAAAAACAAATTTGACAAAAATCAGACCAGAAATGAGCAAGGTATGCACAAATCAAACAAGCTAGGTTCATTTGCGTATCAGGATGAATATCCTTCAGTAATCAGGTCATAGAGACTTAATTTCAGATCCAAATTAGACAACTAATATCATTCCAACAATTAGAGAGAAAGACGAAGAGAACGCAACAAAAATCACTGAAATCAGAGATCATTTAACCGATCAAAAATGAAAATGAAAACAGAGACAAAGATGAACGCGGAAATCTGAGAAGACGCAAGAAAATTAAACGAAATAGAAGCAAGATGTAACCTCCATTGATGTTCTTAAATGCCACTTGATAGAATTTTGGAAGTTGATAAATAACTGGTTCCATGGAGGCCAAGGAGGTGCTCAATTGGATGTAGAATTCAAGAGTCTCTTTGGTGTTCTTCTTAGAAAAAATCTAAAAACCCCCTTTCAAGAACCCAAAGTGTTCCTCTGTCTCCCTCCTTAGAAATTCTGAGATTTTTTCTTATAACTTAAGAATCTCAGTGAACTAAATGAAAGTCCCTATTTATAAATAAAATTTCAAAAAAAAAAGGGAAAAATTGTGCAGAACTTCCGACTTCCGACTTTTGTTTTTTGATTTTTCTCTTTTTTGTTTTCTTGTATTATTTTTTTTTATTTCATTTTCTTTTTCCTTTTTTTCTTTTTTCTCTCACAAATTCTTAACCGTCATTAACTAATCTAACTAACTTTTTTTAACTAAATTCTTAACTAAAAATTTATTTTTCTTTCTTTTCTATTCTTTTTTTTTTGTTATTTTTTTATTTTAGACTAAAAAATAAAATAATTTATTTTAGATTTTAAATTTATTCTCGGATATAATTTAGTGTTTACAAACTAAAAAACTAAATCCAAAATTTTAAAATTTTAAAGGAATAAAAAATATATTTAACCCTTTGTGAATATTAGTTTAGAATTGAGATGGTTCTTTTAAATAATTAAAATCATTAAAAATAAAGAAAAAATCAGCAATAAAAAAAGAATCTTTTTCATAAATTAGCTGTGATTCGGTTCATCAGTCGAAAGCAAAGTTAAAAATATGCTAAGTTAATAAATTTAGGCCTATAAATACTGGATACAAAAAGAATTTTGGGAGGAGGAGGAGGAAGTTTTGAAAAAAGTTCCTAGAAGAGCTCTCTCGGTCTCTCTTTCGTTATCATTTGCTCTCAAATGTTCTGGTCTCCAAAACTACCATTCATTTGATTCAAATTTGCTAAGGACGATGGTGTAAAATGTTCGTAGTTCTAGGCTAGATTACGTAATCAAGAAAAATCAATGTGCATGTAATCATCGGTTCTTCTGTTATTGCTAGATTTTGATCCCTGATAATTAGACCATTAATTTCATTTTCAATGCGCGACCAAATCAAAACTGAAATGTTCTCTTGTTAGAATAGATTTTTCATCAAGAAATCGAAGTAAGCCGAAAAAGAAAAATCAGTATGCGGAGCTTGCTCTGTTTTGGCCGGCCACCGGTTAAAAAATATTTTGCTGAAGCTCCTTGAAACCATGGTATAACTTCCCTGCTTCTCAGCCAATGTCAAACACCATGACTCATATAGCATGCCACTATCAGCCTCTGGCTTGGGCTAAGTGGTGCCATAGACTTCCTCGCATTGTTACTTCTGCCGCTCATATTCGTGATTTTTACAGGGAGATGTCTTTCCATTTTGAGAGCTCTGTTATTCCTTTCATTGGCTGCATTAACCCTTCAGATACTTACCGCATTTGGAAGCGCGGTTCCAATCTCTGCGTTGATACAACCCTTGCTAGTTTGATGGTTTCCGCATACAGCGCTCTGACCAAACTTTCTTGTTCCTTGGAGAGGGTTATGCTTCCAATGATGGAGATTTGAATCTGCCGCCGGGTTCTTTACTTGCTCTTGCTTATAAGGAGAAGGAAATAACCAATGCTTTGGAAGGAGCTGGTACGCAGCCGACGAAAGCTGAGGAAAAGACTGAGATGGTTGGGAATTGGAAGGCTAAAGTTCCAGGTGCTTTGACTGATGAGGAGCTTATGATGGTGAAAGTATGATGAATGGAGAAAACAACGATGAGTAGGATGATGTGTTGACTACTGAGGAAAGAATGCAATTGGATTCTGCGCTGCGCATGGGGAACTCTGGTGGGATTTATGAGGATGAGGAACATGGAGGAGGCTTTGATGGTCATAAAAATGGTTCTGCCGCTTTCTATCAGAATTGTGACTCCAATGGTGCGGTTAAAGAGAAGAGTTTGGTTGTAACTTACAAGTTAGAACCTCTTCAGGTATTATAATTACAGATTAGGGATATTAAATTAAATATGACTATCAACTTCATTACTAGTTAAGTTAAAAGGTGGTGAATTCATATGCCAAGTCTAAAGCTTAGTTTAATGGCCTACTTATTGTAAGTGTGTTATGTGTCAAATGTTAAAATATTAGAAAGTGTTTTTGGATTTGTTCAAAAACAAACCCAAAAAATAATAAACACGAAAGCTCTCATGATCTAAATAAAGTCAAATTTATTTTTATTTTTCTTTTAGTTTTGATGAAATCTAACACATCTTATTAAAATAAATTTTTTACATTAAGAATCTTGTTTGAATGTTTAGTTTTAATTGAGCTTAACACATTTTATTAAAATAAATTTTTTTCAATAAAAATTTTGTTCAAATGTAATGGAATAATTTAAAATAAATATATTATTCTTTAAAATTTATATTTTTAATAAAAGATAATATAAAAAATAATATATTAAAATAATAATAATAATAATAATATACACTAATTTTCTTCTTTTAAAATTAGTTTTTTTTTTATAAAACTTTACTATTTTAAAATTTTAAAATTACATGCAATAAGCTCTTGAAACATATGTGTAGTATTTTTTAACATCAATTATTTTGAGAATAGTATAGATTTCATTACAACTTTCGTTTATCTTGAATCTTGTCCATATATAGGATTGAAACGTTATATTATTACATCCTTTTAATTAATATTTTAATTAAAATATTATTTTAGAACTTATTTCAATTTAAATAAAAAGCAAAATTTGTAAGCTTTAAATATAGATATGTAGCATGTACTGTTGTTCAATATTTAGAAAATTATATAAGTCTCAATGAAGCTTTGTTTGCCTTATACTTTGAATATGTAGATTTAGAAAAATCTTTTAATTAAATGTTATCTTTAACTTAATATGGACGTATAACATCGTCTATTATTTGGAGAATTGTATGGATATTAGTACAACCCTCATTTGTCTCGGATCCGATGCTTATGTGGAGTAAGGTTTTAAAAAAAAAAATCAAAACACTTTCAAACGGCTCTCAATTCGCTATAAATCTTATTTCTGTAGTATATCCAAAAATCAAATCTTCAAGCAGAACTACATAATCTTGAGTTTCTCATTATATTCAGCAAATACGTAGAAATAGGATCAACTTCTACAAGGATAATTTTCATAAACCTATTTATTTATATTATATTAAAAAAATTGAGTAATTTTCAAAATATTAAAAGCACACACTCAATTAATTATAGGGTACCATTCTTCGAAATGAGTAAGCAGATGTTAATACTTTCTCTATTCGTAATCGGCTCTCGAACCTAGACCTCATTGTTTGTTAGGATTTTTTCAAATACTTTCCCCTAAAATCAAAATTTAGTGGCGACTCCACGATTTTAATTGTGCATCATTTCATTGTTATTATGGTTACGATGGATGACGACTCCAATGAAAACTATAACAGAGAGTCAAACTCTATTTATAATTAATGTGTATTTTTTGTTAATCCTTTCTCTCTATTTATTTATTTGTTACATAACCTCAGATACATGAAATTTTCTCTTTATATATATATATATATATATATATATATATATATTGCAATTGCAATTTTCTTCATTTGCATGAAATACATCTACTAGCAATTATAAAGGCTTGTACGTCCTCCACACACACTACACTTATGCATGCATAACATGAATGGGTCCTACACCCTGATCTAAGTGAAACCCTAGATTAAAGGGTCTAGTTGTGTCATTTTGGATGCACGTTCTATTTAATTATCGTGAAAATTTCAACTAGAGTGCATCCTATTCATGATATTCTCAGTAATCGTAACATTTCAGTTATTATAGCAAACATCGTGAATGGAACTTGACTTTAGTAACCTTTATACCTTATGATTATATATCACCTTGTGAGACGTTCATAAAATAGAAGTCGTAGCTCTACAACGTAGGCTACCCAAAAATAGGACACAAGAAGGGTACATATTCTTCTTATGATGCTTATTTATTTCTTTGCTCGTTAAATTTAATTGAATCATCCATTTATTTCCATTCATATATTTGAGCAAAAATCATTATGGAAATGATAGTATATTAATAAATTATAAAAAATAAACAAGACAAGGATATAGATAACAAATTTAAAAAGATTAGACCTTAAAAAACAAGTTCATTGAATAAATAAAGATGGTAGATAAAAAGACAGACATAAAAAGAAAAAAGAAAAAAAAAGAAAAAAGGAAGGAAAAAAAACAAATCTAAAAAGAGATATAAGAAGGAAAGTTAAAAAAATTTAAAAGAAAATGAGAAAAATAAAGAATAATCTAAGAATAATTTCTCACATTAATAAATTAAATTTATAAAAATTAGTATAATTTTAAAAATAACGAAAAAATATAAGAAAATCCAAATAATAGAGAGAAGAAGGAAATTAGAAAATTGGAAAGAGAATTTGAAAAAATTTCATTCAATATGGGGAAGAGAGAAGAACTAAATGAATGAAGTAAAAAATCATTCAATCATATAAATTTTAAATACTCAATTTTTAAATCTTTGATTATTTATATATTTCAACATAACATCCATTCATTTATTAAATAAATTTATTTTAGAGTATCTTTAGAAAAAAGAGAGATTTTGAAAATTATCGCATATCAGTTTCATTTTGACACTCATTGAAACATTGATATTTTTTCATTCATGATTTTGCATTCATATTTTTCTCAAAATTAATTTTAAATTTAACAGAAAACAAAAATTGAAAAAAGACAATTTTCTCGGCATCCTTATTGGACTCGTTCACAATCAAGAATCATGAATGAGTTGTAACGACAAAATGAGAAATTGAGAAATGAGGTGAAAATATTGAAGAATTAAATGGTCAAATTAATTGAGACCATCCAACTATCAAAATAGAAGAATGTGGGGATCCTTTTCAAAGCCAATTAGCTCATCTTATCTTCCTGGCCCCCACTCAGAAGTCTCTTTGCCATTAACCATGCCTTCACAAGTTGTGTGGATTCACTATAGGTTCCCTCATAGGTATGCACCCTTATTCATAAGAAATACACAAACTCAAACACAACTCACATTCGAGCACTATTGAAATCTCTCATGTCATTTCAAATGCCACCTCATAGAAACTTATTCAAGCTTGTTAAACATTTGTTGTGGTGACAAATCCTATGTTCACCCAAGGCTCTCGCCCTATATGCATATCACATCTTCAGCCCTATAACATGATGAGAGAATATCAAAACAATACTTTTGCTGGAAATGTTGAGAAATGGAAAATCTTGAAGATAAAGATATGTGCAATAGAGGGAGGTGGATATGACATTAGAGAAGTGTCTGACTTGTGTTTAGTTTTAGGAGTGGTCATTCCTCCAAAATTGAAGGTTCCTAAATTTGAAAAATATCAAAAAACTAGTTGTCCAAGGAATTAATTAACCATGTATTGCAAGAGGATGGCCGCATGTACTCATGATGATAAGCTGTTCATCCACTTTTTACAAGATAGTTTAATTGGAACAGTTGCAAACCGGTATACCCAACTAGAACGAACACCTACCCGTTCATGGAGAAACACGTATACCTAACTAGAACAGACACATGGAGAGACCTGTCTGACACATTCCTGGAGTAGTACAAGTATAATCTAGAGATGATCCTAACAGAACACAGTTTCAGAATGTAACTAAGAAAGAAGATGAAACCTTTAAAGGATACACAAAGATGACAATAGTTAGCTACTTATATGCAACCCCATTATAGAAAAAAAAAATGGTCAACATATTCATTGATACACTCTAAAATCCTTTTTATGACAAGATGATTGGTAGCATGACTACCAATTTCTTTGATGTTGTCATTATAGGAGAAGAATTTAATTTTTTTTTACACTAATTAAGGTTGTTATCCTATAAATAAAAGTTAATCAATGTTATTATCTATATTAAATTATTTTAATTATATTATCCATCTCTCACAAATTTTTATTAATTAAGTATCATTGTCAAGGTAAAGAATATCATAACTATAATTTTGAACTTCTAAAATTATTAATAAAAGAAATATTTTTTTAAAATAATACCAAAAAAAAAATTAAATATTATTTCATTTTAATATTTTTATCTATCTTAAATTCTTTATTATTTTAAAATATTAAAGAGATCATCAAATCTATTTTTTTAATATAAACATGAGTCTTATCTTGCATAATCAATCCATTTAAAAAAAATATCCAAGTTTAAATAGAATTTATTGAGAAGATGAATAATAATAAAAAAAGGTAATTAAACTTTATGTCAATGATTCAATGTAATTATAGATAAAAAGAATAATATTCAAAAAAAATAATAAATAAATTTGTGACATTATTTATACAATCTCAAGAGAATTTAGTTAAACAATAAAAGCATAATATTTGAAAATCTTTAGTATTTATTTTATTAGAATTTGTATAATTTTAATTTAAAGTGTTACTTGATTTGATTTCTAATTTTTTAAGATTTTTAAAATTATTTAAGAAAAAATTGTTTGTATTTAGTTGGAATTTATCTTAAAATTATGTTTTGATTATATTAAAAATAAGATGCTATAAAATTTAATTATAATTTTTTAATATTAAATAAATTTTATTATAATCTAATTATGATTATTTTATCATATTATACATTCAACAATTCTATTTATTATTATTGGTATAATATTTATTATTTTAACACAAGAGTTTAAAATAATAATATATAAAAAAAGAATAAATATTGTGACTACCAATATTATTTTCTATAAATGATCATTTGTTAAGAAATGTAGTTAAGATGATAAGGTTACTTTAAACAATGATAATTTGAGTCCAATATTCTTCTTGTGCTAGAGTAAAAACTTTAAACTATAATTAAAAAATAAAGTGTATACTTTATATTATTAAAATATTTAGGATAAATTTAAGATACTTTATACAATTAAAATTTTTATCATCATTAAACTTTTAGGAAAAATTAATCTCAAACAATGCTTGGTTTCAAAAATAATTATTATAAAAAATAACAATTTTTAATAATGTTTTAATTTACAATTAGATGATAAAGTAAAAATCTTTTATACTAATAATGTATATAATTTAATTAAAATATTTCAAAATTTATTTAAAATAATTTTTCTATATAATTATAATAAATTCATTTATCTATATTTTAAATTTTACTTTTTGTAATCGATTATATATTTTTAATAATCAATTACGTAATCAGTTAATTTTATAAAAAATAATTATTAACGTAATCATCTAACTATTATATAATTACACAGTTTTGGTAATTGATTATTGAAAATAAAATTTAGAATATAAATAAATAGATTTATTATAGTTATATTTGGTAATAATTTTTAAAAATTTATATTCAAATATTTTTAACTTTAAAATAAATTTTGTATAACTTTTTTTAATGAAAATTTTGTGTCAATTTTACTTCTTCCTAATATATGATTAGATGAAAGATGTGCTAAAATAATATATAAAATACAGTATACTTATAAAAACTAAAAAACATGATGATGATGATAATTGAAGAAAAAATTATAGGTTGAAGAGTTGATGAAACATGTAATCTAGATACTATTATTTCCAATCCATTCCATACTATTAAGTATGAATACACATCAAAATAAACAAGGACCAAACTTTGACACTAATCCAACATTTCATCCATCAAGTATGCATGTGAAGTCTAATTTAGATTCATAACTCATTGTCAAACCTAAATTGAGAAAAGACTATGTTGATTGAGCACTATTTATGGGTTCGTCAAGAGGATAGGTGTCTAAGCTGGTGGAATCACTCCATGATGTTTGGTCAGTGAAAATTGTAGCATCAGGTCCAGATGTTTCATGTGGATAAAAAGACGGTCTTGGAGGCATTTCAAGACTTTCAGTTTCTCCTTCAAGCATCTCTACTACCTTATTCATTGAAGGGCGATCCTTCGGTTTCAACTGGATACACCAAAGTGCAACAATAAACATCTTTTTTGCTAGAATCTTTTCCTCCTCTATAACATCTTCCATGTCAATCTCCTTCTCTTCTTTAAATTGATCATAGATCCATAAAGGGAAGTAATGTTGACTTGAATGCTCTGCATAAGGATTTGAGTTCTTCCTCCTACCTGCCATTTCCATCAAAAGCATTCCAAAGCTATAGACATCAGCCTTATAAGACACTCCTCCAACATTTTTGTAGAACAGTTCTGGAGCCATGTAACCCAAAGTTCCTCTTGCAGCAGTCAACGTGACAATGCTATCATTTACAGGATATAGCTTTGCAAGTCCAAAATCTGAAACCTTTGGAATGAAGTTATCATCTAGAAGAATATTATGAGGCTTGATATCAAAATGTAGAATTTGCACATCACAACCTTGATGCAGATATGCAATCCCACGAGCAATCCCTAAAGATATTTCATATATTTTCTCATAACTTAAAGGGACACTTCCTTCTTTAGAGAAAATGTATTTATCCAATGACCCATTAGGCATGAATTCATAAACTAGAGCACGTTTTTTTCCTTCAACACAATATCCAACAAGACGTACCACATTCACGTGATGTATTCTTCCAATGGTAGCCACTTCACTAATAAACTCTTGTCCATTAGCTATGGATTTGCTCAACATCTTTATTGCTACATCTGACCCACTTCGTAGCTTTCCTTTATATACAGAACCAAATCCTCCTTGACCCAGTTTCTTTTTGAAACCTCCGGTCATTTTCTTGATTTCTCTGTATTCATACCTGATGGGATTTAAATTGTTATCTAGCAAAAAACTTTCAATGTTTTCATACATTGATAAATGTCTTCGTCGCCACTTATAGATAAATAGCCCAAGTAGAAGTCCAACTCCAAATAGGTATCTGGCTGCTATGAATATTGGTAGAACATTTCCTCCTATGAATTCTGCTGCAAAGAAGTATTGTTGTCTTACTGGGTCATATTCCTGTGTAGTGATTCTACTCCATATTCCTGTGTGGAAAATGTCACTGTATGATTCAGCAAATAAAGAATGCTTTTGTCTAATCAATGTTTCTTTTTGTATATGAAATAACCTTATAAATTATAAATTAATAATGGGGTGATATATAAAATGTATTACCAATTACAAAGCCTTTGAGATAACCTGGAAAAGGCAAAACAACACTTTATCAAAACATGATACACAAAACATCAAAGACAAAGAACACTTAATATTCAAAACATACTTTGGATAAAACAGTTTTCACAAAATCAGTGTATTATTTAATTATCTATAAGTTGTCAAGTGTTTATTAACTTTAGCAATATTTAGTTTGGGACCATTAAATACAACCAATAATTCATACGTACAGGAGTTATTCCCAGTTTTAATTCTAGTCACTTTTCTTCTATTTTTCTTCTATAAAGAGTGCTTCAAAATTTAAAATATAGAGATAAATATATTTTTAGTCTTTCTAGAATATTTAAATTTTATTTTTGATTCCTCAATTTTAAATCTTTTAATTTAGATTTTTTATTTTTTAAAATACCTTAATTATGATCCTTAATATTAATTTAAAATTAATAAATTGCAATAGATTAACTATGATTAAAAGGCTATAATAAATATATTCTATAAAATAATCAAAAAAATTTCTAATAATAATTAATCTAACTTGATTTAATATAATTTAAGTTAATATCAAGAACCATAACCATAACCATAGTATTTTAAAAAATGAGAGACCTAAACAAAGGTTTTCAAATTGAGGAACTAAAATCAAAATTTAAATATTTTAGAGAAATTAAAAACATATTTAACCCTAAAATATATATAGAGAGAGATTTATCCTTTTTAAATTTTAAAAATATAGAGAGAGATTTATCCTTTAAAAATTATTAGCGATTAGTTTTAAAAGTTATTAATTTAAGTAGATACATTAAAATATCCGACTTTGAAAAATTATTTGATATTTTTTTAAAAAAATTAAATTGAGTTCAATAATTTTTTTTATAATTCAAATTTAGTTATTCTAAAAGTCAATTCTATATAGTAAATATTAATGGAGAAAAATAGCTACCATTACTGCTCATCATACTTTTCGTAACATATATTAAATACAACACTTCTTAAAAATATTACTAAAGTTAATAGAAAATATTTTTATATATTTTTTAAATATTATTAATAATATTTTACGATATAGATAATATACAATACTTTTTAAAATATTATTAAAATTAATAGGTAAATTTTTTTATATTTATTTAATATTTTTTTAAATGTTACAAAAAATATAATATAATACAGACACAAAACAAATAATAATAAATTAAGATGGAAAAATATTACCTTGTATATATCTTCGAATCTGAGATAAACTTCCTAGAACACAAAATAAAAGATATTAGTCGAATTTTATATACTAATTATGAAAAGAAAAGTTTTTTCGTTATAAAAAAATTAAATTTCTTACTATTTATTTATGCATAAATTATAATAATAAATATGTAAAATTTTCTAATGATAAACATAGCTATATATATATACTTAAAAGAGACATTTCACTGCAGTTAATCCCATAATTTTTAAAGGGATGTTAGCAGCATTTTTAGTATATTTTTTAACATATTTTTTTGTTATTGTTTAATTTTTCAGAATTAAATATTTTAATAAAAATAATCAATTATTGGAAATATATTGAATATATTATTTTAATATTTTACAATTTGAAAATATATAATAAATAATATTCCTTTCATCTTATTTTAAATGTCACATATTGTATAGTATTTCAATTTTGTCTCATTTTCTAAATTACTTGAGCATTTTTTATTTAATTCAAATCATTTTTATTTTAAAATATGATATTAATTATTTATGTTTCAATATACCTTTAATTATTAAGAATAGTTCTAGCCAAATAAAACTATAATAATTTTAATATTACTTTAAAAGTAGAAAAGTGTTAATATTTATTTAGTATATATATATATATTAAAACTTTTAATAAGAATGTTTTAGTAAAATTAATTTATTTATTATACTAAAATATACTTCCTCCATTTCATATTAAAATGTATATATCAGTATTAAATGATTTATAATATGAGAAGAGAGGAACACATCTTAAAAAAATAACTAGATTACTAAGTATTATGTTAAAATAGAGTATTAGAATATACTAACTAATACCACCAAAATTTGAAAATAACATAATATGTTTTTACTTTTAATTGGAGATCTTGTTAATAAATAAGAATATTAATAATAAAAATAATGAATATATTTTGACTATTTTAGAGACAAAAATAATTTGAAACAAATAAGATATGGTAAAAGGAGACAGAGGAAGTGATGATTTACCTAATTGGAAACAATCAGAGAAGATTTCCCACCGCACTATGAAGCTATGATGGGCGTATTCGCAATAAAGTCGAGGATGGCATTGAACTTGCTGTGTGGTATAATTGAGAGAGCAGGTGATACCCTTTCCGCATAGATCCCTACAAGTAACTGGGAGCAACCAAGACAACCAAAATCCCTCGACTAACCCTTTCTGGATATCAGCATACGATAGGTTCATCGTATCCCAACCCAACAAATTCATTAGCTTCTCACTTGCATAGGTGGCAACCTTCAGACGGCACCCCACCTTAATGCTCTCCATCCTCGCAGAAAACCCCATCGTCGAAGAATAAGGAAAAGAGGGAAGTGCATAGAGATGCCCTCCGGAATCACAATGACCCCTATCCACTTCCACATACAAAGGATCATCACTCACTTTATTAGTACAGTTTAAGAACGCTATGCTTGGGGGGCTTCTGTACAACGAATAAGCATACCTAAAACTTAGCAGATCTGGTATAGGATAATCAGCACCTACGATGGAACTGAAATTGTCGTCGTATAAGAAATAGCGAGGAATGGAGCAAGCAGTGTCCTCCACAATCCCTGCATCAGTCAATTGGATCTTGTATTCCTTATAATTGATATCCTGCACATAGTATTTCCCTGAAAACAGAGTTAACACTGTCACGTTCTTCACGCACTCTAATTCGTACCTTTGGAGGCCGCAACCGCGTGGGTCGCCTCTCAGTCGGAACGGATAAGTAATGTTGGGAATTTTGCCGCATGAGGAAGAACACAATGGGCGATGCTTAGCGGTGCATATGTGGTGGAATAGCACAAAAAAGAGAGCTGCAAAGGTAACCCGTGATTGTGCACGGCGAGAGAAAGAGGATGCGGCAATCATTGTTACCTCTGTTAGTCTATGAGAACAAAATCGCAGTTAAATAATTCAACGATAAATCAAGCGGGGACTATAAATATTTAAAATTTGACGAATTGATTCTTATAATAAAAAATATATTTAACAGTTAATATTTATAAAATAAGATCCTAAACCCACTTCAACTTATCATTTTGATAACAATAAATGAATATTATTTGTCTTTAAATATTTTGATCCATTGATAATAAAAGTTGGTTGATATATTATTAATAAAAGTAAAATTTGTTAGTTAATAATATAAATGGTAATTAAAAGTGATAGCTTATGTTTTTCTTGAAATTAATCTTTTTACTAACATGGCTAAAAATAGAGTGATAGTTTATTTTTTACAATCATTATATCTCTAGATTTGAATTTTATATTATATCTGGTAATAACAAGTATATTTTACACATTTTTTTATTAGAGTTTTGTATATTTTTTCTAAGTTTAGAATTAAATTAATCTTTTTACATATAGGATTAAATTTTAAAAATTATAGAAATATAACTAAAATTGCATGATACAAATTGAAATCAAATTAAAATTATGTAATATATATATATATATATATATAAAGGACAAAACATATATTTGAATAAAAAATTGTAACTATTATGTATGTTAATAAAAAACAAACAACTTTATAATGGATCTCAATATTAAAAATAATTTTTATAATTTTTATATATTTTGGAATTAAATTAAAAATTTATTTATAAAAACCAAATTAAAATTATATGAAACATGTATGAATTTAAATTATAATTTAACCTTTTTAAATTTTTAAAATAAATAAATGCCAAACCGTATATTAAACTAGTAAAGGGTCACGATCCTTTTAAAAATATAACCATCTTTATTTTTTAATCTTAAAAATTTAATATTTAAATATATTTTAATTTCTAAAAGTGTGATTAAAATTAATTTTTATTTTTATTTTAACTCATAAATTTATTTTTAGAATTTTTTTCTTTTAATCCCTGATATATATCTTATTACGCTATATAATTCTATATCATTCTAAAATAATATATAACATGATATATTTAACTATATGACATATAAAATAATAAAAAAAATTATTATTTAAATTATTAATATTGATCTAATGATTAATGATAAATGATTATTATAGTTTATATAAGATTTTATATTCAAATTTTATTATTTTAATTATAACCAAATAATAATAATAAAAACAGAGAGAAAGTTTGAAACAGTTTTTCATAGTCTTTCTCAAAGTAATAAAGTATGAGCAGATTTAAACAAGATGAGGAGAAGAGAAATTCACACAGATGAGTTTTACTAATTTACCTTCACAGGTCTTAAAGGATATATCCAATCCTTAACCTACATGAAGAGATTCACTTTGTTTAAAGTGTTACGCCGGAGTTTGGACCAACATATATTTTTTCAAGTATTGTTTTAGAGAAAACCTCTCCAAACTTAAACGACTAGATATTCTTTCTTCAAGCCTTTTTCTACAGCTAAATCAGAAAGTATAAAAAAAAATAACATTAACTTTTGTTTATACTAAGATAATTGTTTCTTTGAAGTGAAGTGCATAGTACTTAATGTATAGATATTTTAGTGATTTTTGATAGTTTTTTTTCTACATTTAACACTAACATAAAAATCATTAATATTTTAAGAATGATTTATTAAATCTTTGAAATCAACAAAATTTTGAAAGTATCGTCTTGGTTTTAAGCAAAAACTATTTTAAAAATTTAAATTTTATTTAATCCAACTACGATATCAGTATAAATGTCTAAAGAGTTAAGTTAAAGATATAAGATCTATATTTTTCGCATCAAGTAAACATATAAGACTAAACATATAAGACAACGTAGTCAAATTCACATTACAAAACCTCATGCATTATTAAGATTAATATTTCAACGAGCTTTTTCTGAGCCATACCTTGTCCAAGTATAATGGATTTTTCTCCCTTGCGTGTCGAAAAATTTATATGTTGTCTTGTGCCTTTCTAAGAAATTATTTGGAAAAATAGAGGAAAGGACTATAACCATTGTGATTAGTGATAATGCATTACTTGACTTCGTGCAAGACTCACATGTATGACTAATTTTTCGGATGTAACATACATAAACAATTATTATTATTATTATTATTATTATATACATCTTTTTGGACGAAAAATAATAGAATTATATATATTAAAACTAGAAATATAAAACATTACAATGTTAAATAATAACTTAACCACAGTAGTGAGTTATGTCACAATCGTAAGTTCGTAAGCCTACTCAATATAGAGTTCAACGATGTTTTCTTTATTATTTTCTTTTTCTAGATTTAAGCCACAGACCCACAACCAGTCCAAAGATGTGACCAACTTTTCCCTTTGCGTGTGAAAAAGTTTATCAGTTGACTTGTGCCTTACTTAGAAAGTTTATACATAAGAAGAACAAAGCCAAAGACTAACTATTACTACTAAAAAAAATCAATGACTGAATTTTTATATACTCGGGCTTAGATGACCAGGTATACGGATGAAGCTGACACATATCTTTTAAGAGACATATATAATTGAGCGAAAATCGAAATATACTTATAGAAAATGTTAAGCAATAACTATATCATAAGACATATTCAAATTATAGAGCCGTTCATTTGATAAGCTTATTCGACCTAGATTCAATTGGAAAGATTTTGAATTTTGAATTTCTAAAATTTTAAGAATTAAATTTAGTTTTAATTTTGAGTCTTTCATTTTATTTTTAATTTTTAAAAATTATTATAAAAAAAAAATAAATTACTCTATTCTGCGACTTTATTATAAATTTATAAAAAATAGATAAATAAAAATATTAAAAAATAACAAAAGATAAAATCTATTAAAATAATAAAATTTAAATTTAAAAATATTAAAAATTAAAAATTAAAAATTTATTATTATTATTATAATAATAATAATAATAGTAAAAATAATGAGAAATCGTGATTAATATAATATAAACTATTATATAATTATATAAATTTTATTTTATATAGTATTTATAATTAATATATAATATAAATATATTTATATATTATTATAATAATATTTTTATATTTTTTATTTTTTTTATTTTCTATAAAATAATATATATAAATATTATAATATTATATTATAAATAATTATATAATATAAAATTATATTATAGAGTTATAAATTTAATATAATTTATATATTAAATAATATTATTTATTTTATAGTTAATATATAAAAATAGAAACATAAAAATAATAAAAATTAATTTTTTTTAAATAATAAAAAATAATAAAAATAAATTATTATTATTATAATAATAATAATTATTATTATTATTATAATGATAATAAGATGATTGTGATAAAAATAATAGTTATAATATAAAAATTTTATATATTTATATAATTTTATATATATTATATAATAAATTAATATATAAAATAAATAATTTTATATATTATTATTATAATATTTTTATATTATTTAATATGTATTAAGTATAAAATAATATATATAATATTATATTATAAAAAGTTGTATAATATAAAATTATATTATAATATTATAAATTAAATATAAATTTTATATATTAAATAGTGTTATTTATTTTATTATATATTTATAAAATAAAATAATAATTAATAAATAATAATTATTTTTTAAAATAATAATAATATTATTATTATCATAATAAAAATAAAAATAACTATAATTATAATAATAAAAAATAATAACTACAATATAATAATAATAATAATATTAACGATACAAATAATGATTTAAAATGATGGTAATAATAAAAATAAGGTTGTTAAATAAAATTAAAATAATAATTAATTTTTTTAATTTTTAATTTTAAATTTAAATTATTTTAAAATTATTTAAAAAATAATTTAAAACTATTTTTATATAATAAATTTTATTTTTAAAAACAAAAAATTAAAAATTGAAAACCACAACCAAATAACCTTAGATTTCAATGACAGATTTTTTTCTAAGTCACAATCACTTCAAAAGTGTGATAGACTTCTTTGAGTCCGGACAAATTTATTGGCTGTCTTGTACCTTGTTAATAAAGTTTGTAGAAAAATAAAGATGATACGTTCTTTTACTAATGTATTTTCCTTTCTTGCATTTTCCTGGGCATTTCAGTATATATAAATACTTGTCAAATTCATATAAAAAATTGTATGTGCATTTAGCAAATCAACACATATTTTAGAAATTTTTTTTCTCAAGTCAAAAATACATTGTGCAAAGTACTTAATGAGTAATATATTTTATTATTTTTTATTTCATTTATTTTTTAATTTTTTTTTTCTACATAAGATCATCTGTCATATATTTTTTAAATTTTTCTTATTTTATTAAAAGCTACCTACATGCACACTAATACATTATAAATAAAAATATTTTTTAATAACAGTTTTAAATAATAGATAATAATAATTTTAATATTTATTAAAAAATTAATAAATTTTTATTTATAAAAAATTATTCATCATAAAATACATTAACGATAATTTAAATAATATAATTATCAAAATTTAATATAATTATGTTAATTTAAAATATTTTTATATCTTTATACAACTGTTACAAAATATTAAAAAAATCTATTTTTTTAATGACATTTACCATTTCTCACTCTAAGAACTAATAAAAAAAAATAAAGTTAAACAGTTAACTAATACGATCTGTAATATCAATGATTGAATATTTATACAAATACGAAATATAGAAAATTTATAAAAAAAATATAATAAAACTTGATATTAAAACAAAAAAAAAAAGTTAATTGACAGCTAGTTGCTATATTTAATTGATGGTCTAATAGCTGAACCAACAAAGAGCAAATGTTTTGGAACTCGAACCAAAGTTGATGTTAGAGTTTTAATATACCTATGTAACTAAAAATTTAGAATGTCGAATAAGATTATGCTGCATTTATAATCCAACAAATTCAGCCTACATGAATTATTAGGTCTCAATTAAATCAATCATGGACTGCATATGAAGTCCCAAGCTTTGTATCTCTAAACAATAATGACATCGAAGCAACACATATTTTAGACGAGTAAATCCTCATTCTTATTGTTAAAAATCACTAATACAAAGGATTTTAAGATCGAATTTTATATTAGTTACTAGATAACCGATATAAACAAAATGGTTTACAATTTATGTTTTATAAATATTAACCATCAAATTAAGTAGTAACTAGCCATAGCAATGGACAGGTACATGTTTTTCTCTTTCTTTTCTTATGCTATAAAAAATCGGAGGAGTTCATATGCGAGGTTAAAAAAAGTAGGATGAAAAATTAAAATTCAACCCTAGATAAATTTACCCGGAAATAATATATATACTTTTTTAATTTTTTAATAATTTTTATCTATTTATATATATATATATATATATATATATATATATTAAAATAAATAATATGTCAAATATAATTTTAACTTAAAAATTATATAAAATAGACATTAAAAATATATAAAATACTGCATAGTTCAATAACAAAAAATGAGATATTCCCAAAACCAATCCCCTTTTTTTCTAATTAGATATGGGTTCATATTGAAAAGTAAATTTTCTCAATCAAAATTTGGATAGATACCTACAGGTTTGATTTTTCTTGTTATATAACAAGTACTTGATACATTTTTTATTTTAAAAGTTAATTTGTTGAGTTTTAAATATTTAGAAAAAATATAACAATATAACTAAAATTGTATAATACATATAAGGATCAATTTATGTGATACATATAAAAAAAATATTTAAATAAAAAATATTACTATCATGTATGTCAACAAAATAAAAAATAAACAATGTTATAATGAATCTTATATTAAAAATATTTTGATAATTTTTACATATTTAAGGATTAAATTAAAAAATTATCTACAAAGACTAAATTAAAATTGTATGAAACATGTATGAATTGAAGGTATATTTTAATTTTTTTTTAATTTTTAAAATAAATAAATGTCCAACCGTATTAAACTAGTAACGACCATGATCCTTTTGAAAGTATAACCATACTTATTTTTTAATCTTAAAATTTTAATATTTAAATATATTTTAATTTTTAAAACGTGATTAAGATTAATTTTAATCTTTTTATTATTTTTATTTTAACTCTCATAAAATTTGTTTTAAAATTTTATTTCTTTTAACCCTTGAGATATATATCTTATTATTATGCTATATAATTATATATCATTCTAGAATAATATATGACATCATATATTTAACTATATGATATATAAAAAATAGTAATAAAAAAGAGTATAAAGTTATTATTTAAATCATTAGAATTGGCTTAATGATAAATGATTAGGATAACTTATATAAGATTTTATATTTAAATCTTATTATTTTTAATAATAATAATAATAATAATAAAAAGAGAAATAAAGTAAAAATAAAGAGAGTTTGAATCAATATTTCATAATCTTTCTCAAAGTAATAAAGTATGAGAAGATTTAAACAAGATAAGAGAAATTCACATGGAGTTATACTGATTTACTTTCATAGTTAAAGTATATTTTCAATTCTTGACCTACGTCAAGAGGTTCATTTTATGTAAAGTGTTATGTTAGAGTTTGCACCCGCAAAATGTTAGAGTTTGCACCAGCAAATATTGTTTTTAAGTATTGTTTTAGAGAAACCCTCTCCAAACTTAAAAAATTAGGTATTCTTTCTTCAAGTTAAACCAAAAGTGTTCAGATGGAAAAGGCAAAATAAGTTTAGACTATCAGAAAGTGGACTTATACACAATAGTGATAGAAATTGAGAATTTTTTATTTTTTTTTACAACACAAGTAATTTTTCGTGTATTGCTTTCTCTTCAATTCTTCTTCAAAAGGAGAAGTCTTGCACAAGTATGAGTGGAGAAGAGGATTATTGCAAGGGACTTGTGTCATTGAGCACCAACATATATCCTTTCCTCGTATGCTATGATTTTTCCTAAAACGTTTAGATATAGTGATCAGAAGTTCGAAATATTTTGTAGGATAAACTTTTTCTATAACTGACTGAGAAATGACATTAACTTTTGTTTATACTGAGATAATTGTTTGTTGAACCGAAATGCATAGTACTTAATGTATAGACTTCTAGTGATTTAAGATGATCTTTTCCTATTTTTAACACAAACATAAAAATCATTAATATTTTTAAGACTAATTTATTAAATCTTTGAAATCAAATTTTTTTTGAAAGTATCGTCTGGGTTTTAACCAAAACGTAGTATTTTAAATATTTATATTTTATTTTATCCGACTACAATATCAGTATAAATGTCTAAAGAATTAAGTTAAAGATATAAGATCTACATCAAGTAAACATATAAGACAATAATCAAATTCACATTACAGAACTTCATGCATTATTAAGCTTAATATTTTAATGAGCTTTTTTTGAGCCATACCTAGTCCAAGTATAATGGACTTTTCTCCCTTGCGTGTGGAAAAATGTATATGTTGTCTTGTGCCTTTCTAAGAAATTATTTGGAAAAATAGAGGAAAAGACTATATAAACATTGAGACCAGTGATAATGCATTATTTGATTTCGTACAAGACTCGCACGTATGACTAATTTTTCAGATGTAATATACATAAACGATTTTTTATTTTTATTTTTATTATTATTATTATTATTATTATATACATCTTTTTGGACGAAAAATAATAGAACTATATATAATAAAATTAGAAATATAAAACATTACAATGTTAAATAATAATTTAACCACAATAGTCAGTCATGTCACAATTGTGAAGTTCGTAAGCCTACTCAATATAGAGTTCAAGAAGGTTTTCTTTATTATTTTCTTTTTCCTAGATTTAAGCCACAAACCCACAACCAGTCCAAAAATATGGCGAACTTTTCCCTTTGCGTGTGAAAAGGTTTATCAGTTGAGTCTTGCTTAGAAAGTCTATACATAAGAAGAACAAAGCCAAAGACTAACTATTACTACTAAAAAAAATCAATGACTTAATTTTTATATATTTAGGCTTAGATTACCAGGTATACGGATGAAGCTGACACATATTTTTTAAGAGACATATATAATTGAATGAAAACCGAAATATACTTATAGAAAATGTTAAGCAATAACGTATATCATAAGACATATTCAAATTATAGAGCACTTCATTTGATAAGCTTATTCAACTTACGTTCATTTGAAAAGATTTTTAGTTTTTAATTTTTAAAATTTTTAAAATTAAATTTAGTTTTAATTTTTAAATTTTTAAAATTATTTTAAAAATAAATAAATTATTCTATTATATTATTTTATTATAAATTTATAAAAATAGATAAATAAAAAATATTAAATTAAAAATAATAAAAATATAAATTTTATTAAAATAATAAAAATTTAAATATTATTATTATTATTATTATAACGATGATATCCGTGATAATAATATTAATGTTTATAAGGTAAGAATAATAATATAATTATTATAATATAAATAATATTATATAATTTTATAAATTTTATTTTATATATTATTTAATTATTAATATATAAAATAAATAATATATATTATTATAATATTTATATTACTTATTACTTTTTATATAAAATAATATATATAGATATTATAGTATTATATTATTTCGATAATTATATAATACAAGATTATATTATAAGATATAAATTTAATATAATTTATATATTAAATAATATTATTTATTAATATTAATATATAAAATTAGATAAATAAATAATAAAAATTAAAAAATTATTTATTATTATACTAATGGTGATAATTATCATCGTAATAATGATTGTGATAATAAATATGATTATAATATTATATATGTATATTTATTTTATATATATTATTTAATAATTAATATAAAATAAATAATTTTATATATTATTATTATATTATTTAATATTTATTTTATATAAAATATTATATTATAAATAATTATATAATATAAAAATATATTATAATATTATAAATTAAATATAATTTTTATATATTAAAAATATTATTTATATTATTATATATTTATAAAAAATATATAAAATTAAAAAAAAAAATTTAATATAATAATAATGATGATTATAACCGTAATCATTTATAAGATGATAATAATGATGGTGATCATAATGGTGGAAGTAATGATTTGAGATATTGATGATGGTGGGATGGTATAGTTGTTAGAATTGAGAATGAAATATTTTAAAATTAAAAAAATTAAAAAAAATTTATGAAATAGATTTTATTTTAAAAATTGATTTGAAAATTAAAAATTAAAAATAATTCTAAAATAACTACATACAAATAGTATCATCATCTATCTACATCTTTCATTTAATGGCCGATAGTTTTTTAAAATAAAAGTAAATAAAAAATAGATCTAACGATCTTTCATGATGCAACTTTCATAAGGATAGACATCCAATTGTTATAGGATCTTATAGGTCTTTCATTGTCTCTGTAGTTAAACTTTGTGCAATTTTTATTTTTATTTTTATTTTTTTTATTCATTGTTAGGATTGTGTTTTGATTTTTATTCTTAGGTTTATTTTGTTACAAAATTGATAACTCTATCTTGCATTTATATATACATATCCTTTTGATTCTCTAACTGTACATTAATATGATAAGATTATAATTTTAAAAGTGTAAGGACCCCTTTCTCAAATGTTAACAATCAATAGAGAAAATATCAAAAAGACTCGTCTACCTCTAAGTTTAAGGAGGGAGACCCTCTCCTCCTTATTAGGAAAGTTTCATTTTTATCTCTTATTCTCACTTGCAAAATGTTTAAGTTTGAGAAGTAAGACCCTCTCCTTCCTAAAGTATCTTTTCTAAAAAAATAAATTTATCACATGTCTCCATCCCATTTTCAAAAGTCCACCTCAGTAAATAAATTTTCAAACATAAAAAGGCGGCATATGCTTAAGTCTGAGGAGAGACACCCTTCTTGTAAAAAATTATCTAAAAATGTCTGTACCCTATAATAACCTTCCTTTTTGAATTAATGGTTGGTTCTGGATTCAAAAATCTTTTGTTTACATGTTAATCAAATTGTAAAGGAAATTGAGAATTGTTGTTATAAACAATTGATAATTGACTATGATCTCTGTCATATTCTTTTACACTAGAGTAACCTTAATTGAAGAATTAAGCCTAAATGAGGTTGCACCCAACCTTTCTCTCTTTGTTGAGTAATTTCCTTTTGATTTGTACACTCTAAAACTTGTTTTACAACCTCGTTAAGACTTTTATAAGTAAATCTATAAGCAAGAAAATGATATAGGCAAAATAGACTTTATTGAATGAACACGAACTTTGAATATCACTTAGTGTCCTCTTTTGAGCCTAAAAGGAAAATAATGTTTTTCCTTGGTACCCTTGATTACATTGATTGGATTTTAGGTACCCTTAGACAGAGGCAAACATAAAATAAAAACTTAGGGAGCAAAAGTATGATCAAAAAGGGAAAAGAGAAAAAGAAAAAAAAGGAAAAGAGAAAGAAAGAGCTTAAAAAAAATTATATATCTATGAGAACACCAAGTGAATAAGCTTAAAAAGTCTAAGAGTTTAAGTATTGGTTGAAAATAAAAGAAATCCTTTTATGTTTCTTTCCTTTACTCAACCCACCTAAAATTTTTCCCCTTGGCCACATCTTAACCATGTGAAAGACCTTTTAATTCTTGCGTATGCATTAACGTCTTCTAGTGGAGATTTTAGGTTTATAGGAAAGCCTATGACAAAATGCACAGTCATAAGTGTCGTAACCATAATTACAACGAAATGACAAACTCGCTCAAATTTCAAAAATCCATTTTTATTCGATTTTGTGGAGTCGCCCCCAAATTTTTACTTAAGGTAAAAGATTTGGAAAAACCCTAACTTGAGGAAAAGATTCTAAGTTCGGGAGTCGGTTATGAGTAGGAAGGTGTTAGGCACCCCACTCGCCCGTTCTGAAGAACGGTACCCTCAAACTGAGTGTGTGATTTTGAATTTTTGAAAACTGCTTGATCCCTAAAAATAAATAAGTTTGTACATGAAGTGGCCTGACAGGACTTGATCCTACTCCTACGTATTCCCTGGTGCAATGGGAAATTCAAGGCTACGTAGTTCTAGTTTTTGTTTTGAAGACTTGATCTTTGGAGGTTGAGAGAATTTTGAAAGACAATTTTTTTTAAGAAAAGTAGTTTTGATATTTATACATAATTCTTAGCCCACATATGCACAGGATCCAAGACAGCTACGGCTGCACTGGGACCTATATGAATCTCTAACTATCGAACAGTAGAAGAAGCTACCAGTTCGTATTTAGAGCTCATCGCGTGAGGCTTAGAATTTTTAAAACTATTTTATTATTTGGAAAGGACTTTTCAAGGTTCACATATGCACAGGGTCCCAAACAACTAAGGCTGTACAGGGATCCATGCGAGTTTCCAAACGTCGAACAGTAAAGAGAGCTACCAATTGGCATTTAGGACTCATCGCGTGAAACCGAGAATTTTTATGAAAAACGATTTTATTATTGGAAAGGATTTTTTCAAGGCCTCCATATGCACAAAATCCAAGACAACTACAGTTACACGGAAATCTATATGAATCTCTGAATACCGAATAGTAGAAAAGGCTGTTAGTTCGTATTTTAGAGCTCATTGCGTGAAACCTCAAAGTTATTAGAAATTAAAATAACAGGTATAAAAGGAATTGGGCCTGACCCACATAAAATAAGATTTGATTTCAAATTTTGACGAAAAGAATTAGGCTAAAAAATAAAGAAAAATTCGATCTTTGAATTTGACAAAACAAAAAAAAGATTAGGCTCGACCCAATATTGAGTGTAGAATTAGTCGTTTAAGTATTTTGAATTAATTTGAACTACCATGGATTTTGGTTTATTTAGCATGGTCCAAACAATTGGCATTGGCATTAGGTGCAATTCATTTGCGTTGGAAAGCAACATCTTTGGCCCAATTGGAGAAGCTTGATAATACGGCCTATTTCGAGGAGCATTTGGCTCCTGAATGTGGCCCACATGCAAGGAGAACTGTCCAATTAAAGGACTGAGGGCTTGATTGCAGGCTGCGGGGCCTTGGCTTAGTCGAAAAATGATTTGCCCACTTGGAGCGTGCTAACCACCTAATCTTGAGACCTCTTGTGATGATTCTTTCTAATCTCAAAGTCACATAATAAGAGGTCAGCAACCGATCGCCCATTATGTGTTCCTGGGGTTAGCTTTTCAATATCATAGACCTGAGTTTCTTTTGATTGATGTTGCGTTTTTGCATGTGCACTCTTTGCTCGTTTTACGTAAAAGCCTACTATGTCCTCACACGTGACAAATGACTTTTCCGTAATCCCGACCACGAGATGCACCTCCGTGACCCCTACCACCCATATATTTGTAGCAGCCATTTGGAAAAGAACTTTGTTATACTAGCATGGCCAGCTACTGTTTCTTCACTAGTAACGGAAAGCCAATAAAATTCCATGACCTGGCTTTATGGGGGCTGTGTCTTTTTATTAGGAAAAGCCAACACCATTTCATCGAGTCCGATTCCTGTTTTGTTAGCTTAATGACAAAGTCACTGGAATTGCACCTGACGACAGCTTGAAGGGAACCCAAAGCCAGTGGTTGCTAGCGGTATGGAGATGTGATGCTATGCATGGACCTTTTGTCGTTCCAGATTTTGCTCTAATGCTTTCTCATTGGGAAAAGGAGCCTTAACAGTGTTGCTATTATCTACAGATCCAGACTTTCTTCACTCTTCAACGGAGGTAATTGCACGAGAGGTGGATGAATTTCCCTTTTTCCTTTCTTAGGGGCCCTCGATTCCTAGCACAGCCACCGAGCTCCAATGTAATTTGTTCTATGAGTTTTAAATGTCCTGCCCATTTCTGCATGAACAATAAATTGGCTATTCTTGAGACAGATGTTGATGTAAGTCCCATGCGGCTACGTGAACTACATGCAAAGTATGGAGCTGACCCTGAAACCAAGCCAAGCCTATGCTTGCTTAAAGGCGAGCAGTGTGCGTATAGCACAAACCACACCGTTACTCGTTCTTCTTGTTTCATTGTGAAAGTACCCAGGATACACTCGTATACTTTCCTAACCAATGCAAGTCCAAGACAGATAACCTCTTCTAGGGATGCCGAGCTCAAAGGAATGGAATGACCTACAATATCCATTAAAGTTATCACGGCTTCTTCCTACCTTTCTGATGAGTTGATCATCTCAGGTCAACATTTGCAAATGGAGCTACTTATAGCAGTGCTACGTCTAACAAGCTAATGGGATAACATGGGTGAGTGTGTTTGGATCTAGACTCATGGGGACCTGAACTCCATGATTCATCTCGGTCATAGGAGCATAGCCGTCCTTCAAAAACCTCCACATTGCTTTTGGCATTTTGATGAACATGTATTTACTCAATTTTCCAGTGATTATTTCCATGTCTTTGGATATGCCAATACTTCCTTCGACGATATCACTGCTAGAGTAGATGTTCTCTTTCGCTAGCATGGGATATGCAGTCCTTGAAGTCCTACAGATGTTTATCCTTTCATTTCCAACTTTGCTAAGGGACATGCAGTCCTTGGAATCTTGCCTGTTCATCTCTCTCTTGAAGTGATGCACCCATGAAATTTCCATACACAGGAACTAACCTACCATGAACGTCCATTGACACATGCGCTCATGCATGTATCCAATATCAGCATCACATGGTGGATCCCCATTCTACATCATCTTGGGCTTTATTACGAAAATCTATCAGTGTTTGTTGGCGGCCCAGACTGCTTCTCTTGAATAATAAAGTTCATTTCAATAAAGACTTAACCTCATTTTTTACAGCCTCAAACACACGCATAGCTAACGTGTGTAAGCGATTCGACCTTGCCTAAGCCTGTTCTGGACCTCCTATTGATATAGAGACAGTCTCTGCATGGCCCGAGAGAAAAAAGAAAAAACAAAACCGAAGGAAAACGACTATTAAATTTTGTGCACAACTACACCATCATTCACTTACAAGAGCCATTTGTCGCATTCGTTGGTGATCGACAGCGTAGCTCCATTGATTCTTAAGTCAGCAATCGAAAGGAAGTAACGAAGACTAGAGAATATCTAAGAAAGTTTTGGTCCTCCCTGAATTAGAATATGAAAGTGAAAGAAATATATCTCCCGCAAGAACCTCTAGCATAGCATTTACTATGGTTTCTCTGTTTTCCGAACTCGAAACCCTAACTGAACCGCATCATAGATTCAATTTCTAGGTTTGTGAAAACTACACGAATCTTAAGAACGAGAAGAAGCACTCACGGGGCTATATTCCCACATTCAAACAGAAAGACAAGATTTACAGCTCTTGTAAACTCATAACAAACGACCTATTCTAACAGATTCACTATATCGTCTCACTAAATGGAAATTCGATTTCGCAGTGAGGTTTAACCTGAACCGCCTCCTGACTATTGGTCGATTACATCATCGAATTAGACTCTCATGTAGGAATCGAGTAGCATTCTAACAAAATCGTGTGAAAATCGAATGACATCCGAACACATGAAAATCAAGAAGCATTCACATAAAATTATCATGCAAAATCAAGCGACATTCAAATGGAATCAATCATCATGAGTAGTCAAACAGCTCAAACAGAATCAATCATTATATATTTTCATCATCGAGTATAACGAGCAGCACTCGAACAAAATCATCGTGTGAATCCAACAACATTTAAATGTAATCATTTTTTTCATTCAAACATAAGCTGATACTAATCCATGTAACTTCCTTGATTTAAGGAACCAAATGACCGACCTATAGGAAGATGACGTACGGTTCACCTAGAATCGTAGCATAACTTAGCAGAATGAATCCTTTCTTCTAGCTCGTAATGAAGTGTGAATAGGGACGTCCAGACGCTCTGCTCCCAAAGACTCAGGGTGCCCAACGAGAAACTCCCAAAAGAGCCCCCTCCAATCTTTTTCTCTAGGAAACCAGAATCTCTTCCCTAAAAGTTTCTCCAATCCCCTCATCGTTCTCTCTCTTTTTCTCCCCTTTTCTGTTATTCTCTTTTTTGTTTTCCTCCTTCGCTCCTTCCGCTTTTCTTTTCGTTGTGCTTTTTTGTCCCCTTCCCTCTCTCTCCATCCTGTTTGGTTATCTTTTGTCCTTTTCTTTCCCCGTCTTTTTCCGGCTTCTTTTTCTTTTTTTTCCATTTTCTGTTTTTCTTATTTTATTGTTTTTTCCTTTCGTTTTCGTTTTTTTCCATTTTCCCTTTTTTTCTTTTAGTTTCAGCCTATTTATTTTGTTTTATTTTTTAATTTAAGTTTTTTTCCTTTTTGCTCTTATATTCTTTTTCTTTTGCTCTTTTCCTTTTTTTATTTCCCTCCCTTTTTATATTATTTATTTTTATTTTCATTATTTATTTTTAATTTGTTTATTTATTTATTTTCTATTTTCGAACATCTTATTATTTATTACATAAATTATTTTTTATATATAGATTAATCTAAATGAGGTCTCGGACATAATTGCATGTTCACAATAAAGGATAGAGAAAAAATTAACTACCTTACATACAAGAGAGACATTGAGTAGAGTGATCAATATAGTCGTAGGACTTGATCTCAAGGGTCTAAAAGACTCCATTTGGATTATTGTCAACTATTCCTATATTGGTAAAATTATAATATTATCCATTTCATGTTGGACTTAAGTTTTTCTAGATTCTATACTTGGTACATTCTTATTCCTTGGGTTATTACTTAGGGACAAAAATTGTTTAAATTTGAGGATGTGATAAATCACCATTCAATCACTTTGTGTGCAAGTTTTAGACATAATTACTACATGATTGGATGCAATTTCACTTGTCATTACACCTAATAAACCTTATTTTTGTAGAAATGGTCAAGCAAACAAAGCATAACCCTTTTTTTTTGGTAGAAATGGTCAACCAAACAGAGTATATAAAAATAAGAAAATTTTGGATAAAAAAAATAAAGCACCAAAAAAACATAAAATAACAAGAGCAGATTAAGGATAAAAATGCCCCTCAACAGACCAGCATGACTATGCATACCTAAGCACCGTCATGTCAGCATGGCCATACCAACATGTTTCAACATAACCATAACGATGTGACATAGCACGATCGTGAAGACATTTATTGTGTCTAGTAAGTAGTTCCACATCAGCCCTAGTGATGGTGGAGGACATCCTAGTTAGCTCTAATGACATAGAGATACCCTAGTCATCCCTACGACACTATGAAGACCAATAATGGTTGCAATGATTGCAGGAAAGCTTGAGCAGACCTAGTTTGCGATGCTGAAAACCCTGGAATCTACACCTATAAAAAGGAGGCTTAGCCATACTTCTCAACATTCCACTCTCGGCTTCCAAAGTCATACCTCAAAGTATTCCTCTCCACAAGAGAACAACACTCGTCTCTCAGGGAACAATTCTACCTTTCCTCCATTTCTTATTTCTAATCTCTCTATTTTCGGTTCTTTCTCTCCCATCCTCCTATATGATCTTGGTGGGAGCAATCCTTGTGCAATGCAAACACAGAACAATTGTTAGCTTTGTTGATTATATAGTTTTTGTATTTACGTTATATACTGTATGTTATGAATATTTGGAGGCTATTTGTTTTTCTTATGAATAACTAATTTTTCTTTATAGGATTTTGGAAAACTTTGTGATGTGTATTTTTTTAATCCTAGTTTCTCTTTTTTCTAAAATGACATCTTCATCACAATTGTGATATTCTAGTATGCTTAATTAATTAATAGGAATTGGTCAATTTTGTTAATCTATAAATTGATTTGATGGAGGCGATCATGTCATGCCCAATTGACGGAATCTAGAATAATTGAACCTAAAGGTCTTGGAGGATCAATCGAGAACCTAGGTTTCTAGTCGATTAATTAACTACCACATAGTTAACATCCCCTTAAAATTCATGCTTCTTTTATTTATCTATCTTACTGGATTAAGAAGGGTAATGGGTAGAAAGAATATTAATGCTACTGTTGGATCAAGGAGAAGAAATAGAATAAGTGTAGGTGGTTAACAATTGAATTAAGGAGGGAAATTACGAGTAAAAACAAGTAAAGTTATATGATGAACCAAAGACCAATAAACTTTCCATAACTTGCATCGTTTCTTTTATTTTCCATATTAATTTTCTATTTCTTTTCCTTTCTCTTCCTATGTGTAGTTATGATATGTAAAGTTTGTTGTGCTATGTTATAATCATATGTACATCTTGATCTTTAATTATGCTCAAGTCCCAGTTGACATGTTGATAGATAATATCTAGTAATATCACAAAGGTCTATGCATCAACTAATGCAACTATGGGTGAAGAGGTATATGCATTATCTATTAACTTATCCATAGAATTTTCATGCATTTATTTCAATCATTTGGGAGAATAAACTTTGATTTGTTAACTAAATAGGTATTCACAATATTCTCAACAAGTGCAGTAGGATAATATAATGAGTCCATGCGATAAGTGAGATAATTGGAGTGTAATTAAAAATTTAGAGGATGAAACAAATTTTGACATGAGTTACGTCTGTGGAATTGAAGTAGAATAGCCTTTGAAACGTAGAAATAGACATTTCTCGTGTGAAACTTGGAACCCAAGGCCTCCAAGGATATTAGGTTTAGCTAGAGGGGAAACTTCTTTGATTCAGTATGCTAATATAAACTTTTTCATCCATTCACTCATTGCCTTAACTTAATTCTATAAATTTATTTTTATAATTTTATCACTATTATTATTATTATTATTATTATTATTATTATTATTATTATTATTATTATTATTATTATTATTTGAGTTTAATCGATTTTGAAATTGGGATTTGGTAATTTTGGGCTTAGTGGAGTGTTTGATGGTCCTATCATGATGAGGTTGTGATCTATCTAATCAAGTTTTTCTTAATTTGAGAATTGTTGAAATATATTTATATATTATTTTATTTTATATATATTTAAAATTTTATGACTATTAAAACTACCATCAGGTTTTTTATTATTTTTTTCTACTTACTATATCAATTACATTTGAACCGATATAGAAAAAATAAACTTTGTACATCGGTTATCCCTGGTAACTGATGTAAAAAATTAAACTTTCTAAATTGGTTATAACCATCAATCAGTGTAGAAAATATCCTTTCTATATTGGTTACAAATGGATAACTGATATAGAAATTCACTTTCTACATTGGTTGAAAAATTGAGGTAAAAAGTTTAACTTTCTATATCTCCTCTGTCTATATTGCCTAAATAACCGATATAAAATGTTAAAAACAACCAATATAAAAATTATTTTTTACTAATAAATGTTGATTAAGTTTAGTTATTTTAGATTATGAAAGAAGAAAATTGATAAAAATATTCTTTATAATATATTGTCACATTACGATAAAAATAACTTTGAAGAGTGCTATTTAGAAAATATTTATAATAAAACTATTTTCAAAAGAAATTTAGAAAATGATTAGTTACATAAATATAATTTATTATATAAATATGATCAAAATTTATTTTGATATTTTTTTAATATTTTAATTATCATAAAATTTTTTAAAAATTCTATTACCTTTTGGTATATATTTAATTATATCAAATCAATTATCATATTCAACGATATGAAATAAAATATTTAAATACATGACACATTATAAAAAGTTTAATAAAAACTATTTTAAAAAATTGAATTTATAAAAATTAAAAATAATAAAATATTAAAAAATAAAATAAAATAAAATTTTATCATATATAAGAATTAAAAAATATTTAAACTAACATTCAATGATACAAAACATTTCATCCCATAAGGATGAGAAGTAGATATAAAAATACAAAACTGATCCATTTTCACCTCTAAGATACCCTAATTTGATTTTAATTTCTTCATAACAAGCATTTTGTTATTTATTGTACAAAAATTATAATTATTAAATAATTTTTCAATAGTAAATGAATGTGTAAAAATAGAACCAAGGCTATAAAATAAAAAATTATAAAATAATGCTTTTATTGAAGACGAGTTACTCCTAATCCCTTATGAGATGCATCAATTTTTGTGATAAAAGTTCTAGAGAAGTCGAGTATTGTGAGTGTTGGTAATTTGAGCATAATTTCCTTCAACGTATTAAAAGCTTACTATGCATCCTTATTCCTGCTGCAACCGTAATTCCGACGAGACGATGAAATTACTAAAATTTTTGAAAAAGAATTTTATTTTGATTATGTGGAGTCGCCACCAAATTTTTATTTAACGGAAAAAGATTTGGAAAAACCCTAACTTGAGGATGAGATTCAAAGTTCGGAAGTAGGTTACGAGTGGGGAAGGTGTTAGGCACCCCACTCGTCCGTTCCGAAGAACGGTATCCTTAAACTGAGTGTGTGATTTTTGAAAACTGTTTTGATCCCTTTAATTAATGTGAAATAAATAAATTGATGGAGGTTAGCCTGACAGGACTTGATGCTGCTCCTACGTATTCCCCGGTGCAATGGGAAACACAAGGCTTACGTAGTTCTGGTTTGTGAAGGCTTGACCTTCAGAGGTATTCAAAGGGCAAATGATATTTTGAGAAGATTTTCATTTTGAAAGGACCTTTAGTCCACTCATGCAATAAGGTCCGAGGCGCACAAGCACGGGGGCCTATACACAGATCGTTAAACGCGGAATGCCAGGTGAACCGCCAATTTCGTTAGAGCTCGTTGCGTGGAGACCAAGGATCCCAAAAATATTTGAAAAGAGCTTTATTTTGAAAGGACCTTTAGTCCACTCATGCACAAGACCCGATGCGCCACTTTAAAGACGGGGCCTATATAGATCATAAATATCGAATGCACAGGTGAGCCGCCGCTCGTTTAGAGCCCGTTGCGTGAGAGCAAGGATCCCAAAATATTTGAAAAAGAACTTTTTATTTTTGAAAGGACCTTTAGTCCACTCATACAGAAGACCCGAGGCGGCTATGGCAAAGACAGGCCTATACAGATCGTTAACGCTGAACACAGTGAACTGCGCTCGTTTAGAGCCCGTCACGTGAGACCAAGGATCCCAAAATATTTGAAAAATATCTTTTTATTTTTTAAAGGACCTTTAGTCCACTCATGCACAAGACCCGAGGCGATTACGGCAGCACGGGGGCCTATACAGACCACTAAACGTCGAACAACAAGTGAACCGCCAGTTCCTCGTTTAGAGCCCGTTGCGTGAGAACAAAGATCCCAAAATATTTGAAAAAGCATTTTAATTTGAATATAATAAAGATAAGAAAATAAATGACTTGATATGAAAAAAGAATTTGTTTTGAAGTGAATTTAATTTTGAGTTTTGGAACCTTGACTTGATCAAGGATGAGCTTGACTCAAACTTGATAATTTTGAGGAAAAGTATTTGAAGTTGATTTGGAAATTTGAGAGGGGGAGGATTAAACTCAAAGGAGAATTTATTTTGAAGAAAAGAGTTAAAAAATAGAATTTATTTTGAATATATGGCTTGAATTGGACTTGATTTAACATAAACTTGACTTGATTTGAAGTTAAGGAAAAGAATTGCGAACATGCTTCACTAATCAAGCGATAGAAATTTTATTTCAGATCT
Organism: Canavalia ensiformis; assembly: GCA_026541065.1. NCBI lineage: Eukaryota > Viridiplantae > Streptophyta > Magnoliopsida > Fabales > Fabaceae > Canavalia > Canavalia ensiformis. The sequence goes on along the minus strand of JAMKYM010000035.1, from coordinate 127,144 downwards.
AAATTAGACAAATAATATCATTCCAAAAACTAGAGAGAAATACAAAGGGAACACGACAAAAATCACCAAAATCAGAGATCATTTGACCAATTAAAAATGAAAATGAAAAATAGAGACGAAGATCAACCTCAAGAATACAAGAGTTTTTGGCGCCAAAATTTGAATTCAAATCTCGGAATTTTTCAAAAATATTTTTTGGTAGATCTGAAAAATAAAAACCGATTAATTTAAATATATGGATTATAGGAATCAAACAAAACAAGTTTAGCATAAATACAATCAGAAATAAGCAAGTTATGCACAAATCAAACAAGCTAGGTTAATTTGTACATCAAGATGAACATGCTTCGATAATCAGGCGATTAAAATTTTATTTCAGATCCAAATTGGACAAATAATATCATTCCAGAAACTAGAGAGAAAGACGAAGAAAAAAAAACAAAAATGACAGAAATCAGAGATCATTTGACTGATTAAAAACAAAAACGAAAAACAGAGATGAAGATCAACCTCAAGAACACACAAGATTTTGGCGCCAAAATTTGAATTCAAATCTCAAACTTTTCCGGTAGATCTGAAAAATCAAAACCGATCAATTGAAAGATATGGATTATAGGAATCAAAAAAAACAAGTGTGACATAAATCCAATCAATGAGCAAGTTATGTACAAATTAAACAAGCTAGGTTCATTTGCGCACCAGGATGAACATGCTTCGGTAATTGTCGCAACCGTAATTCCGATGAGACGACGAACCCGCTAAAATTTGAAAATATTTGATTTGGATTATGTGAAGTCACCACCAAATTTTTATTTAAGGGAAAAGATTTGGAAAAAACCTTAACTCGAGGAAGAGATTTAGGTTCGGGAGTCGATTACGAGTGGGGAAGGTGTTAGGCACCTCACTCGCCCGTTCTGAAGAACGGTACCCTTAAACTGAGTGTGTGATTATTGAAAAAAGTTTGATCCCTTAGTTAATTTGAAAATAAATAGGTTGATGGAGGTTAGCCTGACAGGACTTGATCCTGCTCCTACGTATTCCCCGGAGCAATGGGAAACTCAAGGCTTACATAGTTTTGGTTTTAAGAGACTTGATCTTTTGAAGAAGTAGAGGGGTGATGTCGAGATAGAATTGATTTTTGAATAGACTAAAATTGTATACTTGCATAACCCAAACCGTCAGGAGGTCAGAGTGAGTTTGCGGGGAATTATAACGCCGCGACGAGAGAGAAGGTCAGCTCTGCTCGTATTAGAATCCGTTGTATGAATCTTAGAGATTTAAAATAGATATTTGAAACAGATTTTCTCTAACAGAATTAGTAAATAGTGATTTTCGAAAATTTATGCTTGCAAAATCCAAATCGTCGTAAGCCGCATTTGGAATCCACACGAATTGAAATACGGAACAACAGAGAAGGCTGCTTGTTCGCATTAGAATCCATTGCACGAATATTAGAGATTTGAAACAGATATTTTGGAATAGACATTTTTTAGTGGAGTTAGTAAACAGTGATTTTCTAAAATTGCGTGCTTGCAAAATCCAAATCGTTGTAAGCCACATTTGAACCATTAATTAAAACACAAACAAAGAAAAGAAGGCTGCTGATCACGTTAAAATCACACACATTTTAGAAAATTAAAACAGATATTTTGAAAACAGATGTTTTTACAGAGTTAGTGAAGACAATGTTTCAAAAAAAAGATTGGATTTAATTTAATAGTTGGAGAACCAAAAATGGGCTTGACCCAAATTAAAAGAAAATGAAAGAAAGGAATTGAGTTTAAGCGAAAAGAGGGGCTTGGTCTGAACCTATGTAAAAATTGAATTTGATTTCAAGAAAAGGAAAAAGATTGGACTTGACCCAAAGAACTGATTAAAGAAAAGAATTGGGCTTGACCCGGATTAAGTAAAATCCAACTTTAAAGAAATGATTTAGAATTAAAGAAAAGAAGTGGGCTTGACCCAAGTGAAGGAAAATTGGATCAAGATTAAAAGGATTGGGCTTGACCCCAAAATTAAAGAAAATGATAAAAAAAATAATTGGGTTTGACCCAAATTAAATAAAATTAGATTTTTGTTTTAAGGTTAAAATAATTGGGCTTGAATTGGACTTGATTTAACATAAACTTGACTTGATTTGAAGTTAAGGAAAAGAATTGCGAACATGCTTCAGTAATTAAGCGATAGAAATTTCATTTCAAATCCAAATTATACAAATAATATCATTCCAGAAACTAGAGAGAAAGATAAAGAGAAAACAAAAAAAATCACCAAAATCAGAGATCATTTGACCATTTGAAAATGAAAAATGAAAAATAGAAACGAAGTGATAAACTGATAAAAAAACTGATATTTTGGATTGGCTGAGGATCTCTAAGTTAAAACTGATAAACACCGTGAATATCCAGTAAAGAAAGGCTACAAGAGGAACTGCTTTATTGTCGTGAGCCACGGTTGTTAAAGAAAGAACAAATAAATCCATGCAACTTTCATGCAATTCACGTACCCCAAAAGTTTGTTTTAAATTTAATTTGGAGCATTTGAACCTTAACTAGGCGCTTGGCCTAGGGGCTAGCGTGCTGCCTGGACCTCCAAAACCTTGGGTTCCTCGGTGCATTTCCCTTTTAATATATGCTTATTGGGTAAGCATGCTTTAAACTCGATGCATTTCTCTTTTAATATATACTTATTGGTTAAGCATACTTTAAATTTAATCCAAAGAGTTAAACACTCAACCAGCAGCATGGTCTAATGGTTAAGCGCGTTGCCCTCACGCCACAATTTTAATTTAAAAGCTGCCTCACATGCTGGACCACGCGGGCTCCACACCTAATTGGGCCATTTCACAATCCAGCAATTACACCTACTATTCAGTCATTCTATTTTTGCTAGTGTTAATTTAGTTCTTCCTTTTTTATTTTCCAAATTTAAAATCAAATCAAATTTTTTTTTCTCTTCAAATTCAAAATCAATTTCAAATCAAATCAAATTTAATTTTTTTTCTCCAAATTCAAAATCAATTTCAAATCAAATCAAATTTAATTCCTTTTCTCCAAACTCAAAATCAATTTCAAATCAAATTAAGCTTAATTCTCCCTTTCAAATTTTAAATCAAACTCAAATCAAACTTTAAATCTGGTCCATTTAATTTAAAATTAAATTAAATTCATTTTGGTTCAAACCAAATTTAATTCTTTTTCTCAAATTTCAATTCAAATCCATTTTGGTTCAAACCAAATTTATTTATTTTCCTCAAGTTTCAATATAAATTAGTTCCAATCAAATTTAATTCTTTTCCTCAAGTTTCAATTCAAATTAGTTCAAATCAAATTTAATTCTTTTCCTCAAGTTTCAATTCAAGTTCACTTTAAATCAAGTTCATCTTAAATCAAGTTCATTTTTAAGTTCATTTTAAATCAAGTTCATTTCAAGTCAAGTTCCATCCCTCAAAATTCAAAATCAAGTTCATTTCAAATCAAGTTCGTTTTAAATCAAGTTTAATTCAATTTCTTGAATTCAAAATCAAGTTCACTTTTTAGTTTAAATCAAGCCCCAATCCTTTTTCTACCTAAGCCCATTCATCTTTTTATCTTTATCATTTTCAAATTAAATTCTTTGATTATAGGTCTTATGCAATGAACCCTAAGCACGAAGTGGTAGCTTTTTCTGTTATTCGATGTTTAGGGATTCATATGGGTCCTAGTGCAACCGTAGTTGTCTTGGGCCCTGTTAATATGTTGACTGAGAATTCCTTTTAAAATAACTTCAAGAGAAACTTCTTTTTTTGAAATCCCAAGTTTCACGCGATGAGCTCTGAATGGAAAACTGGCGGTTTCACTGTTGTTCGATGTTTATAGACTCATATGGATCCCAGTGCAGCCCTCTTTTGCCTCGGATCTTGTCCATATGTGGACTAAGGATTTTCTTTAAAATATTTTCAAAATACCTTGTTCCTTTTCAAGCATCTCCGAAGGTTAAGCCTTCAAAACTAGAACTACGTAAACCTTAAGTTTCCCATTGCACCAGAAAATACGTAAGAGCAGGATCAAGTCCTGTCAGGCTAACCTCCATCAACCTATTTATTTTCACTCTAATTAAAGGGATCAAACAGTTTTCGAATATCACACACTCAGTTTAAGGGTACCGTTCTTCGGAACGGGCGAGTGGGGTGCCTAACACCTTCCCCACTCGTAGCCGACTCCTGAACCTAAATCTCTTCCTTGAGTTAGGGTTTTTCCAAATCTTTTTCCCTTAGATAAAAATTTGGTGGCGACTCCACATAATCAAAATAAAGTTTGTTTTAAAATTTAGCGAGTTCGTTGTCTCATCGTAATTACGGTTGCGACACAGGGTATTGTGAAAGAACCTAGATCCTTAAGCTTCTGAGGTAGCTTCCTTTGAATAATAGCGCTGCATTCTTCTGTGAGAGCTACAATTTCATCTTCCTTTGGTTTTCTTTTCTCAGAGAGCAGCTTCTTCATGAATTTGGCATAAAATGGCATTTCTTCCAATGCTTCAACCAATGGAATGTTGATCTCAGTTTTCTTGAACACATCAAGAAATTTTGAGACTTTCCTCTCTTCTTCTTGCTTTTTCAACCATTGTGGAAATGAGATTGTAGTGTATGTAAACACCCAATTATGTCTGAGGTTCCTGGCCGCTAAATTTAATAATTAACCCCAATTTAAATAACACAAAAAATTAAAAATTAAAAAATCAGAAAAAGAAAATTAAATTAAATCATAAAAAATCAGAAATTAAAAATAAAAAATAAAAAATCAGAAAAAGAAATGAAAAATTAAAAAATTAGAAAAAGAAATAAAAAATTAAAAAATCAGAAAAAAAAATAAAAATAAAAATAAAAAAAGAAAATTAAAGAAAATTTTAAAATCAAAAGTTGAAAATTTAATTAGAAAAATCTGGAAAATGGAAAAAGAAATTAAAGAAAATTCGAAAATCAAAATCTGAAAGAAAAATTTGAAAATTCTGGAAAAAAAAGAAAATTAAAATTTTGGGAAAAAAATTAAATTTCTGGAAAATTAAGATTTAAAGAAATAATAAAGAAAAATAAAATTCTGGAAAATAAAAGAAAAATCTGGAAAATTAAAGAAAAGTAAATTCTTGAAAGTTAAATAAATTCTGGAAAATAAAAGAAAATCTGAAAAATTAAAGAAAAATAAAGAAAAATAAATTCTAGAAAATAAAAGAAAATATGGAAAATTAAATAAAAGAAAAGAAATTAAAAAAGAAATGAAAATCAGAAAAAGTATGGAAAATTAAAGGAAAAGGAAATTGTAAAAAAATGAAAAGGGGGTTTGATTTGGGGAGGCCTATAAATAGGGGCGTTCAATGTGTAGAGGGGGCTTTTTTTTCTCTCGGAAATTGCTTGAAGTGTGCTCCTATAAATTCCAAGGGTCCTCGGAAAATCTCCGCATACAAGGCTTATCATCTCCCACAGTGACCAAGGGAAATTCCGGTAAATCGGAGGTGCAGGCTCATACAGAGAGGGAAGGATAATCGTGTTGCAAAGGTTAGTTCTCTCTTCTCTCCACCAATTGAAATCTGCTAGTTTAGGAATATAGAGTGTTCAAATCCTTGAATATACTCGGTAGTCTTGTATGAGTAGAATTCAATTGTTGGTTATGGCACCGGAAACCTCAACAAATTCGATTAAAACATTCGTTCGTGAGGTATGTAGTCAGGACCTCGAATCGGATACTGTAATGTCAAAAATGCTCTAATCCTTGGGATGTTTGAAATTAGCATAGTCATTGTCCAAGCGTAGGTGTTAATTTGCAAATTCATTTTGGATCGATTCGAATGAACTCTTCGTCAAACTGGAGACGAGGCGAATACAAGCCTTCCATGGCGGCTTCCCTTGCCAAGCCGGATTGAGAATCTTAAGAAAAATAGATCACCGGCCAAACCGAAATAGAGGGAATAGTCCGGTGAAATCGGACGGCGCCTACGACAGCGGAGGAGTTCGCAAGGCTGGAGCCAAACCTCCTCTGAAGCATCAAGGATCGAGCGGTGCAAAGTGAGGATCATGAAGGCCTCTCTGAGTCGGAATCGAGAAGTTGTAGGCTACCGACGAGGTCCGACAGCCACAGTAGCACAGTTCCGGCGAGTTCGGCCACCTCCAGAAATGCAGCGTCCAAAAGGCTCGCCGGAGAAGACGACTTCCCAGCCCAGTAGCCTTTGCTCTCGAAATTGCGAAACGGTCCTCATCCAGATTCCCACGATTTGCCAAATACCCCCTCCAAACTCCTGTAATTGCCAAAGAGCCCCTTACCTCACAAAGACGAAATTGCCCTTTGCCTTTTTCCTAAATTCCAGTTTTGTCCCCTGCCACGTAAAAGACGAAAGTGCCCCTCGCCTTTTCCTAAATTCTAGTTTTGTCCCCTGCCATACAAAAGACGAAATTACCCCTTGCCTTTTCCTAAATTCCAGTTTTGTCCCCTGCCATGCAAAAGACGAAATTACCCTTTGCCTTTTCCTAAATCCCAGTTTTGTCCCCTGCCATACAAAAGACGAAATTTCCCCTGGCCAAATCACAAAATTCCTATTCTGTCCCTACCCATTAGAATGACCATATTGCCCCTTAACAAATCACAAAATTCCAGTTTCGTCCCTGCCCCTCAAATGACGAAATTACCCCTCACTTTTCCAAAAAATTCCAACTATGTCCCTTGCCTCTCAAATGACTAATTCCCAAAATTCCATAATTCCCAAAAATTTTCAAAAATTCCATCATTGCTAATAAACTCCCAAAAATTCCACAATTTCTAATAAACTCCCAAAAATTCTACAATTGCTAATAAATTTCCAAAAATTCCATAATTGCTAATAAATCTCCAAAAATTCCATAATTGCTAATAAATTCCCAAAAATTCCATAATTGCTAATAAATTCCCAAAAAAATTCCATAACTGCCAATAAATTCCCAAAAATTCCATAATCTCCAATAAATCCCCAAACCTCAAATAAAATTGCTTCCTTCCTAAAAGCACTCTCTGCTTCTGATGGATAAAATAAATTTTCCTTTTTCCCTGCAAATAGAAGCTCTTTTTTCAAATATTTTGGGATCCTTGGTCTCACGCAATGGGCTCTAAATGGGGAGCTGACAGTTCACCTGCTGTCCAATGTTTAGTAGTCTGTATAGGCCCCCGTGTTGTCGTAGCCGCCTCGAGTCTTGTGCATGAGTGGACTAAAGGTCCTTTCAAAAAAAAAAACTCTTCTTTCAAACATTTTGGGATCCTTGGTCTCACGCAATGGGCTCTAAATGGGAGGCTGGCGGTTCACCTGTTGTCCAACGTTTAGTAGTTTTATAGGCCCGGGTTCTGCCATAGCCTCCTCGGGCCTTGTGCATGAGTGGACTAAAGGTCCTTCCAAAAAATAAAAAAAAAGTCTCTTTAAAATGTCACCTCTCTTTCGAGCACCTTTGAAGGTCAAGCCTTCAAACAAACCAGAACTACGTAAGCCTTGAGTTTCTCATTGCACCGAGAAATACGTAGGAGCAAGATCAAGTCCTGTCAGGCTAACCTCCATCAAGTTATTTACTTCCATGCTAATTAAGGGATCAAACTATTTTCAAAAATCACACACTCAGTTTAAGGGTACCGTTCTCCGGAACGAGCGAGTGAGGTGTGTCGCAACCGTAATTCCGACGAGACGGCGAACTTGCTAAAATTTTAAAAATGAATTTATTTGATAAAGTGTGGAGCCGCCACCAAATTTTTATTTAAGGGAAAAAGATTTGGAAAAACCCTGACTTGATGATGAGATTTAGGTTCGGGAGTCGGTTACAAGTAGGGAAGGTGTTAGGCACCCTACTTGCCCGTTTCGAAGAACGGTACCCTAAAACCGGGTGTGTAAATTTTGAAAATGTTTGATCCCTTAATTAATATGAAAATAAATACTTGATGGAGGTTAGCCTGACAGGACTTGATCCTGCTCCTACGTATTCCCTGGTGTAGTGGGAAACTCAAGGCTTACATAGTTCTGGTTATGTTTTGAAAGCTTGACTTTCGAAAGTGTTTGAAAGAGTGTTTGAAATGTGCTCGAAGGCTTGACCTTCGGAGCTACTTGGAAAGTAAAATAGCTTGACTATGTTTGAAAACTATTTTTAGGAGGGCGATCCTCATCCACATATGCACAGGGCCCAAGACAACTACGGCTGCACTTGGACCCATACGAATCTCTAAACAACGAACAACAGAAAAAGCTACCAGTTTGTGCTTAGAGCTCGTCGCGTGAGATTAAGAATCGCAAAACAAGATTTTTTTTATTTTGAAAATCGTAGAATAAGAATGAGCAAGGTTTTTATTTTGTAAAAAGGAAAGGCAACCCTAATCCACATATGCACAGGGCCCAAGATAACTACGGCTGCACTTGGACCCATACGAATCTCTAAACAATGAACAGCAGAAAAAGCTACCAGTTCGTACTTAGAGCTCGTCGCGTGAGATTAAGAATCGCAAAAAAAGATTTTTTATATTTTTGAATAACGATGAATGAAAAAGACAAGACACATAATCATTAGAAATTTAGGAGGGAATTTATCAATTAAGAAATTTTATGAAAATACTTGATAATTTTGTATTTATTTAGGAATTATAGAATTTTTACGAATTACTTAGGAATTTTGGAAAAAAAAAATTTATTTCTGGAATTTTTTATTAACTTCTAGAAATTTTGAACTTTTTATTATTTTCTGGAATTTTTGAAATTTTTATTAATTTCTGGAAATTTTGAATTTTTTATTAATTTCTGAAATTTTTGAATTTTTATTAATTTTTTGGAAATTTTAAATTTTTTGTTAATTTTCTGGAATTTTTGAATTTTTTATTATTTTTCTGAATTTTTATTTAATTTCTTGATTTTTTTTATTCATTTCTGGAATTTTTGAATTTTTTATTAATTTTCTGGATTTTTATTTAATTTCTGGAAATTTTGAATTTTTTATTATTTTCTGGAATTTTTGAATTTTTTATTAATTTTCATAATTTTTATTTAATTTCTGGAAATTTTGTTTAATTTCTATTAATTTCTGGAACTTTTTAATTTTTTATTATTTTCTAAATTTTTATTTAATTTTTGGAAATTTCGAATTTTTTATTATTTTCTGGAATTTTTGAATTTTTTATTAATTTTCTGGATTTTTATTTAATTTCTGGAAAGTTTGTTTAATTTCTATTAATTTCTGGAACTTTTGAATTTTTTATTATTTTCTGAATTTTTATTTAATTTCTTGAATTTTTTAAATTTTATTAATTTTCTGAATTTTTATTTAATTTCTTGAATTTTTTATTAATTTTTGGAATTTTTGAATTTTTTGTTATTTTTTGAATTTTTGGAATTTTTATTAATTTTTGTATTTTTATTTAATTTCCGGAATTTTTTATTAATATTTGGAATTTTTGAAATTTTTATTATTTTTGAAATTTTTATTAATTTTTTGTATTTTTATTAATTTTTTGTATTTTTATTTAATTTTTTAAATTTTTTATTAATTTTCTGAGGTTTTTTTGGTAATTTCAAGATGCAGGACTGATTCTTTCCTGACTTACGTCGAACAACTCGTGAATATGACTCTATTGCAGTGTTGGTAACATATATATCAAAGGAAATTTCATTCAGTTTTTGATTCCAGATCGAGCATGCAGCAACTAGAATTGAACATTCTTGAATTCCATAACATTAATTACATATTCATTAAGCAATAATTTCACCTAATTCTTGATTTCTATCAGAATATACAGTGTCCAAAGCCTATTGTTTGTCGAAAACTACACTGATTCTTGAACTATACTAAGCTATTGAACAACTTTTGGCGAGGTTCTTGAAATGAAGGAGATAAATCTAACCTGTTATGGATTTGAGGAGGTGATCGACGATCGTCCTGTGGTTTCTCTCTTCTACGTTCCTTCTATCAAGACTCCTGAGGAATGCTTCTGCGCAGCGTCCAGATCCTTTCCCTGAGAAAATCCTCTTCTTACTCTTTGGAGAATCAAACGAAAAACCCGTAACCCCGCTTTTGAACCCGGACACCTCTTTTATACTCTGTTTCTGGCCTCCCCCTTACCCCTCCTAGCCCTTTGATTTTTTATTATTACTTTTTTTTGTATTTTGTTTATCTCTTTATTTAATTCCAAACCTTTTCTGTAAAAATTTTTTATTATATATATTTTTTATTTGATTTACTTGATTTTTAGTTTTTAGAATTTATTTTCCAGATCTATAGAAAAGATTTTTTTGCGTTTAAAATTTTTTTGTTTTTATTTATTATTTATTTTTCAGAATTTTGTTCTTTTGTTCCTTTTTATTTTTAGACTTTAATTTTCTGATTATTATTTATATTTTATTATTGTCTGTTTCTCTGTTTGTCTGTTTATTCTGTTTTCTGTTTTTATTTCCATGTTCAATATTTTTTGATTAATTTTGCTAATAGAGGGCCTCAGACATAATTGGGTGTTTACAGGGTGCCTAACACCTTCCCTACTCGTAATCGACTCCCGAACCTAAATCTCTTCCTCGAGTCAGGGATTTTTCCAAGTATTTTCCCTTAAATAAAAATTTGGTAGCAACTCCATATAATCAAATAAATTCATTTTCAAAATTTTAACGAGTTCGTCGTCTTGTCGGAATTATGGTTGCGACAGTGTAAGGAGGGATATTTGTATTGTTCACAGATTCTTCAAATAGTTGCTTCTTGCCTTTTCTTTTCGGCTTTTCAAGTGACTCTTCTTTTTAGTTCTCAGCAGGTGTTGTTTGAGAGCTTAAAGAAGAATCCTCTTGCCGGTGTTTTTCTGCCTCTTTAGTGGAATCATCCTCCACTGGAACAACATTGTGTTGCTCCAATACAGTTCTTGGATTTGCTGTTCTCTACACTTTTTATGGTTGAGGTTCTATAACCTTCCCACTTCTGGTTGTGATGGCATTACATTTCTCCTTTGGGTTCACCATTGTATCGCTTGGAAAGCTTCCAACATTTCTCTCTGCTAACTATTTAGAGAGTTGCCTCACTTGATTTTCTAGATTTTTAATGGAAGCTTGAGTCACTTGCATGAATTGGCTGAACATGTTTTCAAGATGGGCAGCTTTGTCTTGAGGTGGATTTACCTGTTGCTGAGAGGGGTGTTTCTGCTCTTGGCTGGAGGTTCTTGTTAGATTTGTATCACAGCATCCATTCTTATGTTCTCCTCCACAAAAATCACAGTTTGGGGCTTGTGGTTGCTGGATGGCTCCCACATTGAAAACCTGTAATTGTTTTGTCAAAGTCTCTAACTGTTGTGAAATCAACTTATTCTAAGTAAGTAGAGCAGTATGTGTGTCATGCTTCTGTCATTTGGTGATTGGTATTCATTTGAAGCCATTATTTCAATCAATTCCATGGTCTCTTCTACAGTCTTGTATTAAGGGATCCTCTGGCTAAAACATCAATAATAAGTCTTGTGGATGGCTTTATTCCACTGTAAAACATGTGGACTTGGTGAATATCTGAAAAGCCATGATGTGGGCATTTCCTTAACAGCTCCTTGAACCGCTCCCATGCTTCATAGAGTGACTCCCCTTCTTTTTGGTTGAAGCATGAAATTTCTCCTCTCAACTTATTACATTTAGAGGGAGGGAAATACTTCATGAGGAATTTGGATACTAGTTCCTCCCAAGTAGTGATACTCCTTCTTGGTTGGACTTGAAGCCAACACTTGGCACGATCTTTTAGAGAGAAAGGGAACAACCTTAATCTGATAGCATCCTCAGAAAATCCATTCATCTTAATGGTGTTGCACAACTGCAGAAAGCTTGCTATGTGCAGGTTTGGGTCTTCCAATTCGCTTCCCCCAAACTAATCTTGCTGAATTAAATGGAGAAGTGTTGGCTTGATCTCATGACTTTTTGCAACAATAGGTGGTCTAACAATACTTGAGCTGCAACTTGTAGAATTGGGAACAACATATTCTCCCAGGGTGATTCTCCTGTGATGATTGTGCTCCTCCATGATTGACTCTTGCCCAAAATTTACTTAATTGAGTCTTTATGCTCTCCTCAGACGTCTTTGTTGTCCCTTCTTTATTTTTGCTTCTCTTCTGTTTCTTCTTGCTAACTTTTCGATTTCAGGTTCAAAAGTAAGCTCTTTATTTGCTGCACCTCACATAAACAAAGTCAAGCAAGATTAGGAACTTCAAAGAATTAATATGAAAAACAGAAAATTGTATAGAAAATTAACCAAAACTGTTCAAACTAGTAGCACTCATGGTAATGATCAATATTAAAACTCAAATCCTCGACAACGGCGCCAAAAACTTGTTGAAATAAAAACCGAAATGATGAAAGGCAAGTGCACCTTATCGTTTTTCAAAGTAAAGGATGAGAACAAGTATTGCCTCCACAGGATTTGGTTTAATTACTTGAGTTCCCACTTGTCTACTATTTGAACTAATACTATATATATTTTGGGAATGATTTGAATGTAAAGGAGCAGAAAATTGTAGATTCTAATGCTATGTAGTAATATTCTAGAATAAACAAAATTGACCAAAATAGATTCAAAAAATATCAAGTATCTATTATGTAGAAAATCTAGCACTTAATGTTCAAAAAAGTATAAGAAAATCAATTTATAAAGGTGTTAGGGTTGGAGTTCATCAAAACTTCACCTGAGTAATCTTAAACTACTACTTTGATTCAAGTTTAGAAAATATAATTGAAGGTCGAATTTCTTACGTTACTTGAAGGTCAATTCCTTGACTTATCAACTCTTTCCTCAAATTAGCAACCCTAATTCCTTAGTGATTTCTAACTAGAACAAACTTTAAGTTCGAGAACTCACAAGATCTCACAACCATTGATCTCTATTCCTAAAGTACCCGCAATTATGTCATTTACCTTGGTTCCAATTCATACTCATATTTTTTAATAGTATATAGAATCTGAATTCATTTTATAAGACCAACTCATAAAAGCATTAAGATAGAGATAAATAATCAATTGAAAGAAAATGTGCTTGGATCAATGCAGTAGTTCTAGATTACATAGGATTAGATTGGATTCCTCCTTCCCTAACTAAAATCTAATTACACATGATGAAAAATGAATAAAGAAAAGAGGAGGAATAAAAGCTTAGGATGAGATCCATGAGGTAGCATGAATTCTGCACATTGATCCCTCAACTCTGCAGATTCCTTCTCCGGAAGCTGAACCAGCAAAGAAAAAAGAAAGATATGAGCTGTAAGAGCTCTAACTACCAAGAGAGAGAAAAGTTAAATTCTGTATGAGGTGTCCCTTGCTGTAGAGGTCTGTGCTTTTTATAGCTGTTGTGCTGCCTAATTTGTGTCCAACATGGCTGCACTTCTCGTTACCAACATAGAGACTGACAGAATGTATCAATTTCTTCAAGCTTTTATGTAGCAAACATGTCCTTGGTTTATGTTGCCAACACAAGGTCCTGTGACAAATTTCAACATAGTGAAAACATTTCCAAATACAGAAGATTTATCACAGCAAACACTGAAAACTGCATATTTCAGAATTAACCAAGAGTGATCAATTTTTGTTTATTTTTCCATGACTTTGTGATCCTTTACGTTTCAATTTGCTTGTTGTTTCATCAAAATACCCTCAAATAAGTGTCATGTTGAACACTTATCAATTATCTATAAATAACATTTTTTTTTAAATATAGTTAAGACTATATCTTTTAAACAATGATAATTTAAATCTAATGTTGTTCTAAATCGAAGATTTTAAACTATAATTAGAAAATAAAGTGTAGATTTTATATAATTAAAATTTTTGTCAATAATTATCATTAGGATAAATTTAAGATATTTTATATAATTAAAATTTTATTATTATTAAATTTTTAGGACAAATTAATCTCAAATAATATTAGGTTCTAAAACTAATTATTATAAAAATAATAATTTTTAATGATATTTTAATTTACAATTAGATGATAAAGTAAAAATTTCTTATACTAATAATGTATACAATTCAATTAAAATTTTTAATATTTATCAAAAATATTTTTTTTATGTAACTACATTAACTTCACATTTTAAGTTTTACTTTTAATAATACATTTTTAGTAATTGACTATGTAATCAATTATATAACTGAGTTAACTACCATTTTTTTATAGTTAACCATTATATCTTTTTGCTAATTCATTATTCAATTTTTATAATTGATTACCGTTTGTAATTAATTAAAAAATTGATAATTAATTATTAAAAAACGTAATAGTTAACTTCATAAAAAATGATAGAATCATGTAATTCATAAGTAATTGATTATACACTTTTAATAATCGATTATCAAAAGTAAAGTTCAGGATATAGATGAATGAATTTACTGTAGTTATGTTTGATAATAATTATTAAAAATTTATATTCAAATATTTTTAAAATAAATTTTGTATCACTTTTTTTAATGAAAATTTTGTGAAAATTCTACTCCTTCCTAATGTATGATTAGATGAAAGGTATGCTAAAATTTAAGTAAATAATATACAAAATAAAGTATATTTATAAAAATTAAAAAAAAAAAATAATAATAATAATAAAGAAGAAGAAAAAGGAAGAGAAGAGTTGCTAGGACATGTAATGAAGATTTTCAATCATTCCCATACTATAACGTATGAATACACACATCAAAATAAAAAAGGACCAATCTTTGACACTAATCCAACATTTCATCCATCAAGTATGCATCTCAAGTCTAATTTAGATTCTTAACTCATTGCCAAACCTAAATTGAGAAAAGACTATGTTGATTGAGCACTATTTATGGGTTCGTCAAGATAGGTGTCTGAGCTGGTGGAATCACTCCATGATGTTTGGTCAGTGGAAATTATAGCATCAGGTGCAGATGTTTCATGTGGATAAAAAGAGGGCCTTGGAGGCATTTCAAGGCTTTCAGTTTCTCCTTCAAGCATCTCTACTACTTTATTCATTGAAGGGCGATCCTTCGGTTTCAACTGAATACACCAAAGTGCAACAATAAACATCTTTTTTGCTAGAATCTTTTCCTCCTCTGTAACATCTTCCATGTCAATCTCTTTCTCTTCTTTAAATTGATCATAGATCCATAAAGGGAAGTAATGTTGACTTGAATGCTCTGCACAAGGATTTGAGTTCTTCCTCCTACCTGCCATTTCCATCAAAAGCATTCCAAAGCTATAGACATCAGCCTTGTAAGACACTCCTCCAACATTTTTGTAGAATAGTTCTGGAGCCATGTAACCCAAAGTTCCTCTTGCAGCAGTCAACGTGACAATGCTATCATTTACAGGATATAGCTTTGCAAGTCCAAAATCTGAAACCTTTGGAATGAAGTTATCATCTAGAAGAATATTATGAGGCTTGATATCAAAATGTAGAATTTGCACATCACAACCTTGATGCAGATATGCAATCCCACGAGCAACCCCTAAAGATATTTCATATGTTTTCTCATAACTTAAAGGGACACTTCCTTCTTTAGAGAAAATATATTTATCCAATGACCCATTAGGCATGAATTCATAAACTAGAGCACGTTTTTTTCCTTCAACACAATATCCAACAAGACGTACCACATTCAGGTGATGTATTCTTCCAATGGTAGCAACTTCACTAATAAACTCTTGTCCATTAGCTATTGATTTGCTCAACATCTTTATTGCTACATCTGACCCACTTCGTAGCTTTCCTTTGTATACAGAACCAAAACCTCCTTGACCCAATTTCTTTTTGAAACCTCCGGTCATTTTCTTGATTTCTCTGTATTCGTACCTAATGGGATTTAAATTGTTGTCTAGCAAAAAACTTTCAATGTTTTCGTACAGTGATAAATGTCTTCGTCGCCACTTATAGATAAATAACCCAACTAGAAGTGCAATTCCAAATAGGTATCTTGCTGCTATGTATACTGATAGAACATTTCGTCCTATGAATACTGCTTCATCGAAATATTGTAGTCCAACTGGGTTATTCAAATATTTCGTACTAAATGTTATTCTACTCAATATTCCTGTGTGGAAATGTCATTGCAAGAGTCAGCAAATAAAGTATGTATGTTTTTATCTAATATTTTTTTTCGTATGCGAAATAAGCGTATACAAATTATAAATTAATAATGGGATAATATATAAAATGTATTACCAATTATAATGCCTTTAAGATAACCTGCAAAAGGCAAAGACCACTTTATCAAAACATGACACAGAACATCAAAGAAAAAGACCACTTAATATTCAAAACATACTTTGAATAAAAATTTTTCAAAAAATTCGTGTTTTATTTAATTATCTATAAATTGTCAAGTATTGATTAACTTTAGCAATATTTAATTTGGAGACCATTAAATACAACCAACAATTGATCGGTGTTTGATCATCAATTAAAAAATTCATAATCTTTAGAAAAATACTAATATACGTACTGGAGTTATTTCCAATTTTATTATTCTAGTCATTTTTCTTCTAGTTTTAGTACATATCAAGTTCTTAAAAAATAAATAGATAGATTAAAATATCTGACATTTATTATTTTGAAAAAATTATTTTTTCTTTAACAATTAAATTGAATTGAATACTTTTTTGTTTTAGAAATCAAATTAAATTACTCTAAAAGTCAAATATACATTGTTAATATTAATGGGAAACCAGAGAAATAAGACCAAATTAAGATGGAAAAATGAGCTTACCTCGTATATATCCTAGAATCTGAGATGGAATTCCTAGAGCACAAAATAAAATATATTAGCTTAAAGAAGACGTATTAAAGAATGTACCATTAACATTTTTAAAAATTTTATAGTATGAAGTTAAAAAATATATAATAAATATATTTCTTCTGTATTATTTTCAGAATTACTTAGTACTTATGTTAGTACTTTTTCTATCTTATTTATAAATCATTTGAACATTTTTATTTATTTCAAATTATTAACCATTTAAAAAGATATTAGTTACTTATATTTTAATAATACCCTTATTTGGTAGAAATAAATTTTTTACCAAATAAGCACGATGATAATTTTAGTATTACCTTAAAATTAAAAAAGTGTGAATGTTAACACTTTTAATAAAAACATTTTAATGAAATCAATTTCTTTTATTATACTAAATTCATATTAAGAAGAAAGCATTAGTACTAAATGATTTATAAGATAAAACAAAAAGAATATATTTTGATAAAATAATTAGTTTTACCAATTATTATGCTAAAATAAAGTATTGGAATATACTAAACAATAATATATTTTTTACTTTTAAAGCTATGGCTGGGTTATTAACAAGAATTATTCATAACAAATAAGAATACGGTTAAAAAATAATTAATATTTCAAAGAGCGAATTAATTTGAAACTAATAAGACGAGTTAAAATGGGAGAGAGGAAGTAATGATTTAAGTAATTGGAAACAGGCAGAGAAGAATTCTGACCGCACTTGGTGGTGGTATGATAGACGTAATGGCAATAACGTTGGGGATCACATTGAACTTGCTCTGTGGTATCATTGAGAAAGCAGTTGACACCCTTTCCGCATAGATCCTTACAGGTAACTGGGAGCAACCAAGACAACCAAAACCCGTCGACTAGGCTTTTGTGTATATCAGTATACGAAACGTTGAACAAATTCAGCGGCTTCTCATTTGTATATGTCGCAACCTTCAGATAGCACCCCTCCTTAATGTCCATCACACGCAAAGGGAAATCAATGGAAACTGCATACACATGTCCTCCGGAATCACAATGACCCCTATCCACTTCCACATACGAAGGATCATCACTCACTTTATTAGTACAGTTTAAGAACGCTATCGCTAGGTTTGAGAACCTTGAGTCCCTCGTATACCCCAAAGTTAGCAGATCTGGTGTAGAATAATCAGGAATTGAGATGAAACTGAAATTTCTCGAATATAAGAAATAGCGAGGAATGGAGCAAGCGCTGTCCTCCACAACCCCTGCATCAGTCAAATAGATCTTGAATCTCTTGTAATTGATATCCTGCACATGGTATTTCCCTGAAAACAGAGTTAACACTGTCACGTTCTTCACGCACTCTAATTCGTACCTTTGGAGGCCGCAACCGCGTGGGTCGCCTCTCAGTCGGAACGGATAAGTAATGTTGCGAACTTTGCCGCATGAGGAAGAACACAATGGGCGATGCTTAGCAGTGCATATTTGGTGGAATAGCACAAAAAAGAGAGCTCCAAAGGTAACCCATGACTGTGCACAGCGAGAGAAAGAGGATGAGGCAACCATTGCTAATTACCTCATATGGACAAAATCATAGTTAAATAATTCAGCACTAAAATCAACCGGAGACCATTTTTTAAAGATTAAAATATAATTTTTATTCCTACATCTGTGATACGATTTTAATCTGGTAACTAGCAAATCCTTTTAAAATTATAGCCATCCTTATTTTTAAATCTTAAAATTTTAATATTTAAATATATTTTAATTTATAAAAATTGCAATAGAAATTAATTTTAATTTTTTTACTTTTTTATTTTAACTCATAAAATTTAATTTATTAAAAATTTGTTTCCATTGTTCCTTGATATATATCTTATTATATCATATCAATTATGTATTATTCAAAAATAATATAACATGATATATTTAAATATATGATATATCATAAAAAAAATAGTAATAGAAAAGGAATATAAACCTATTATTTAAGTCATTAATGTTGATTAAATGATAAATAATTAGGATAATTTATATAAGATCTTATATTTAAATTTGATTATTTTTAATAATAATAAAAATTGAAAGAAATAAAATGCAAACCGATAAGAGAGTTTGAATCAGTTTTTCAGAATCTTTTTCAAAGTAATAAAATATGAGGAGATTTAAACAAGATAAGGAGAAGAAAGATTCACACAAAGGAGTTACAGTAATCCTCAGACGTCTTAAAGACTAAGTCAAGTCCTTGACCTACATCATGAGATTCACCATACACCAGAATCTGCATCAATAGGTATTTATGAAATTAAAATTTAATAAATTAATCTTAAGAATATTAACAATTTATCTGTTAAGTTTTAAAAGTAGGAAAAGATCATCTTAAATCGTTTAAAATGTCTGATAAAGGAGATACATTAAGCATCGTTTACTCAGACAACACCAAGCATGCATTCATAAGTATTTTGCACTTCAATCCACAAAAAGACTATTTCAATACAAACAAAAGTAAATGTTATTTTTGCTAATACTCTCTGATTCAGCTATAGAAAAAGATTACCTACAAAACAAATTTTGAACTTTCAATCACTATGCCTAAACGTGTGACAAACTTTTCCCTTGGATGTGAAAAAGTTTATCGGTTGACTTGTGCCTTGCTAAGAAAGTCTATACATAAGAAAAATAAAGCCAAAGACCAACTATTATGATTAAAAAATCTATGAAATAAAGCCAAAGACTACGACTTAAAAAATCAATGACTATATTTTTATATATTTTGGCCTAGATGACCAGGTATACAGATGAAACTGACAGATATTTTTTAAGAGACATATAATTGAAAGAAAACCGAAATGTAATTAAGCAATACCGTATATCATAAGGTATAGTCAAATTATAAAGCAGAGCATTTGATAAGCTTATTCAACTTAGATTTCAACAGCAGATTTTTTTCTAAGTCACAACCACTCCAAAAGTGTGATAGATAGACTTTACTTTGAGTCGGGACAAATTTATTGGCTGTCTTGTACATTGTTTAATAAAGTTTGTAGAAAAATAAAGATGATACGTGCGTTAACCAATGTAACTTACTCATAATCAATGACCAGAAGACTCCTTTTTTACGTTTTACCAGTGCATTTCAGTATATCTCTACTACATTATTATTAGGTAACATTTATAAAAAGAGCACTAATTTTTTTTAATTTATATTTTGTAATATTTTTAAAATTATATGTTACTAAATATCTTCTTATATTTTATTTAATAAATAAATTTTTAAATTTACTTTTTACTTTTATTTCAACCCATTTTCACCATCTCTATACTTATCCTGTCCTATTTTCTACTTTTGTGCTTCTTCTTTCTTGTTTCTATACATTGTTCCATCTTTATTTCCGTAGTTTCACTTTACCTCTTCGGTTCTTCTCACCGGTAGCATTTTTCGATGTGCAATTTTAATCTTCATTCTCTGCATACCTTCCTCTTCTGTTAGATTTAGAATTTTTTTTTAATTTTTTTTATTTTAATTTTATTTGAAGATTTAACTTATTCGAAAGTTTATTTTTAAACTTTTTTTTAAGTATATCTTTTTATTTTTTAGTTTTTTAATTGTATAAATAGATGAGTGCTGAATTAACTAATTTGATGCTTATAAGATGTGCAAAATAAATTTTCAATTAATTAATTGACTACATAACACTAAAACATCAACATCAAGAAATAAATTGTTCATCACGAATTTCTATGAGCGGTTTCTAAAGGAGTCTGAAGAAGTTTTAATCACCTCACCATTAATAACAAATATGTAGGATTTGTGAGTATAAGTTGACATAAAACAAAATATGTAAAGCTGGAAGTATAAGTTGATTAATCACCTCACGAATTTCTATCAGTTTTAAGGGTCATTTGATTATCTTTTACATGACCAATCATTAGAGTTTTATTAGTCGCAATTACTTTGGTTATTGAGAGAGGAGAAATATGCAATGAAATAAAAACATGCTAACACCAACCCATATGGTATTATATAGACTTTAAATGCCTCTTTCCCATAGTTTGTTTTATTGGAACATGGATGGAATGTTGATAAATAAAAGCAATTAAAAATATTGAAGCTGATAAAGATCATAAGCTTATATTATAAGTAAGTGGCATGAGCTGAAATAAAAAGGTATTCAAGTACTTCCTGGTTGGGGAATACTCAATGTTGATAAGGTCAACATCCGGTTTGGTTGAACTGGAGGAAGAAGGATTTTTTTACATCAGTTTTAACCATATAGAAACGACCGATATAAAAAGGATAACTTTTTATTTTAATTATCAATTAAATAATTAATATATAAAATTTATTTATTTTTACATCAGTTATATCATTTAACCAAATATTAAATATTTATATTTTTATATTGATTAAAAAAATAACTGACAGAATAAATGAAATAAATAAATAAATAAATAAATTTATAACACGTTTGACCGTCAATTTTACAATATATATATATAATAAATATTAAGTATCAAAATTCATAAAGATAAAACACATTACACTACCGTTGTACTAAAAGCAGCAATTGCAGCCATGATAGCATTATTAAAAAAATGCTCCTTAATGCAAATATTTGTAGTTATTCACCTCAGCAAATGCTCCGGTACACTGCTATATCGCTTCTATAGCACACTATTGATAACTGTCATAGATAGCTATTCTAGCTTTGATTAAAGGCAAAACATAAGAGTTTGGTCTTAAGCACACACAATCTATAAATATAAACAACAATTATAAACCCACATTCAATATTACAAATTTAAGATAATAAATTAATTAAGTCAAGTTGGATGTGTCCCCACTCCTAACTTTGTTTTTCCTTGTTCACAATAAATTATTATATTAAAGTTGCTGCCTGGCTGGACTTGGACCCAAGTTTCCAACTATACCATAAATAATTGACCGATTATTGCTTTGTTATAGATCTCAATTTTTGAAAAAAACAAAACTTAAAAATAATTTTTTTACAAAACTTAAGTACAATAAGAAGATGGTTGCGGTAATAAAAGTCAGCACGAAAATAATAAACATCACATTTAAGGAATGAAAGGGACTTTGAGGTCTAAGACAAGAAAAAGTAACAAAGTATATTACGTCGGTTACTTTAAAAAATCGATATAAATTGTGACTTTTAATATCACTTATTCCGATGATCGATATAAAAAGAATTTTTACATCGAATATTTTAGAATTGATGTAATAATTTTACTAAAAATTATAAAATACCATTGTATATCGGTTATTTAATAATCAGTGTAAAATGTTGTTGTAAAATCTTATTTTTTTACTCGTGTATATATTTAATTGGTACTACCTTGTTGTGTTTTTTTGGAAAGATATAATGGGCCTCTTATATGGTCAATTTTATTAAATTTCCTTGTTCTTAGTATACCATAGGAAATCTTAATATACCACAAGCTTTTGGAGAAAATACTCCTCATCATTCTTCATTTTCCTGTGACCACCCAGATGCATCTTGCATTAATATGAGGTTATAGTTAGATAATTCACACAACAAAATAAGTTTGGATTTTACACTTGATATAATTAAATTATGTGTTATCTTTATTTTATTATTTTAGAAAACAAGTATATTTCTAGAATAATGAATGAAGCAAAAATGACCCATTTATCACCACCGTTATTGCACCCTCACAATGTTGAGCTTATAGCCACAATGTTAAAGTGGAGATCAACTTTCTGGTCTGACTATAGCTTAAATTTGTAATGTAAAGATTAAATTAAAAAAAAATTATCTATACGACTAAATTAAAATTGTATATCACATATACAAATTGAAATTATATTTTAACCTTCTTTAAATTTTGAAATAAATGAAAACTGAACTATGTTTAACTAGCAAAGGATCATAAGCCTTTAGAAATTATTTCCATCCTTAATTTTTTTTAATCTTATAAATTTTAAGATTTAAATGTTTTAATTTTTATAAATATAATTAAAATTGATTTTAATATTTTAATTTTTATAAAATTTTAATTTTTTAAAAATTATTTCTATGTATCTTCGATATGTATCTAATTATGTCATGTGAATTGTCATTCTAAAATAGTATATAATATGATATACTTAAATATATAACACATCATAAAAAATAATAATAATTACTATTTTAAAAATATAAATTTTATTTGATCTGACTACAAGATGGATATCAATATCTAAAAAGTTGAGTACGTGAAAGGAATAAGGTTCATATATTTTCCTCGTCAAGTAAACATATAAGACAACCATCAAGTCAAATTCACATCACAAACGATGGATTTAGTAAGCTTAATATTTCAATGAGTTTTTTCTAAGCCACAACTTGTCCAAAAGTATAATGGACTTTTCTTCCCCTTGCGTGTGGAAAAATTTATAAGTTGTCTTGTAGCTTTCTAAGAGAGTCTACGGACTATAACCATATTTGAGACTAATGATAATGAATGATTAGATTTCATGTAAGACTCACGTATATGCCTAATTTCCCGGATGTAACGAACATAAAATAATTTATTATTACCAATATTTTTTTGTGAAAATTATTATAATATATATAATAAAAGAAATATAATATTAAAATTTTAAATAAGAAATTGATCACAATAGTTAGGTTCATGTCATACAGGGTGGAGGTCTAAGCTTACACAAAATAGAGAGCTCAGTGAATTTTTTATTTTTATTTTTTTAGTTTTAAGCCAACCACAATCCAAAAGTGTGAAGAACTTTTTCTTTTGGGTGTGAACAAGTTTACCCGTAGTCTTGTATCTTACTAAGAAAATCTATACATAGAAAAATCATTATAATTAGGATTGAAAATAAGTTAAATCAAATTAAATTGGATTGAACTTAATTTAATTTGATAAAAATGTATGACTTAAAATTCAATTTGACCATTCTTCTTCTTTATAAATGATCCTTGTCTTTTCTTTAAAAAACAAATTGAAATTTTTAAAAATTTCATCCCTTATATTAAATAAGAACAGTAAGTAGCGCTAAAATTACCACAATAGCATCTCCATTTTCAATTGTGATCCATTGGAGTATGAAGAGATTTAAGCCTTTTTAACCTATGACTTCGAAATTACGTTACCGGATACGTTCAATTACAAAGTTGATTCATTTTTTATATTTATCTGGGTATATTCTCTTTTTGTGATTATCTAGGTGCCTGTTACTGTAAATTGTAAACCAAAATATTAAAAGTATCCTAGAACAGCAACTAAACCATAAAACGCAGCACGAGCTGACGAAATAGTGAAGTAAATGCAAAGAGAACCTGACGCAATGTTTAAGTTGCAGAAAATTTGTGTTCTATTGACGGTATTGTTTCTGCTAGGGAAACCAGTGATAAGCAAGAAGGGATGCAGAGACAAGTGTGGACGCGTACATATTCAGTTTCCATTTTACCTCAGAAATAACAAGTTGAATCAAGCCACTGCCTATCCCCCTGGGTTCAATCTATTTTGTAACGATAAACATGAAACTGTGATGGAGCTTCCTTCTGTTCCAGTTAAATTATTTGTCAAAAATATAGATTACAAGTCACAGCGCATTGAAATCTATGACCCTCAAAACTGTCTTCCCAACGAGCTTTTAAAACTAGGCAATTCATCTATTTATCCATTCAAATTCCCATCATATGATTATGACAGAAAGCATAACTTTTCTGTCTTCCTTTGCAATTCAATGTCATGCCCGATTTTGAAATCATCTTGGGAGAATTTGATTGATCCTGAAATGATATTGTGCACCAAGGTGAATGAAATTTTGTCTGTCGAGTGGTACCCGAGGTACGGGATAGATGACCCGATAAACACTGTGTATATGGAATGGTCAAGACCCAACTGTAGTCAATGTGAAGTAAAAGGCCAGAAATGTAGATGGAAGAATGGTAGTCATGGTGAAGTTGAATGTTTCATTTGCCCAACATACGCCATTCCAACATCAACTATTTTACTCATTGCTACAGGTATGCAATCACCTTGCTTATCCTTTCATTTTTCTGAATATTTTAAATCACAGCCAAGACATCTTTCGGTTTAACATGTTGCTCTTCTATTAGTTATTTTGTCTAATAGATGAACATTTTCACTAACAGGGGGAATTGTTGGTTTGATGCTTTTGCTGCTGCTGGTGAAGGGATTGTTTCTTGTGTATGGTTATTTTAAGATGAAAGGAGAAGACCAGGCTAGGATTGAAAAATTCTTGGAGGATTACAGGGCAATGAGACCTACCAGATTCAGTTATGCTGATATTAAGAGAATCACTAATAGTTTTAGGGAAAGTTTAGGGGAAGGAGCTCATGGAGCAGTGTTCAAAGGTACACTCTCCCCAGAAATTGTAGTTGCTGTGAAGATACTCAACGAGACAGAGGGAGATGGAAAGGATTTCATCAATGAAGTGGGAACAATGGGAAAAATTCATCATGTTAACGTTGTTCGCTTGCTTGGATTCTGTGCTGATGGATTCCACCGTGCTCTCGTCTATGATTTCTTCCCAAATGGATCACTGCAGAGATTCTTGGCTCCACCGGACAACAAGGATGTTTTCCTTGGTTGGAGGAAGTTACAACAGATTGCTCTTGGTGTTGCCAGAGGGATTGAGTATCTTCATCTTGGTTGTGATCATAGAATACTTCACTTTGACATCAATCCCCACAATGTGTTAATAGATGACCGCTTCATTCCCAAAATTACTGATTTTGGATTAGCCAAGTTGTGTCCCAAAAATCAAAGTACAGTATCTGTGACTGCAGCCAGAGGAACCTTAGGTTACATTGCCCCTGAATTGTTCTCAAGAAATTTTGGCAATGTGTCTTATAAGTCTGACATTTATAGTTATGGAATGTTGCTGTTGGAGATGGTTGGAGGAAGAAAGAATACAAATGCGTCAGCTGAGGAGAGTTTCCAAGTTCTGTACCCTGAATGGATCCATAATTTGGTTGAAGGAAGAGACGTGCAAATTAATATTGAGGATGAGGAAGATGTTAAAATTGCTAAGAATCTTGCCATTGTAGGTCTTTGGTGCATTCAGTGGAACCCTGTGGACCGTCCATCCATGAAAACTGTGGTACAAATGCTTGAAGGAAATGGAGACAGGTTAGTTGCACCCCCTATACCTTTTGAAGCTACCGGTTCTTCTAGATCGAATGCTGTTGCTCCAGTAAGACACCAGAATTTTGAGTTGGAAATTATTCATGAAATGGAGTAAATGATGTCCATCACTTTTAGCTGGTTTCCTTCCTATGTAATATGTACTTTATAAAAGTTGGAATATCTATATCCGAACTATTTGTCTATTAAACATACAAGCTTAATATTTTGCTTGCATATATCAGTTTGTTCCATAAACTATGCTCCTTGATTATATTTGTGAATTTTAGTTCTTGTTTTGCCGGTTGCACATGTCGTAGCTGTCTTGAAATCCCTTGATGTAGCCTTCACAATGGACACTACAAATCTCTGCAACAAAATTAAAAGTATCATCAGCAAATGCATTGTTAGGCTTTCTCTCTGATGGATCGTATTGGTGGTAGTATTTTTATTTTCATATTTTTTAAAGAAGCCAACAAATTCATAAAAATAAAATAGAGTACTAGACAACTCTACATATTATTTAACCCGGACATCCAAAAATTGAAGTATTCCACCCCTGCTAAAACATAATTCTGCCCCTTGTGAATCCCTTTACAATGCATGTGTATACATCAAATTAGTCCCAACTAATAGAGTATCCTGACAGTAGGCAACCATAATAACAATACTACAATGATAAAAATTTGTAAAACCAATCATTTGAAAACATAGAGTCCAGAAAAATTGTGCTGCATCAACTGATAGCACATCAAAACTATTGCAGCACTTATTCTAATACCCCAATAGCAGTACATGTGAGATTTATTTTAAGCATTCCAGAGGATTTAATGGCCAACTAGAAAAAGGATACCAAACATTGTTACACGAGTCATCTTCCATGACCATGATCTGGTAGTATTGTTAAGGCATTGAAAGATGAAGAATCGGTGTAGAAATTAGAGCAAGAGAAAAGGAGAGGAAGAAAATCACAGCTTTTAAGATGGACTTAAAGTATGAATATTTCGTTCAGTTTTATTTTCAGCATACATACAGAGATTTGTTTTAAATGAAAATACAATATTACAAGCAAAAGTAAATGGGTAATACTCATTTAGCGGAACCAATTCCTCAAAACATGGGTTGTCATCCAGTTTTATTTACTACACGCTGAACAAACTATTTCCATATAAAAAAATATATATAAAAATAACTTTTGTAATGGATTTGACTTCCCATAATATCAACACTAGTCTCAATTCTAACACTCCTTGAGAGTATTCTTGAGCACTCCAAGAATTGATCTAACACCTCAAACTTCCCCGTGGAAAGTGCCTTGGTCATGATATCTGCAATTTGGTTTTCAAAATTGCAGTGCATCAAATTAACTTCTGCCGACTTCTAAGCTTCTCTAATAGCATGATATTTTACATTAATATGCTTGGTTCTTCCATTGACAGAATTTTTTTATTATAGCAATAGCTGACTTGTTGTCTACCGATATGACAGTATATTTAAGCCTTTGTTGAGGGTTGGACCACCACTCTTGTTTCCTTGAATTCCATGAGAAAACAATATTGCTAAATGAGAAAACATAATCAGAAATAATCTTGGAATCATCTGAACTTCCTACCTAGTCTCTATCTCCATTTCCTTGAAGGAGTTCACTTTCAAATTTTAAAGATCATAAACCATAATCAGTAGTACCCTTGATGTATCCCAATACTCACTTCGGTGCACTACAGTGAATTTGATTACGTGAATGCATTAGCCTAAAGAGCAAGCTTGCAGCAAATATAATATCCGGTGTGGTTGCTAATAAAAATACAAAAAAAAAAATCCAATTAAGTTTCTATAAATAGAAGCATTTACTAGCTTTCACCACCATGATTTATTAATAATTTTTCATTTGCATCCAATTGGTTGGCAATAGGCTTGCATCTATCCCTGTGAAATTTTTTTAATATCTCCAAAGCATATTTCTTTTGTGAAATGAAGAATGTAGCATTTGATTAGTGAATCTCCATTCCAAAAAAATATTTCATTTCCCCAAATTAATCATTTCAAATTCATCCTCCATACCATGCTTGAATTACCGCAAGAAAATTGAATTATTTCCTAGAAACAGTAGGTCATCAATATAGAAGGACACAATGAGCTACACTTCATTGTTTGAAGTCTTCACATTCAAAGTAGCTTCATTTTCACTTCTTTTAAAACCATTTTGTAGAAGATATCGATCAAATCTATTTTACCATGCCTTGGTTATTGTTTTAAATCATAAGGTCTTTAGGAAACTTATAAACTTATAAATCATAAGGTCTTCACTTCCAAGAACCAAAAAAGCTTTTAGTTGCTCAATAAAATTCTCTTCTTCAAGCAAACCATTCAAGAATGCTAACTTCACCCCAAAGGGATATATTTTCAAATTTAATTTTGTTACTAATGTTGCTGTCACTCTAATTTTATCATGCCTTGCTGCAGAAGTAAAAGTATTTGAAAAACATCAAATTCATGTAATCAAAAATAACTTTTTACCACCAATCTATTCTTTATAGAACCATTAGGATTGAGTTTATATCTGTAATCTCACTTAAAACTAGTTAACTTTTGATTACTTGATCTACTACAAGTTGCAAAGTTTTTTTTTCTATCATCTTCATCTCCTCCTTCATGAAAACTCTCCAACCTTCAATTTCGGTAGTGTTGTGAGTAAGTTTTATCTACAAATAATTGCATCTATCAGAGTTAGAAAGAGAGTTAATAGGACCTCCAATATTGCTCATAAAAACTAACCTAACAAGTAAAAAATTAATTAAACCTTACTTTTGAGCTCAATAAAAAAAATTTATTTTGAGTATTATGCTTAAAATAAAAATGAAAATTAGAAAAGAAAGTGAAGAAAGTCTCGAGGCAAAAGAAGCAACACAGGTAAGAATTCAATCAAGCTATCATAAATTAAATTCATAATTTTCTATTGGAGTAAACATTTAGAATTTGAATCGTTGCAAGTTTAGATAATTAAGTATCACATAAAATTTCTAAATTAATTTTAGAGAATCGAAATCACCAAACCTTATAATAAAATCCTATAGTCCAATTAAATTTTGCATAAAAATTAAAGAATTAAATAAAACTTAACTTTTAAAATGTAACAAGTAAGATGAAATGAAATTAAACATCCAATTTCAAAATTTCAAGCAACAGATGATCAATTAAGAGGAAAAAATAAGAAATTGCAGTATAATTCAATTGTAAAAACAAACTTCAAATCTTATATTTATGAAATTATAATTAACGAATCAATCAAATAAATTAATCTTTCATGAGATTTGTTATAGTAGAAATAAGAAGAAGAAAATTTAGAACTAAAATTTTATTGAAAATTTGAAATATGTCCCTAAAGTGACTCAAGCTTGACACATGGCATATATTTAATAATAAAAGACTAAAATTAATCTATTTTAAAATACAAGGAATCAAAACTAAATATTTTTAAAATATGAAACTAAAATCAAAAGTGACTAAACAACTCTACATATTATTAATTTCAAACATCCAAAAAGTAAAGCATTTCACTCCCTCCTAAAATATTATTTTGTTCCTGTGAATCCTTTTACAATGCATGTGAATCCTTTTACAATGCATGTGTATACATCAAATTTGTTGAACTTTAATTCTAAAACCTTATCTTTCATAATCAAACTGTACAATTCATGAAATTTCAATGAAAAAAAACGAGATCTTCTTATAACATTAATAATACTGAATATAGAATCATTATAAAGATTACACTAGCACACAATTTATACAAATACATAATTATATTTAACAAATTCTATATCAACATATAATTAATATAAATTTGTTCATATATATATATATATATATATTAATTTATGTTTCTAGTTCTATTAAAAAAGTCAAATTCTCAATATCTAATTTATTTGTTTTATTTATAATAATAAATAAAATTAATAATAAGTTATATTTTTTATTTTAAAAAATGTTTTATTGTTTGTTTCCAACAATTTGTACAATAGATAGTGAAAAAAATAGTTACTTTTTTTTTTATTTTTTTTAACTATTTCTAATACAAAATTTTAAAAACATAAATTAATTAAAAATAAGAACATTTTTATAAATAAAAAAAATATTTTTAAAAACCAAATATCATCTAAAATTTTTCAAAGTTTAACTATTTCATTTAGATTTTTTTTTATAAATATAGATAAATAT
The DNA here is from genome assembly GCA_026541065.1 of Canavalia ensiformis. Taxonomy (NCBI): domain Eukaryota; kingdom Viridiplantae; phylum Streptophyta; class Magnoliopsida; order Fabales; family Fabaceae; genus Canavalia; species Canavalia ensiformis. Next base: position 97,105 of record JAMKYM010000035.1, on the reverse strand, counting down.
ATTTTAATTTATATTATTGGTGTAAATTTAAAGCAGAAAAAACATATTTAGCCACATTGCTCTCTTTAGCTTTATTTTTTATAGTGCATTTTAAAAAGATACTAGATTCATACTTTACTGAAATTGTATGCCATATTTTTTTACTCATATACAACTAGGGATCCAAATAAACAAGGTCATCTGCTAAATGAACAAGCTTAAATCCTAAACCCTAAATGAACAAGGTCATTTGTTAGAGATTTAAGACTAACTTGGCTTGTCTAACTTGATTCGATTCATTTAATAAATAGACAGATTTAAGTTTCTTAAAAAATTTTTTTAGATAAACAAGTCATATTTAACTTTGCTAAAAAATCCATTTAACTTATTCAAGGGTCTATTTATCTTTATATATATATATATATATATATATATATATATATTATATTTATATTTAAAATCGGGATCTATTGACACCGATGTTAAACTTCTTTGTACTTACACTAACTTAATAATGTTATATAAAATACAAAATTTACTAATACAACTGTTGAATTATATTATAATATCTAGTAGATTATATATATATAATTCACACAAAACAAAAATTTATAAATACTTTAATCGATGACTTTATTTTAACGACTCATATTATTTAAATATATGTAACTATCAATAATTAAATAATATACGTACAAATTTTTAAATTCTTTAAAATTTGATATACATGATCTGTTAAATATTATAACATGATTCAACGGTTAGATTAGTAAATTTTATATTCTATATAAGATTATTAAATTAATATAAATGTTAAAGTTTAATATTTGATGCTAACGAATCCTTATTCTTATATTTAATATATTATATTTATATAATATTAATACATTTATATAATTTATTAAAATTTTTAATTTTAAACAAAAAGAACTAAATATGTATACATTATTTTAATTTTAAATAAATATTTTATATTTTATTTTAATTTTTATGTATATCTAAATTTATATATATATATTATATTACATTTATGTGTTATATATATATATTATTATATTTATACATAATTAATATTTAATATATATATATATATAAATTATATAATTAAAATTACAAATCTTTTATTTGATTAATTTTAAAATTTATATTTTTTTTTAATTAATTATTTATATAAATTTTAAATTTATTTCATAAATTTAAATCTTAATTTTTTTAAAATTATACTTAAACATTAAAACCCTAAATCAACTCAACCTTTTTTTTAAAAATTGTAGCAACATTTACGTCAATAAATTTAATGCTTGCACATGCGAAGGTTGTAGTTTGAGACTATTATATGCAGTTGACTTGAAAACTTCAAAGTAGCTGTTAGTTTTGAATGGCATTATTTTCTGGACCAATAATAATTGACCTGACACGAAGAGTGAATCAATTGTAATAAATGATTACCTGGCATGGAAGCTATATGGGATTTTTATAAACATTTAAAAATAGTAAATTAAGATAGAAACAAAATATAATATAATAAAAGATATAAAAAATAAAATAAAACAAACATATTAAAATATAGATAATTAGAAGATGGATCATAGTGTTGTACGTTACTCTTTCAATCATCACCGTCCAAATCGCATCCATGGAGTGGCCAGAGAATGAATTGCACAATTGCTCCTTTGGGTCGTCACACCGTCCAAACCGATCCAAAATTTTGCACAATTGCACCTTTGTACCTGTTCTCGAAATTTTGCAATAGTTAAAATAGGTTATTTTCCACTATTGCAAGGAAAAGGAGCCTTTCCAGAGGAGCCCACAAATGATCAAGAGTTGTTTTCCTGTCGGAGTTATGGATTAAAAAAAATGAATTTTTTTTAAACTATTATTATTATTTTTAAAAAAAGACTAAACTATAAATTTCAAAACTTTAAAACTTTAGGTGGTACGTAAAATCTTAGGACCTTCCTACAATCGTTTAAAATGGTTAGTGAAATTAGATTAGGAATTTTTTACTTCTTTTAAACACTTTCTTTTTTAATTCAATTAAAAAAATAATAGGATGTTTAAAATTAGAATAATTTACATAATATAAAAATATTTTTCTGTTTTATGTATGTTATCTATACTTTATTTGAATACGAAATAAAATAAAGAATAAAAATAAAAATAAAAAAATTATAAAAATTATTTAAATTGTATAATTTTTTAATAATAATAAAAATTATTTAATATAAAATAAAAAGATTTTACTTAAATATTTTTAAAATAATAATTTATCTTTATTTTTGTTATATAAAATATATTAAATACTAAACAAAACTCACCTCTTCCATGCATTTCCTTTTTTCTACTCTCCTACTTCTTTTTTCTAAACTCACATAATTCAGGGTGTAAAACTTAATTTACTGGATTCTACATTATTTTCTCATTAAAAAAAATATTGTTAAACAAGAATTTTTTTACACTAATTAAGTTGTTATTCTATAAATAAAAAGTTAATTAATGTTATTATCTATATTAAATTAACTATCATCGTCAAATTTTTCATAAATTTTTATTAATTAACTGTTATCGTCAATGTAATGGATATAATAAAATTAATTTTAAACTTCTAAAATTATTATTAAAAGAAATTATTTTAAAGTAATACCAAATAAAAGAGAATAAATATTGTTTTATTTTAATATTTTTATGTATCTTAAATTCTTTATCACTTTTCAATATTAAGAAGACCATAAACTGTAAATATAAATGTAAGCATAATTAATCCGATTAAAAAATATTTGAATTTAAATAAAGATTTATCGACCATAAAGAAAATAAAAAAATAATTAAATTCATGTTAATAATTTAATATAATTATGACTCAAGTGAATAATATTTGAGAAAAAATAAATAAATTTATGACCCTTATTTGCATAATTTCAAGAGAATTTAGCTAAATAATAAAAACATAATATTTGAAAAGATTTGATATTTATTTTATTAAAATTTGTATAAATTTTAGTTTAAAGTGTTACTTGATTTAATTTTTAATTTTATAGAGTTTATTCAAATTATTTAATCAAAATTTGTTAATATTTAATTATAATTTATATTAAATTGTATTTAATATTTGATCATATATTATAATAAAATATTATTAAAATTTACTTATAATTTTTTAATATTGAATAGATTCTATTATAATCTGATCATAATTATTTTATTATATTCTATTTATTATTATAATACAATATTTATTATTTTGGCTCAAGAGTTTTAAATAATAACGAATAAATATTGTGGCTACTCGCCACCGAGCATATTGTCTATAAATGACAATTTTTCAAGAAATATAGTTAAGACCGAAAGGTTCCTTCAAATGATAATTTGAAACCAATGTTGTTCTTGTCCTAGATTGAAGACTTTAAACTATAATAAGAAAATAAAGGGTAAATTTTATATAATTAAATATTTTTGTCAATGATTATAATTATTAAAATAAATTTAAAATATTTATATAATTAAAATTTTTATTATCATTAAATTTTTAAGATATATTATCTCAAACATTTCCAAAATAATTATTATAAAAAATAAAAATCTTTAATAATATTTTAATTTATAGTTAAATAATAAAATAAAAATTTCATATCTTAAAAATGTATACAATTCAATTAAAATATTTTAAATTTTATAAAATATATTTTTTTACATAACTAGTAAATTCATTTATTTATATCTTAAATTTTTCTTTTAATAATTGATTATATATTTTTCATAATTAATTATAATTATTATATATTAATTATATAGCTAAGTTAATTATATCTTTTATAAAATTAACCATTATAATTTTTTAGTTGATTACTTTGTAATTATTAATAAAAATTGATAACTAATTATTAAAAAATACAATAGTTAATTTTATAAAAAATAATAGAATTATGTAATTGGTAAGTAATCGATTACATGTTTGATAATCGGTTATTAAAAGTAAAATTTAGAATATAGATAAATAAATTTGCTGTAGTTATATTTAGTAATAATTATTAAAAATTTATATCTAAATATTTTTAATCTCAAAATAAATTTTGTATTACTTTTTTTAATAAAAAATTTGTGTTAATTTTACTCTTTTCTAATTTATGATTAAATAAAAAATATATTAAAATTTGAACAAAATATATACAAAATAAAGTATATTTATAAAAAGTTAAAAGAAATAATAATAATAAGAAGAGGGGAGGAAGAAAAAATCATATGTTAAAGAGTTGCTAAGAACATGCAATGTAGATGTTATAATTTTCAATCCTTCCCACAGTATAAAGTATGAATACAGATCAAAATAAACAAGGACCGATCTTTGGCAGTAATCCAATATTTCATCCATCAAGTATGCATCTCAAGTCTAATTTAGATACATAACTCATTGCCAAACCTAAATTGAGAAAAGACTAAGTTGATTGAGCACTATTTATAGGTTCCTCAAGATAGGTGTTTGAGCTGGTGGAATCACTCCATGATGTTTGGTCAGAGTTGATTTCATCACCTTGTTCATAAATTTCATCTGGATAAAAAGAAGGTCTTGCAGGCAATTCAAGGCTTTCAATTTCCCCTTCAAGCATTTCCACTACCTTGTTCATTGAAGGACGATCACTTGGTTTTAATTGAATACACCAAAGTGCAACCATGAACATCTTTTTTGCTATAATGTTGTCCCCTTCTGAGGCATCTTCCATGTCAATATTTTTCTCTTCTTTAAATTGATCATAGATCCAAAAGGGGTAGTAACCTTGACTTGAATGTTCTGCATCAGGATTTGAGTTCCTCCTCTTACTTGCCATTTCCATCAAAAGCATTCCAAAGCTATAGACATCAGCCTTATAAGATACTCCACCAATATTTTTGTAAAATAATTCTGGAGCCATGTAACCCAAAGTTCCTCTAGCTGCAGTTAAAGGAACAATGCTATCATTCACAGGATATAACTTTGCAAGTCCAAAATCTGAAACCTTTGGAATGAAATTGTCATCTAGAAGAATATTATGAGGCTTGATATCAAAATGAAGAATTTGCACATCACAACCTTGATGCAAATATGCAATCCCACGAGCAATTCCAAGAGATATTTCATATGTTTTCTCATAACTTAAAGGGACACTTCCTTCTTTAGAGAAAATGTATTTATCCAATGACCCATTAGGCATGAATTCATAAACTAGAGCACGTTTTTTTCCTTCAACACAATATCCAACAAGACGTACCACATTCACGTGATGTATTCTTCCAATGGTAGCCACTTCACTAATAAACTCTTGTCCATTAGCTATTGATTTGCTCAACATCTTTATTGCTACATCTAACCCACTTCGTAGCTTTCCTTTGTATACAGAACCAAAACCTCCTTGACCCAATTTCTTTTTGAATCCTCCGGTCATTTTCTTGATTTCTCTGTATTCATACCTAATGGGATTTAAATTGTTATCTAGCAAAAAACTTTCAATGTTTTCATACATTGATAAATGTCTCCGTCGCCACTTATAGATAAATAGACCAAGTAGAAGTGCAATTCCAAATAGGTATCTGGCTGCTATGAATATTGGTAGAATATTTCGTCCTATGAATGATGCTGCAGAGAAGTAGTGTAGTCCTACTGGATCATCCAATTGTTTGGTGCTAAATGTTATTCTACTCAATATTCCTGTGTGAAAAATGTCATTGTATGATTCAGCAACTAAATAATACTTTTGTCTAATCAACGTTTCTTTTTTAAATAAAATAACCTTATAAATTATAAATTAATAATGGGGTGATATATAAAATGCATTACCAATTACAAAGCCTTTGAGATAACCTGCAAAAGGCAAAACACCACTTTATCAAAATATAATACACAAAACATCAAAGACAAAGAACATTTAATATTCAAAACATACTTTGGATAAAACAGTTTTCACAAAATTAGTTTATTATTTAATTATCTATAAGTTGTCAAGTGTTTATTAACTTCCGCAATATTTAGTTTGGGGACCATTAATTACAACCAATAATTGATCAGTGTTTGATCATCAATTAAAAAATTGATAATATTTAGAAAAAATATTAATATACGTACAGGAGTTATTCCCAATTTTAATTCTAGTCACTTTTCTTCTATTTTTCTTTTACAATGAGTCCTCCAAAATTTAAAAAATATATAGAGAGATTTATCCTTTAAATATTATTAGTGATTAGTTTTAAAAATTATTAATTTAAGTAGATATATTAAAATATCCGACATTTATAATTTTGAAAAATATTTAATATTTTTCTTGAAGAATTAAATTGAGTTCAATAATCTTTGTTTATAAATCAAATTTAGTTACTCTAAAAGTCAACTCTACATAGCAAATATTAATGGGAGAAATAGCTGCACGAGATAAATAATAACAAATTAAGATGGGAAAATGAGCTTACCTTGTATATATCCTCGAATCTGAGATGGAATTCCTAGAGCACAAAATAAAATATATTATCTTACACAGTAATTGTCAAAAGAAAAGTTTCTTCGTTAAAAAAAATTAAGTTTCTTACTATTTATTTATGCATAAATTATAATAATAAATATGTAAAATTTTCTAATGATGTAAACATAGCTATATATATACTTAAAAGCGACATTCCACTGCAGTTAATCTCATAATGTTTAAAGGGTGATGTTAGCAGCATTTTTAGTATATTTTTTAACATATTTTTTATTATTGTTTAATTTTTCAGAATTAAATATTTTAATAAAAATAATCAATTATTGGAAATATATTGAAAAGTATGTTGTTAATATTATTTTAATATTTTACAATTTGAAAATATATAATAAATAATATTCCTTTCATCTTATTTTAAATGTCACATATTGTATAGTATTTCAATTTTGTCTCATTTTCTAAATTACTTGAGCATTTTTTATTTATTTCAAATCATTTTTATTTTAAAATATGATATTAATTATTTATGTTTCAATATACCTTTAATTATTAAGAATAGTTCTAGCCAAATAAAACTATAATAATTTTAATATTACTTTAAAAGTAGAAAAGTGTTAATATTTATTTAGTATATGTATATATTAAAACTTTTAATAAGAATGTTTTAGGAAAATTAATTAATTTATTATACTAAAATATACTTCCGCCATTTTATATTAAAATGTATATATTTTAAATGATTTATAATATGAAAAGAGAGGAACACATCTTAAAAATATAACTAGATTACTAAGTATTATGTTAAAATAGAGTATTAGAATATACTAACTAATACCACCAAAATTTGAAAATAACATAATATGTTTTTACTTTTAAAATTATTGGAGATCTTGATAATAAATAAGAATATTAATAATAAAAATAATGAATATATTTTGACTATTTTAGAGACAAAAATAATTTGAAACAAATAAGATATGGTAAAAGGAGATTGAGGAAGTGATGATTTACCTAATTGAAAACAAGGAGCGAAGATTTCCCACCGCACTTTCAAGAAGGTACGATGGTCGTATTCGCAATAACTTTTAGGATGGCATTGAACTTGCTCTGTGGTTTCATTGAGAAAGCAGGTGACACCCTTTCCGCATTGATCATCACAAGCAACTTGGAGAAACCAATATAACCAAAATCCCTCGACTAGCCCTTTGTGGATATCAGCATACGATACGTTCATCGTTTGCCAACCCAACAAACTCTGCAGCTTATCACTTGCATACGTGGCAGCCTTCAGACGGCACCCCACCTTAATGCTCTCCATCCTCGAAGAAAACCCCATCGTCGAAGAATAAGGAAAAGAGGGAAGTGCATAGAGATGGCCTCCGGAATCACAATGAGCCTTATCCACTTCCACATAGAAAGGATCATCACTCACTTTATTAGTACAGTTTAAGAACGCTATGCTTGGGGGGCTTCTGTACCACGAATAAGCATACCTCAAACTTAGCAGATCTGGTATAGGATAATGAGGACCTCCACTGAAACTGAAATTGTCGTCGTATAAGAAATAGCGAGGAATGGAGCAAGCAGTGTCGTCCACAACCCCTGCATCAGTCAATTGGATCTTGTATTTTTTATAATTGATATCCTGCACATAGTATTTCCCTGAAAACAGAGTTAACACTGTCACGTTCTTCACGCACTCTAATTCGTACCTTTGGAGGCCGCAACCGCTTGGATCGCCTCTCAGTCGGAACGGATAAGTAATGTTGCGAATTTTGCCGCATGAGGAAGAACACAATGGGCGATGCTGAGCAGTGCAGATTTGGTGGAATAGCACGAAAAAGAGAGCTACAAAGGTAACCCGTGATTGTGCACAGCTGGAGAAAGAGGATGAGTCTATCATTGTTACCTCTGTTCGTCTACGAGAACAAAATAGCAGTTAAATAATTCAACGATAAATCAAGCGGGGACCACTCTATAAATTTATTTCCCATATTCCACTTTTGCTAAGAAAGTTCGTTCAAACTAAAAGTTGAAGACGCGCTTTAACAAATGTAATACATTTGAGGAGGCAGGCAACCGTGCTTCTCCGTTCATTTTCCGACAAATATATCGTCATTATTATATTTTAAAATAATGATATTAAAAATCATATTTACAAAATTATCCATTAGAATCTGTTTATTGTCTAAACTTTTAAATGCTTTTATAGTAAAAGAAAAATATAAAATTATTGATATAAAAATATAACTGTTTAAAATTTTCTTTTACTCAAAAACTATTCTAAATTTTAAAATACAAAATTCATCTTAAAGGATAAATTTAAAATTCTGGATAATTTTTTAATAAAATAAAAATTTAAATAGTATTAATAAAAATATTTAAAATATAAAATATGACTATTTAAAAATTTATTTTATCAAAAATTCATTAAAATTTTTAACATATTAAAATAAATTTAAAAAATAACTTCAAATTTTGAATACTCTTTTAGTAAAAAAATATAAATTATTAATAGATAATATTTAAAACATAAAAATATAAATATTTTAATTTTATTTTTACTAAAAAGTAGTACAAAATTTTAAAATACTAAAATGATCTCGAATGATTATTTTAAAATTTTTAATCGTTTTTTATTAAAATAAAAACATAAAATTATTAATGAAGATATTTAAAACATAAAATTTTAATTTTTTACTACAAAATCACATAAAATGTTAAAATTTTAAATTAATTTCATAGAAATTTTAAAATTTTGAATGATCTTTTAATAAAAAAATTATTAATAGGAAATATTTAAAATAAAAAATAAAAAATATTTAAAATATTATTTTACTAAAAGCTTATTCAAAATTTTAAAATATTTAATAAATTTCAACATAACTTAAAATTTTTTAATGATATATTAGTAATAGAAAATATAAAAATTATTTCTGTAAAATTTTAAAATATAAAAATATAAGTATTTAAAAATTTCTTTAGTAAAAAAACATGCAAAATTTAAAAATATTAAATTAATTTTAAAAAATAATTTTATAAATATAAATTTTTATCATCATTATCATAAAATATAATAATAATGTTTCACGTTTTAGCAAAATTAATAAAAAAATATTAATTTCCTTCAAGTTTATAAAACATAAAAAAATCACATTTTTTATTTCTTTCTTTCGTCTCTCACAGATAGGATTCAAACTCTTTCCAATGATCGTTTTTCCTATTTGTTAAAAAAGTTTTAAAATTTTTTAAAATTTCAACCCTTCAATTACAAGAACAATAAGTAGGGTTAAAATTACTATAATAAAATTTTCATTTTCAATTATAAAGTTTGAGGTATTTTTCTTCTATTATTTTGTTAAATTTTATTTTTTTATAATTACTCTATATCAATTTAGTGGAATAAAATTGATACTAATATTTGAGAGAAAGAAAAATTTTACTGTATGTCAATAAACGATAAAAATCTTTTAGTGTAAAGAAAAATTATAAGTATTCTTAAGTTGATTCTTACTTTTGTAACAAATACATTGCATGGAACAAGACAATATTCATAGAAATGTGAAAATATTTGAAGAAAATTTATACATCAAAATTATTAAATAATCATCTATATTTAAAGATAAACTTATATACACTCACAATGGAAGATGAAATTAATCCAAATGATCATATTAATGAGTTTAACCATCTAATTTATCAATGATCAGACATAGGATAAAAGATAACTAATAAAAGTAATCAATTATTTTGTTAATTTTTTTATTTTAATCAGATAAATCATTGGTGAGATCCTCACTAATTCAAAGAAATACAATCAAGCTTAAATTTGTAAATAATTTTTTTAAAATAAAAAATTCTCCTATATTAAGAAAAATATCGCAACTATTACTATTCAAATAAAAAAAAGAGTGTTGCACTTAAATGCTAATTTGAATTACTGTATAAACTTGATATCTTGATATCGTTATTAGAATGTTTCAAGAAAAAAAAAACAGAGAGATGCACCAAAACAAAAATAAAATATGATAATGAGCCGCTGCAAGGATAATGTTCTATTACAAGTTATATTTATATATAATAATTATATAATTCAAAAATTTTATCAATGGGCATCTCCGTTCTCTCTCCTCCAAAGCTGCAATCACGATCTAGCCACAATTCTGTCCCAGCTTCATTGGTGGTGACCTCTCCCGAGCAGCAATTGGCGCAGGTTACGTTAAAACACAAGTGGCGTTCAGTTGTTAACTACTATTTCACATATTTTCCACAGGGGTAGGACTCAATGACCCTCCACCATCTATTCCAACATTGAGGGAAGGTCTTAAGTGTCTATGTAGTTACTACTATTTCACATATTTTCCACTAGGGTAAGATTCAGTGGCCCTCCACTGTCTATTCCAACATTAAGGGAAGGTCGTAAGCGTCTATGTAACAAGGATTTCAATAGGCAAGAGAATTGTTTTGGCTTTGTGAAATTTACAAATGTTACTTTTTCGACAATCTTGGAAGTAGCCTTCAATGGTGTTTGGATTGGGACATTCAAGCTATGTGTTAACCTAGTAAGATATGCACAAGGAGGAACTATTGGTGGGCGCAGTCAAAACCATGGTACACTTGGAAGGAAGGAGGAAGTGTGTTATTCACCAAACCATTATGGGAAAGTTGGGCAATTGAGTGATAAACCTACCGCTAACATCGAAATTAGGCTCCAAGTGTCTTTAGATGAGACTGAAAAAGTGGTCAAGATGCTACATTAGGGATTTGCTGCATCTAGAGGATGTAGTGATCTTGAATGATAAATTCACATTAGAAGGAATTCTCCCCCTCATAGCCATCTCCTTGGATGGTTCAAAGGTTCTGCTAGTCCACACATTAATGAGGATATAAGTTTTCTGATATAGGAATTTCCTAAAACTTTTAACCAATGGTTTGTTGACGTTCACTCATGGATAGAATCAGTGGTTTCAAAGGACCACTACACTTTCCTAATTGCTTTCCACACATCATAATACAATATACATAAGATAGTTTAATACTAAATATTATTAGTTAGGATGCTTGCATCCATCTATTTACAAACATTTACATTATTGGCATGACTTCAAACTCTTCTAATTCCTTGAGACAAACGGTGGGACCAACAAACCTCCCTAAGCCTAGTGGTGAAAACATTCCAGCCAGATGCTCTTGTCCAAAGACAAGAACGTCCCCTCAGACATCTCTTGATAAGCGCAGAATGGGTATGACATTAGATAGGGTGAGCTCCTTTGCAAGGACCACACATGAGACATACTATGGTAGTAGGATAGAGTTTAGGGATCTGTCTCGTCCTCTAAGGAAGAAGACCCCTCAGCAATAGCAGTCTACTGCCTCCGGTACCCGGGAAGAGGCGGAAAAACTTGGTTCGAATGAAAGGCCTTTAGGGAAATCGCAAAACCCATGGTGGTGAAGTTTGGGTTCAAGACTTTTGTAAGGAAGAGATGTCCTAGAGAAATATATCCTAACATTGGTTCGGGCAGTAATCAAAATCCCATCGGGGTTTGCAATCCAATCTGCGTGACTAATATCTATGTAAACCACCATCGTCGCAAACAACATGATCTTCATCTGGAAGAAATTGGGAAGAGAAGTGAGAAACTAGGTTTCTTAATAGGTTTTCTACTATATTTTTAGTATCATCACTTTTATCCCAGCCACTTTAGTTTATTAGAAAAATCATGACATGCATACAAGATTGCTTTTAATCTTTTAAAAACATCCTATTGAAGTGAGTTATTTTTATATAGAAACAAACTCATTGTTTATGCATATATCTATCTTAACTTCATAAGTTTGGGATCACAATAAAGATATTATTTGACTTAGATTATTTTATGTCTTAAACTTTATCTCTATCATTTCTCTATTTCATAACTTTGGGGAATTATAGATTTAGTTCCACAACTTTAAGGAAACATTTAGACATAGACACATATTTAAAATAGCCAAACAATATCTTTTCACTGAATCTGCTACTCTACCTTCTAATACTAAGGATATGAGTTCATTCCTAGGTGATTGTCACCATCTTATAAGGTGTGAAGAACCTTTTTGTCTTCACAGAGAAGGATTTTTGGAGAATCCTTTTACCACATCTTCAATATAGCTCTAGGTGCCCACTAAAATATGATGTGCACAAGGCATATTAAGAGTAGATTAAATTTTCAAATAAGTTTTCTTTAGTGATCCCTTAAATCTTTTAGGTTCATTTTAATGGCTTCCAAATAATTATGCATGCTCAACCAATATCGAGCCAATATGATATGCACAAGTAGGTCTCAACTTCTAACACATCATCAATCATAAATACTCCTCATACATAACATCATCTTTTCAACACTTAGGAGAATTCTGCTGTAAATAAGTGGTGATATTATCTTGTAGGTTGAGGCATGTGACAATTGTAAATAATTGGTGATATCATCTCGTATCACAACATTGTCCTCGGATTTGATTCACCCCCATGATTCAGCCCCTTTTATAGTAAAACAAGAAACACAACTAGTAAGAATGATAATTAGGTAAACAAGGTCAACTAGTAAGAATGATTTGTAAAAAAATCTTTTTAGATAAACAAGTCAGACCTAGACTTATAAAAAAACCTATTTAACCTATTCAGGGGCCTATTTATATTTATATATTATATATTTATATTTATTTTAATATATTATATTTATATAATATTTTTTATATTTTATTTACATAATATTAATATATATATGTTTTAGGCCTATTTAATGGCCTTTTTTATCTTATAGGCTTTAAGTTTACAAGCTTTTTTTAATTAATTATTTATATAGACTTTAAGTTTATTTATTGATTTTTTTTGTAATGTAGGCTTTTAAACATGCTTTATTTAAATCAGGGGTGATAAAAAAAAAAACCTTTAACAAGTAACAAGCCCCCAGACTCAGGCGTCAAAATTTTTAAACAGGCCAAACTTGAACACTCAAAGCCTAGCTCGGCTCAACCTACTTCTATCCCTAATGATAATTTAGGATATCTAGCAATATTATAGATTTTCGAGTATATCGAACATATAGAAATAGAAAGAGTAGTCTCCTTTATATAGGGTGATACTTTCCAAAATATTAATCTGCCTATAAATATAATAAAATATCATTTAAAGATTTTAATTAAATTAATTTAAATTCAAACAAAATTTTAAATGAACTATTAAAATTGATAATTAATTTGATTCAATGTACATAATAATGAAGGATGGTTACAAAATATATAATTAAAGGTTTAATTGGCAAAATTTAAATGCGCAATCAAAATCATAATTATATTTTAAATTTTAAAATCTTTTGAAATATTCATTTTTTACAACAATCCTCCACATATTTCAAAAGTCTTTAAGAAAAATTAATAAAATAAAATATATAAAATAAATTTTGTTGGATTCACATCATGAGTGTAATGAATCAAATCTGGTGTCTTTTAGACTATGAATCAGATACTAGACAAATAAATTTAACATAGAGTGTTTTGGTGAAATAAAGCTTTTATGAACCAAAAATACTTTGACGTAAGTTAGAGGTCCACCTATCACATCACATTCTCATCATTCTTGCTCGTTTTCACTAGTTTTTCACAAAATAGGCCATGTGCATGCCTTGTAATTCATGAGTATTGTAGAGATTGTGCCTCAATCTCATACAAGTGGCCCCACTTGACACTCATATAGTTGACTTCATCGGTTTTCTTTTGCATTTTATCCACCACCCATAAGGGAGATGATAGTCATTAAAAACATTAAATGCAACCTAGCACATCTCATATCATATAAATGAAAAATAAGTAGTTGTGCTAGAAGACCAATAATAACTTGTTATTATCCATATGAACCTTATTCATGGGATAATCACAAAGGTTGAGTTCCTTTTATTGTTGATTTTTTTGGCTAAATCTTCATTCCCCTTGATATCATTCACTAAGCTTTTTCTTTGTGAGAAATGTAGTCAAATTAATCTTTAACTTTACATTAATTAGGATCCATAATTATTTAATAATTATTCACAAAATTTGATGTATATGTACATATCTCAATTTAATTTGTCAATTGGTTTTTAAATATTGCTTATTAGCTATCATAATATATTTATACAATATATTTACTAAGAAATTTTTTTAGTACTTATTTCACATTCTCTTTCAAGTAAATAATAATAACTTGGTCTCCATAGTGTATTTTATTATTTATTTAAAAATTCAAATCATGATATCTCTTTTAAGATTAAAATAACTCTATTTACAATTTATTCTCATACAAATCAAATTTATTGACCATCACTATATTATTCTAATATAGTGGAAAACTCAATAATACCATAGTGCATGATATTCCTCAAATATTAAATGAGTATCACAAATATAACAAAAATACTTTTTTATAAACTCATAATATTCATTGATCTTCTCAAATATTTTATCATACTCATATTATACAATAAGATCATGTATATATTTCATTTTGTTACGTGTCAACATTATAGGAGATTCTCAATGATATAATTCTAATTTCTGAAAAATTTCTATTATGATTTTATGATATTATTAAACCTACCACTTCCTAACGATTTCAAAATTAATACAAAATATTATTTGTTTCATCGATACATAATAAACTCAAATACTTATTAACTTTTCAAATTTATGGCACGTATAAAATTTAATTTATATAAACATGTCTCATGATAAATTATGCACAATTGGAATTTATCTTACTGTATAAAGCATCAATTATATTATATAATAAACATATTACTGTATTCATACTGCATGATCTTTCCAAACTTTTGATATAATCATAATATCATATGTTAATTGATATAAACATCAGTATAAGAATACCATACAAAAAGAATTCAAATAGCTCATAACTCTTCTATACAATCACAATATAAATTTTCATCAAATTAAATTAAGCAAAATAGAGTATGATCACATTTATATCTCATCTGTGTATGGAAAACTTTTTTTTTCACATAATTCAATAAGATCTTAATTTTTTTCCTGCATAATCCAATATTTAATTTCAATATTATAACCAAGTAAATATATTTATAAGCTTTGATAACACTTTATATTTGCAACAAATAAAAGGTAAATTCACATATCAATCTTTAAGATAATGTCATCACATAATAATAACATAGCAAGTCTCTTTTTTTGTTATTGTTTATTATATTGATGGATATCTCAAACCAGTGAGAATAAATTTAATACAATACTAAGAAATAAGAGAATTAGTGCTCAACATGTTAAGAAAATTATCTTTTGAAATAAAAAAAATTAAAAAGAAAAACCTTCATATATACATATAAAGGAATTTTCATAACATAATATGCATAATATCTTACAAATTTGATTCATATTTATGGAGATAATTAATCTATTTTATTAATATTAATAATATTAATATTATTTTAAATCAACTTTCAATTTAATAAAATCAATATTAGATTTATATCGATTTAATAACATTTGTATTAGTCAAAAACAACAAAAACAATAATTAAAAGATATTTAAAGAATTAGAACAAACACACCTATATAGAGATAGTATCGAATCAAATCCTTGAGATCTTTGTAAATAATTGGTGATATTATGTTGTAGGTTGAGATATGTGACAGTTGTAAATAATTGATGATATCATTTTGTAAGCTAAGGCGTATGACAACATTATTTTCAAATATTTGTGCATTTAGTGCGTGATCCTCATAATTCAACATCCCCTTGTGTAATAAAACAAGAAATGCAACCAGCAAGAATGATAATTTAGGACACCCGCGATATTAGAGATTTTCGAGTATATCGAATATATAGAAATAGTAGTCTCCTTTATACAGGGGTGAGACTTTTCAAAATAAATTAATTTTCCTATAAATATAATAAAATATCGTTTAAAACTTTTAATTAAATTAATTTAAATTTAAAAAAAATTTAAATGAACTATTAAAATCGATAATTAATTTGATTCAATGTACATAGTAATGAAGGATGGTTACAAAACATAAAATTAAAGGTTTAATTACCAAAATTTAAATGCACAATCAAAATCATAATTATATTTTAAATAATAATTTATTTTAAATTTTAAATTCTTTTGAAATATTCATTTTTTTTACAACGCATTCAACATTTCAACTCTCATTAAATAGCGTGCATTCATAAGAATCATATTTCGAATACATCTCCATCTTATTTATCTCTTTAACTTTTTATGATAAATCACTCAAGGGACTTAATTTTCTCAACATTCTAAATTTCTCCTCATCATTTCCTTTTCTCAAAGTTACATTAGTTTCATATGATTTTTACAATTTAGAAGTTTTCTCTATGTAGCAAAATAACACATAATACAACCCACTTGGGAGGAGGAGGATGAACCTAGTTGGAGGTAGGATTGAAGCTCAAAATTCAGAGCAGTTTTGGGAGCTCCTCAAATTGTGTTCAATGTAGCACAAAATTGTGCATAAAAATGAAAAGAAGAGGAAACATAAATTTGCAGAATGTAAAGAGGGAATTGGGGAAGGTGATTGCAAGAATTAAAGGCTGGAAATAAAGTGCAGAAATGGAAGAAAGGGAAAAACGAAAATGACCAAAATTAAAGGGGAAAGGGGCGGAAAATTAAAGCATAAACTAAGAACCAGAATTGTAAATTGCAAGAAGGTAAATGGCAGAATGTAAATTGCAGAAAAATAATTCCTAAGCTAGGCGCCACTCCACTAGCTAGAGGAAGCTAGGAAGATAAGCCAAGTTCCACCACATTGGAGGCTCCAATGATAAGGAAAAAGGTCTTAACCTCAAGAACAAGCAAGAGGAGAAGAAAGAGAAGAGAAAGCTGCTCTCTCAAGAGAATTTCGGATTCCAATAGCATAAATGACCAAAGGTGCCATTTGCTTACATTAAGCCCTTATTTATAGGAAAAAAGGAAGGGGGCTGCTTGGTTGTGGGTTTGGGCTGCCCTTAGCCAACCAAGCTCTTAACCTAAGCCTGTTCCTATTCTAAATAACCTATTCTTATTTCATGTTGGAATAAGCTATTCTCACTTTTACAACTTAAAGAAAAATACAACCAAATTAAAAATAGGAAAAATTTCAGTTTTATTATCCTTAAGCTAAAAATTTCTCTTGAAAGCTAATTTCCATGCTCACATCATCCTCTCCCCCTTAAAAGCATTCGCCCTCGAATGAAAATCACCAATTTCTGCAAAACAAAGGATACAAATAAGAGTAGAAGAGTATATGTGGTTATGGAAGAAAGAAAATTATGGAGAATTCCAGGATCAAATACGAACCTCTTTAATTTTTCAAATAGTCGTAAACATTGGAAAGCAAATTTGACTAAGAACAAAAGGTTGATTCGATCTACAAGCTCATAGTTATTAACAAACATGTCCCAAGTAAACTTACGTGCTTTGATCCATTTTCTTTTCCCTAAAGAGATCTTAGTGCTATGAATATTTGTAATTACTAACAAATTAAGCATCCTAGACGCATTATCATAAAACAAGGATTGAAGCATGCTAGGGACCTTTATATGTGAGGATTCACTATCACTGTGAAGCTTATGAGACAGTGGTGATAATCTAGGCATATGAATGGATCTAGACACATGATCTCCAACAAATTTTGCAACAATGGTGTCCCAAATATTGGTAGAAGGCTGGAGTTCCATCTTTTGATTACTCTTTGTAAAGGAGAACATTTCAACCCCTATGATAGGTGAAAGGAATTGAGGAACACTAGGCACTAAGTTTTCTTGATGTTCAATACCCCTTACAGGTGGCAACCCTAGAGGTAACTCTTTTGGGAATACATCTTGGAATTCTTCTAGAAGTTCACTAGACTCAAGGTTTGGTTGAGTATTCAAGCAATACTCTTTGCACATGAGCATGTACATGGGTTGTCTAGTTAGAAGAATTTGCCTAATTTCTCCTTGATTGATGAAGAGGTTTTTATCCTTTCCCTCATGTCTCAACCTCTTATCTTTTTTTAAATTCTTTCCTTTAATTCCCTTCTTTTCTTTCTCTCTTTTCCTTTTCATTTGTACTTGATCTTTACAAACCTCACCAGGGGCCAAGGGAACTAAGGTGACCTGTTGGGAATTGAAAACAAAGGAATACCTATTGCTATGCCCATCATGGTGAACTTTCCTATCAAATTGCCATGGCCTTCCCAAGAGCACATGACTTGCTTCCATGGGCACAACATCACAAGTTACTTGGTCAAGATACCTACCTATGGAAAAGGCAACTAAGACTTGCTTATCCACTAAGAGGTCCCCATTGTCACTCAACCATTGCAACTTGTAAGGCCTAGGATGTGAGGTAGTGGTTAATCCTAACTTTTGTACTAGCCTAGCACTAGCCACGTTGGTGCAACTTCCCCCATCTATAATCAAAGAACATGTCTTCCCCCCAATCACACACCTTGTGTGAAAAATATTTTCTCTTTGGCTCTCATCTTCCCCCATGACCATGCTTCCTAGTAATCTCCTAACAACAAGAAGATCACCTTCTGGGGGCATACTCTAATCCTTCTTCACTAGAAGAGCTAGTGGCACTAGAGCTAGAGTTTTCACTTGAGGATTTCAAAGATGAGACTTGTCCATTATCTCTAAGGATCATGCTCTTCTTGTTAGGGCATTGAGAGGCAATGTGCCCTCGTCCCAAACACTTGAAACACTTAATGGATGATTCCTTTTTTATCGGAGTGGATGGGGTGTTGGCCTTTTCTTTCTTGGGATCTTTAGGCTTAAAAGGAACATCCTTGTGGCCTTCCTCTTATTTTCCTTCCAAGAAGGCTTTGAGGTTGAGTATCTACTCTTACCTTTCCTATGGAGTTGTTGTTCTACCTTTTGGGCTTGGTGGTAGAGTTCATTCAAACTCATATAGTTGTGGAGTTCCACAACATCCCTAATCTCATCCTTAAGCCCTTCAAGGAATCTTGCCATTCTAGCCTCCTCACATTCTTCTATGTTGGCTCTAATGATGGCTACCTCCATATCTTTGTAGTACTCATCAACAGTCCTATTTCCTTGGGTTAATCTTTGGAGCCTATTATGAAGCTCCCTAAGGTAATGAGGTGGTACATACCTATTCCTAAGGATGGCTTTCATTTCTTCCAAAGTCTCAATAGGATGAAACCTTGCTCTCTCTTTCACTAGCTTATCCCACCAAATCAAAGCATAGTCTGAAAATTCAAGACTAGCTAGCTTTACCCTATGTTCCTCCCTCACTTCACAGCACATGAAAATTTGCTCTACCTTCAACTCCCATGATAGGTAGATTTCAGGGTCATTCAACCCTTGAAATTTTGGAATTCTAAACTTGGTTCCATCTATTCTTTCTTGGTTTCCATTTTCTCTCCTACCTCTATTCCTAATCCTAGAAGAAGCTCTATGACTATGATGGCTAGGAGAATGTCTATCTCTACTTCTATGGATCCTACTCCTAGATGAATTTCTAACCCTAAGTGGAGACCTAGATGATTCCACATCACTCTCATGCCTACCTTGATTCCCACCCCTGATTATTCCTTTGGTTTCTTCTAGGGATTCATAGAAATCTTCTTGGAAAGTTCCACCCTAGGTGAATCAATTTTATTTTTGTTTTTCTCTTAGAACTACTACACTTCATTTTGTTTCTTTTAAACAAAGTCTCATTCCTCTTTTCTAGGTCATACAAGCGATCTTCAAATTGTTCACTTTTTTTTTCTTAACATTTTTTCAAAGGTTTGGGTAAGGGCTTCTAGTTGTAACCTATTGAAGCTAGGTGGATACTCGGTTCACTCATGATTCTCTCCCCCAAGACACAAGATATCAAACAATCAATTAAGAAAATCACAAATATTCTAAGTACAAATTCCTACCACATAAAACACTTGAACAATTAAGAAATTAAAATGCAGAACGTTAATTGGTTTCTTACACAAACCAAGGTCCAAGATAGGGAAAGATAAGTAACAAGTAGTCACATAGGCTATGCTGTAAACCTAGCAATTATGGAACCCCCTTATTACTCCTTTCAACAAGCACACTTAGACTCCCCCTTATGGCTCCTTAAAACCACACAAAGGCCTTGGAACTTACACACAATTACTAACAAAATTACAAGAAAAATTCCTAAGTACAAACTAAATCAAAAGGATTACAATATTATAACCCTACTACAACCAAATTCTAAAATTACACCAAAAAGAAAGTCCTAGTAAGAGAAATCCTAATCTATTACAAATGGGTAAATTCTTCAAGTCAAGCTTCAAGTCTAAGTCTTCTCCAAGTTCAGCTCCAAGTCAAACAAAATTTCTTTCTTAGGGCTGCATACAAAATTAAACAAAGAATGCTTTGCAAACCAAGAAATTGTTAGCACAATTAAAACCAATTACTTCCTTCCTCACCAGTGTTTGCCACTCTTAGTCACTCAATTTGGTCTTGCTTTACCCTTGAAGAAAAGACACATATTCAACTTAAAATTAGAGGCCTTGATGTTTCCAATGTGGTAAAAACTCAACTCATCCAGAATTCAAGAATGGACAAAACATAGGAATTTTGGGGACAAACAAGAAACTCTTATCACAAAAATTAGCTAAACTCAAAGGGATTAAAATTGTGACAAACTAGAATTCAAAGAAGACAAGCAACAATTAAGTGGTGAAAAAAAAAAGGCACTCAAAAGGAATTCAAGAAGGATGAATGGATTGCAAACTTGTGTGAATTGTTCTTAAAACTGAACTTAACCTTTCTTTGAAAGAAAATCATTCATATGCATCATAGTTCATTCAAGAGGATAAATCCAACTCAAGTTGTTCAACACACTTCAATTGATCCCAAACTGAAATCAAATATTACAATTGAAATATAATAAAATGAAACTTAAAGATCATTCAACTCTGGAATTTTTTTTTTTACTTTTCTTTTTCTGAAAAAAAATTCTGCCCAGATTTTTTTTTTCACGTTTATTTTTTCGTTTATTTTTTCCTCTTTTGTTCTTTGTTGATTCTTGTTTTTTTGCCTTGTATCTTTTAGGGAAATGTAATGTACACTTATATCACCCCCAAAACCAGCACAGGATTAACACTTAAACACCCAACAACAATATTTTCAAAGATCAAACACAAACTTCCTCAAGAACACATGAAGAACAGTGATGAACATGATGAACAATTTGCAGAATTTTGCCAAAATAATTGAGGGGTTTTTGAGGCAACAATGATCAAGTTTCAATTTCAACGACAAAACCCATAAATTCCAAAGGATTTGAGAGAACAATAGATGTGTTCTTGCTTTGGAAATACCTGAAAAAAAACCGAAAAAGGGGTTCTTCAATTTCTTGACATTTTGATGAAATTTTGAGCAAATTCACCGATTAATTTGATGTTTAAGCAAGGATCCAACAGCATATGACTCAAAGCAACACAAATTACATGTGAATTCAAGCAAGAAGTGGCTGAAAATATGCAGAAAAACTGGAACAAAAACAGAGACGAAAATGGGAGAAGAAGATGATGAAAAATGAAGGAGAAAAGTGAGAGAAGTTACCTCCAAACAACAAGCTCTTGATACCACATAATACAACCCACTTGGGAGAAGGAGGATGGACCTAGTTGGAGGTAGGATTGAAGCTCAAAATTCAGAGCAGTTTTGGGAGCTCCTCAAATTGTGTTCAATGTAGCACAAAATTGTGCATAAAAATGAAAAGAAGAGGAAACATAAATTTGCAGAATGTAAAGAGGGAATTGGGGAAGGTGATTGCAAGAATTAAAGGCTGGAAATAAAGTGCAGAAATGGAAGAAAGGGAAAAACGAAAATGACCAAAATTAAAGGGGAAAGGGGCTGAAAATTAAAGCATAAACTAAGAACCAGAATTGTAAATTGCAAGAAGGTAAATGGCAGAATGTAAATTGCAGAAAAATAATTCCTAAGCTAGGCCCCACTCCACTAGCTAGAGGAAGCTAGGAAGATAAGCCAAGTTCCACCACATTGGAGGCTCCAATGATAAGGAAAAAGGTCTTAACCTCAAGAACAAGCAAGAGGAGAAGAAAGAGAAGAGAAAACTGCTCTCTCAAGGGAATTTCGGATTCCAATAGCATAAAATGACCAAAGGTGCCATTTGCTTACATTAAGCCCTTATTTATAGGAAAAAAGGAAGGGGGCTGCTTGGTTGTGGGTTTGGGCTGCCCTTAGCCAACCAAGCTCTTAACCTAAGCCTGTTCCTATTCTAAATAACCTATTCTTATTTCATGTTGGAATAAGCTATTCTCACTTTTACAACTTAAATAAAAATACAACCAAATTAAAAATAGGAAAAATTTTAGTTTTATTATCCTTAAGGTAAAAATTTCTCTTGAAAGCTAATTTCCATGCTCACATCAACACATTTTAAGTTTTTATTCTTTGTGCTCTTCAATTTTTCGAGTTTTATGCATATCCTACATATACTAAGTTCAACTATTAAGTGTTAAAAAGTTTTAAAATTATTTAAGTCAATTGAAGTTAACATGGCTGAATGATAGTCCATGTCTTTGCCAAGCTTCTTTTAAACTTTTAATTCTTTATTTTACATTATAAGACTTCTTAAATTACCTAAGCCAAGATTTTAAACTCTTTTCTTCTCATTTAACCTAGAGTGGCCAAATGGGAACCTTTAACTTCTAAGGTCTTCTAATTTATTTTTCCTTGTCTTATGAATTGATTTTTCCCAATTGAAGACTAATTCTGCTATTGATACTTAACTTAGGAGTTTTAAGACTTCCTTTCCATCTTTATAATTCATGGTCGAATAACTTAACCTAGCTCCCAACTTCATGTTTTATTTCTACTCGCTTATTTTATGCATGCTTAGGTTTAGGCTTGAACTATGATAAATTCCTTACTTTCTTTTCACTAACTTAGTGAATATATCCAAATGGGTTCCTTAAATTTTTTAAGGTTTACTTCCACTTTTAATATCTTCTAGTTATAGTCCAAGGATGTTTAGTTCAAGCTAGTTTAGAATTAAATCTTCTTCTAGATACATTTATCCTAAAATGGTCGAATGGACCCTTTGCCTACTGACATGCTCGTCGCAAACGCTTAAAAATAATTTCTAGATTTTTCCCAACTATTGGTATAGTATAAGGTGCAACCTAGGTCATCTCCCAAAGACCATTTCAGATTCTTAAGCAAATTAAGAGAAAGTTAGAACAAGGAGATTTTGTAAAGAAGTAATATTAAGTTCTAAATACAAAAATATAGAATGAAATTAATTTGACTTACCGATTATCAACTCAAGGAATTCAGAGGCTATTTTCTTAACTAATCATTGATCACTAAAATCATGTATTATGTTTATAAACCCAAGATCATCTGGAACCCCTAAAATAATCTTTGAATTCTTTACTGAGAAAAATCTCAGGATTCAATTGATTATGATCAGCAAGATTTAGTAACCACTTAATCTTTCATTAGATCTAAACCAATTTCATAATCATAATTCAGTTGAAGTAAGTAACAAAATGAAAACCTTCAATTCAATTACTTAGTTTCTACTCTTCAAACTTTTGGAAAATGATTTACCATTCAAAAACCAATTATAAATCAATTATGCATTAATCAAAATACGTCAACCGAACAAACTTTGATTAAAGGAATAAAATTAAAGAATATAGTAAAGTAGAGTAGAAATAACTTAATAAGCATGTAAGTAAAGATCAAGACCTCAAACTTAAAATGAAAATAGCTTGAATCCTTGAATTGAAATTACAAACTTAGCCTTCCATGAAGGAGGCAAACTAACAACAAATGAAAACCTAGCCTTCCATGAAGGAGGCAAACTAACAAAAAAGAAAGAAAGATGGAAAATGGTAGTGGAGTTAATATCCAAGGTGTGTGTTTCTCCTCTTGTAAACCCTTCTACTTATAGAGGATTTTTGTAGCATCATCTTCAGAAGGTCACCAACCAGCTTTTTTGCTTTTCCATCGTTTTATTGCTTTCACAT
This sequence comes from Canavalia ensiformis, assembly GCA_026541065.1. Taxonomy (NCBI): domain Eukaryota; kingdom Viridiplantae; phylum Streptophyta; class Magnoliopsida; order Fabales; family Fabaceae; genus Canavalia; species Canavalia ensiformis. The sequence goes on along the minus strand of JAMKYM010000035.1, from coordinate 72,653 downwards.
GGGCTTTGTTGAAAATGCAAAACACTTTTGAATTTTTGTCACCAATCAGCACAACAATTTTGACGTTGATTGTAGCGCAATTTCGGATATTCATGTGTCCGAATTAGAGCTTTACGTCTGAACAAAAGTTGTAGCCCTGGATCTTAACTTTCCAACGGATCTCATTTGATCTCAATATGACTTCTATATCTCAAGATATGGCCAGATCTTTGCACACTGTCCAGGTTCAGTGATAACAACACTATTTCATCTTTTGAGATAATTTCAGAGTCCTATACATCCCATTTAGAGTCTGGTCTTGCTTTGTAACTGTGGGTACTTCTTTAAGATTTTAATCAAGATAGATTTCATGATTTTTGGACGTCTAAAACTCCTATTATGGTCAAAATACTATAATAGTGTCATTTTAATCGGTTAAGCAAAGAAATTCAGTTAAACTCCATATGAACCCAAACTCATAAAATATGAAAAAGACCACTTAATTGAACATATAAAAAGTCTTAATAAGCTAAAAATGAGAGATAATTATTTATGAAATTTATGCTTATCAAATTTGCCCACACTTATCTTTTGCACATCTCAGGCAAACTTAAGTTAAAGATTGGTGACTCAAATTTTTGTTTTGTTTTGTTTTGTTTTGTTTTGGAAGAACATCAAAGCTTTGAGTTGATTTCTCAAGAATTCACAAAAATTCATGAAGCATTCTTTCATCATATTTTGAAATTACTTAGAAAGGAAACTTTAATTTGAAAAACATAGATTGAGAAAGATAAAACCTCACATGATATACTCTGAATCTCTCAAGTGTTTGATTTGGTAAGTGTTTCTCTCAAATTCAATCCATGAAAGATGAACTATCATAGGCTTGCATATCTTCTACTTCTCTACTACTATGTACACATGCAATGCACAAATCAAGAGGTCTTTATTTTGGTTATAACGGGATTAGAAAGATGAAATGATATATTGAAGAGATTTAATGTTAGACCAAGGAAAATGGTGAGGATTGAGAACTGAATCCAAGTGTAAGTGTGAGAAACAGATATCATTTTTTTTCAATGTAATCATTTATTTATTTTTTTGTTGCTTCAGTTTTTTTTCCATTTTTTTTCAACCATGATATTGATGAACACAACAATAATCTCCCCTCACACTTATTGAAACACTTATGGTATGATAAATCCAGTATTCCTCACCTTCTACGGTCAGACAAAGCTATTTTCTTTTTCTTTCTTTTTTTCTTTTGGTTTGTGGTGAGCTAAAAAGAAGAAAAGGCTAATCGGCTCAAAGGGCTGATCAAAAGATAAAATTATATGGGTTGGTTATTTGGCTAATTAGTTTGCTTAAGAAAAACAAGGCCTTAATCATTTTTGTACAATTTCATGTGAAAATGTAGCTTCAAAAAGAATCAATGCAAGTTCTGAAGTAACATATTCCATGGATGAAAATCACACAAGAAAGAAAGTAATTAATCAGGCTCAAATTCTCACAGGTAATATATTTATCAAATCTAATCTATCCAGTTCAAATATGTGTTACCAAACTAATTAATCTCGAAATGTAAATCATTTTGCTTCAATTATTTTGTGAAATCTAAAGAACAACATACTTCTATATTCATTTTTTTTTAATCATAAGATGCGTATCAAGAGTCAAGTGTAACTCCTTACTTAGCCATCTTACTCAAAACAAGTTTATGAATCTAACCTAATTTTTTTTTTGGTTTTTTTGTTATTTTTTTTATCGGACCATCCTCCCCCCAACCTATCCAAGACATTGTCCCCAATGTCTGAGATAGAATTTCGTATAACAGGAAAAGAAATGTGAGAAAACCACCAAAGTAAGGAAATGTTATAACCGAAGAGTGGTATCTGGTTCTCTTTTGTCTCTGCCATCCTGATTTGGTTGGTTCACCAGCTGCATTGCTTGACTGAGCTCAGATGTAGGATTTTACAATTCTCAAGTAGCTGTTCAACAGTTGAAGCAGATACTATGATGTTGCGCATGGATTGTGGCATGAACTCCTGCTCTACTGCATGATCTAAAAAGGATAACAAACCAGTATAAAAGCCATTAATATTCAATAAGCCCAAAGGTTTTTTATGAAAATTCCGATAGGCCCAAAATATGATGGTAAAAATTTCTTCCATTGTTCCAAGACCACCAGGTAGTGCAATAAATGCATTAGAATTAATCAACATGTGTCTCATACGCTCATGCATGGTTGCAACCTTCAATGCAGTAACCAGGGTGAAGTAGGAGGTGTTCTCATTTTTTAAGAAAACACCTAAGACGTTACATCCCCTTGTGAGTGCAGATCCGTCAATACATCCTTTTAAACCCTGAATCCCTCCCCCATAAACAAGATTGATTTTTCTTGCAGCTAATGTCTTACCAAGGTTATAAGCTGCATGTTGAAATTCTCCATCCTTTCGAAGGTTAGACCCACCAAAAACACAGATAGTATTGATCCTATCCATAAACATTGTTTTTGTCTCTTTTGGAAAAAATATGTCATAGAGGTTGATAATTTATAGGGACTCAATATCAGACAAGGAGATCGCTTGAATAGTACGGGATCAGGATTTGGTAGCAAAAGTTTGAATATTTGTTCAAGGAAAAGGTGAACAGAAGGGAAAGACATTAAGCAGGGGTGAAAATTTCAAAAAAAAATGATGGCCCAATAAATTGAAAAGACAATGTAAATGACAAACATACACGCATGAGAATGAATAGTAGTTGTGATTGTGGCTCACATCTTCCTCTGGTTTTACATCCAGTAACGGCTGAAACGCCTTCTAAGAGTCGAGGATGTACTTCCCATTCGGTTTTCTTGTAAACGAACAACAGGGTCTTTTAAAGTCAGATTCCCAAGACTATAGTGTGCTTTTTCCTTATGGAACAGTTCAAACAAATCAAGAAGGACTCCTTGAACATGCCCACTAGGATGCATCTCAAGAGTCTGAATGATATCATCCAATGACTCCTTACTCAGTCCATCCTTTATGAATTGAATTTTGTCCTCTCGATTTTTTGAAACCATTCCAGTGTTCTTGCATCTTGTGTTATAGGTCCATCTTGCACACCTATAGCAAACTCCAATTCTTTTTGCCCTTCTCTTCTTTGCATAGGAACTTCTTCCCATACCTGGCATGTTTTTAACAAATGATTCTTGAAATTCACCTGCTAAATGTACCTTAGCTTCAATGATCCAAGGGACATCTTCTGGAAGGCCTAAGAGTGTTAATGTGCTCAATCGTTCAAGTCTGCAATTGTAAATATCTTTAAGAAAATTTCTGGGAGAGTAGGGAACCAGAATTTTGATCTTGGTGAGAGATTTCTCCATTTTTTTTCTTAGAACACTCAAGTTATTATTCCTGCAAGCTCAATGTGGTGTAATAGTTGGGATGATTTAAGAGGTGAAGAGAGGAAGTTGAGAGACTAGTTGAAACTTGTAAGCGAGGAATGTGTGTGTGTGTGTGTGTGTGTGTGAGAGAGAGAGAGAAAGAGAATAAAATTCCTAACCTTAGATCCTTCCCCATATTTTATATTATACTTGTTCTAATTATCAGAAACTTTAGAAAGGCAATGACTTTCATCACTAATAATTATGGAACAAGTAAAATAAAATACATGAGAAAGGGAAACTTCTCTTGAATTTATTGCAAGTATGTGGCATTGTGCAAATGCACTTCTTCTACCGTGTGCTCTTGAAAACCTTCGAAAAATGGTTTAAGACGATGTCCATTCACCTTGAAGGTTTTTGCAGTTACCTCATTTTTTATTTCCACTGCACCATAAGGAAGAACATTAGTAATTACAAATGGTCCTAACCATCTAGAGTGTAGCTTACCAGGCATAAGCTTTAGCCGAGAATTATAAAGGAGAACTTTTTGTCCAACGAAAAACTCATTTCTTGCCAACTTTTTATCATGAAGAGCTTTGACCTTTTCTTTGTAAATTTTGGAGTTTTCGTATGCTTCTAATCGAATTTCTTCAAGTTCCTGCAATTGAAGCTTCCTATGGATTCCTGCTTGGTCTAGATCCATGTTGCATTTCTTTACTGCCCAAAATGCTCTATACTCTAATTCAACTGGAAGATGACATGCTTTACCAAAGACAATCCTACAGGGAGACATGCCAATGGGTGACTTGTAGGCTGTCCTATATGCTCATAAAGCATCAACGAGGCGCAAGCTCCAATCCTTCCTGTTAGGCTGAACTATTTTCTCTAAGATTTTCTTGATCTCTCGATTAGAAACTTCAGCTTGCCCATTTGTTTGAGGATGATATGGGTGGAGACTTTATGCATGACTCCATATTTGCGGAGTAGAGCTTCCATTGTGCGGTTGCAAAAATGAGTAACTTGGTCACTACTTAGAGCTCTAGGAATGCCAAACCTGCTAAAAATGTTAGACCTGATAAAATCTGCAATAACTCGAGCATCATCAGTACGAGTGGCTTTTGCCTCCACCCATTTTGAAACATAATCAATAACTAGCAAAATGTAAACAAAGCCAAAAGAGACAGGGAATGGACCCATAAAGTCTATACCCCATGCATAAAATACCTCACAAAAGATAAGTGGTTGTTAGGGCATCTCATTTTTGCGTGACATACTCCCTGTTCTTTGGCACTGCTCACAAGTTATGCATAATTTGTGTGCATCACGAAATATTGTAGGCCAGTAAAAGCCTGAGTCTAGTACTTTTCTAGTTGTTCGTTGTGGCCCAAAGTGTCCACCACAAGCTAGGGAATGGCAAAAGGTAAGTACAGACCGAACTTCATGATCTGGAGCACATCTTCTAATGATTTGATCACTACATGTCTTCCAAAGGTATGGTTCATCCCATATGTAGTGTTTGGCATCATTTTTCAACTTGGAAATTAGCGATTTGGTGAAGTGTTTGGGTATTTCTTAAGCAACCAGATAGTTTACCAAATCTGCATACCAAGGATCCTTCCCATGCAAATGATAGAGATGCTCTTCTAGGAATGAATCTGCAATTGAAGTTTCTTCACAAGGTTGCTGGATTCGACGATCTGCTACAAGGTTCTCTGCAACAGAAGCATCCAACGAATTAGTCTTGGCTTAGCATCTGCCTTCTTCAGCAAGTATTTCAAAGCTGCATGGTCAGAGAAGACAATAACTTTATATCAAAGCAAATAGGAGAGAAATTTATCTAATGCAAACACAATTGCCAAAAGCTCTTTCTTAGTAGTTGTGTAATTGGATTGGGTTGCATCTAGTGTGCGAGAGGCATATGCAATGACATGAGATCTCTTGCTAACTCTTTGAGACAGTACAACACCAAGGGAATAATTAGATGCATCACACATTAATTCAAATGGAAGCGTCCAACTAGGTGGTTGAATGGTGGGAGTGGTTGTCAACCACTTCTTTAGTTCATCAAACGAATCCTTGCATGCTTGATCAAACACAAATTAGGTATCTTTTTGTAGTAGTTTAGAAAGAGGTTGTGCAATCTTGCTAAAATCCTTTAATCTTCTATAAAAACCTGCATGACCAAGTAAAGAACGTACTTCTCGCATAGAAGTGTGGTAAGGTAAAGAAGTAATAATGTCTATCTTGGCCTTATCAACCTCTAAACCTTTGCTAGATACCAAGTGTCCTAAGACTATACCTTCTGTTACCATGAAATGACATTTTTCAAAATTTAAAACAAGGTTAGTCTCAATGCATCTGTCCAAAAATTTAGAGAGGCTTTCTAAGCATGCATCAAAAGAAGAACCATATACGGTGAAGTCATCCATAAACACTTCCATGCAACTTTCTAAGAGATCGGAGAAAATGCTTAGCATGCATCTTTGAAAGGTTCCAGATGCGTTGCACAGACCAAAGGGCATCCTTCGATAAGCAAAAGTACTAAAAGGACAAGTGAAGGTGGTCTTATGCTAGTCTTCTGGGGCTATATGTATTTGAAAATAACCTGAAAAACCATCTAGAAAGCAATAGTGAGATTTTCCTGCTAATCTTTCCAAAATTTGGTCTATGAAGGGCAAAGGGAAATTATCCTTGCGAGTAACTTGGTTAAACTTCCTATAATTTATGCACACTCTCCAACTGTTTTGTATTCTGGTAGGGATTAGTTCATCATTATGATTTTTGACTACAGTCATGCTAGTCTTCTTAGGAACTACTTGCACCGGGCTTACCCAATCACTATCTTAGATGGGATAGATGATACCAGCTGCCAAAAGCTTACCTACTTCCTTCTTTACCACATCTAGGATGGTTGGATTCAAACGGCTTTGTGGTTGTCTAACAGGTCTGGTGTTTTCCTCTAGCAATATCCTATGCATACGAGTAGATGGGTTGATGCCTAGAATATCAGCCAAAGTCCATCCAATTGCTTGTTTATGGCTTCTCAAGGTTTGCAACAACCTTTCTTCTTGTTGTGGTAGAAGGTTCTTTGCTACAATGACAGGAAGCTTCTCATTTTCCCCAAAATAAGCATACTTTAGATGTTCAGGAAAAGGCTTCAACTCCAAAGAAGGTGGTTGTATTATTGAAGGCAGGGATCTATCTGAGATTGAAATGTCTGCAACACTTGCATCTAACATGTCATCTTTCCAAGAAGTTTGGTTTGCAGCATTAATCCTAGAACACACAGTACACGGATCAAATTCATCACATGTGCAAGTAAAATTATCTAAGTAATTTAAATCAAAATCAAAAAATTCCAAAAGGAGATTGTCAGAAGAATAATCATTCGCAAGAAGGTCTATGGCATCAAGTTGAAAAAGTGAATGATTCTCTATAGGATGCTTCATGGCTTCAAATATGTTGAATTGGATGATATCATCTCCAAATTCCATAGAGAGAGTCCCCGTATGCACATCTATCTTTGTTTTTGCAGTTTTAAGGAAGGGTCTCCCTAGGATCAAGGTTGCTCTATTGATGGATGACTCATCTTCCATATCCAAAATGTAGAAGTCAGCTGGAAAGATCAACTTATTCACTTGAACTAGCACATCTTCAAGTACTCCGCCTGCATGTGTTGTACTTTTGTTGGCTAATTGAATCACCACACCAGTTGGCTTCAGTTCTCCAAGATTCAAAGATTTATAAACTGATGAGGGCATAACGCTAATGGAAGCACCTAGATCCAAAAATGCATCACCAAATGTAGAGTTTCCTATTGTGCAAGGAATGGTGAAAGTTCCTGGATCTTTACATTTATGAGGGAGGCTAGGTTAAATTAAGGCAGAAACATTGCGTCCCACACTAATCTTCTCATCCTCTTTGAGTCTTCTCTTATGCGTGCACAAGTCCTTTAGAAATTTGACATATTTGGAAATTTGCCTGATAGCATCCAGAAGTGGTATGTTGACTTCCACTTTCTTGAAAGTATCTAGAAGCTCCTTATCCAATTTTGTATGAACATTGGACTTGGATTAGACCATTCTATTTGGAAAAGGTAAAGATACCTTCTGATTAGCACAATTTGGGGTTTTTTGTCTCATTAGATGCTTCAAGTGCAGATCGTTTATGGCAAGCTTCTTTTTGTTGATCATTCGATGTCTTATCGAAAGCTGGTGTACTTTTTTCATCAGACTTTCCCTCTGATTCATATGGCTTATCAGAGATGTCTCCAGGTGTAGAGATAAATGCTTCTCTTTGGTGTGGATTAGTCTGATTGAAGCTTTGTTACTTTAAAATTGTAGGGTCTGTCTGCACTTTCTTGCCACTTCTCAAGGAGATGGCACTCACGCTCTTGGGATTTATGACGGGTTGAGAAGGTAATTGACCAGAACCTTGAGATTTCAATTGGTTGACAGTGGTAGCCAACTGCACAATTTGAGTTTGTAAATCCTGAATGGTAGAACTTACATTTTGTTGAAACTAAAGATTGTTGGTAGCTAATTGCTTCATCAAATCATCAAGAGAAGGTACAGATTGCTGCATTTTCTATTGTTGTTGTCTGAATGATGCTGGTTGGTATGTATTTTGGGAGTCAGATGTTTTGAATCCTTTGTTGTTGTGGAGGACCATATCTCAAGTTAGGATGGTTTCTCCAACTAGGATTGTATGTTCCAGAAGGTGGTTCAAACTTCTATTGCTGATAATGTTGAGGAGGCTTGTATTGTTATCCTGTGGCAAAAATACCATTAACTGTAGCATTAGGTGTCTCACTTTCTTGCAATGGTGGGCATGCATCAGTAGGATGGTCTGCAGAAGTGCAGATGCCACATGTTTTGGTTTTATCAACAACATTAAGTTGCTGTTGTTGTCCGATGGCCAACTGTCTTACAATGGAGGTTAGTTCTTCAATTCTATTCTCCAATCGTGTATGGTCTGTCTTAGTGGTCATTTCATGGACTCCTTTAGACAATGAATTAGTTCGAGAATTGAATTGCTGAAAATTTTCTGCCATGTTGTCAATCAAATCTCGAGCTGCTGTAGGAGTTTTGTCCATAAGTGCTCCACCACTAGCTGCATCAACCATGCTCTTGTCCATTGGCATGAGTCCTTCATATAAATACTGAATCAGTAATTGATCACTGATTTGATGGTGTGGACAAGTGGCGCATAGTTTTTTGAATCCCTCCCAATACTCATAGAGAGTTTCTTGGGAGTTCTGTCTGATGCCGCAAATCTCTTTTCTGATAGCTGCTGTTCTGGATACAGGGAAGAATTTCTCCTCAAATAATCTCTTCATATCATTCCAGCTTGTAATAGATGTTGGATGTAGATAGTACAACCAGTCCTTAGCTCCATCATTTAAGGAGAAAGGAAATGCCTTCAACTTGATATGATCTTCAAGAATTCCTTGTGGCCGCATTGTGGAACACACAATGTGAAATTCCTTCAAATGTTTATGAGGGTCCTCACCTGCAAGGCCATGAAACTTAGGTAGAAAATGTATTAATCCAGACTTCAGTTCAAATGGTGCATCAATATCAGGGTATTGAATACACAATGGTTGATAAGCAACATCAGGTACAGCTAATTCTTTTAGGGTTCTATCAGCCATGTTCTTAGCAAAATATTTAAAAATATCAAAATTTAAAGATGAAAAATCACTACTGTTACTTTCTTGGTTATTACTGAATGAATGCCTTCTATGTGTTCTTTTCAAATGGTGGAATGTTCTATCAATCTCAGGATCATATGCATATAAATTTTTAGGATTGGATTGGGTCATACACAACAAGGTGAATTCATACAGAAAATCCTTAGTATACCTAAAAAAATTGTTAGAAAGGTTAAAAATTTTATACAAACTCCTAAATAAGCCTAGGAAACTAAAAAAATGGTCCCTGGCAACGGCGCCAAATTTTTGACACGCTCATCGCAAACGCTCAAAAATAATTTCTACATTTTTCCCAACTATTAGTATAGTATAAGGTGCAACCTAGGTCATCTCCCAAAGACCATTTCAGATTCTTAAGCAAATTAAGAGAAAGTTAGAACAAGGGTATTTTGTAAAGAAGTAATATTAAGTTCTAAATACAAAATATAGAATGAAATTAATTTGACTTACCAATTATCAACTCAAGGAATTCAGAGGCTATTTTCTTAACTAATCACTAAAATCATGCATTATGTTTACAAACCCAAGATCATCTGGAACCCCTAAAATGATCCTTGAATTCTCTACTAAGAAAACTCTCAGGATTCAATTGATTATGATCAACAAGATTTAGAAACCACTTAATCTTTCATTAGATCTAAACCAATTTCATAATCAAAATTCAGTTGAAATAAGTAATAAAATGAAAACCTTCAATTCAATTACTTAGTTTCTACTCTTCAAAATTTTGGAAAATGATTTACCAATAAAAAAACCAATTATAAATCAATTATGCATTAATCAAAATACGTCAACCGAACAAACTTTGATTAAAGGAATAAAATTGAAGAATACAGTAAAGCAGAGTAGAAATCACTTAATAAGCATGTAAATAAAGATCAAGACCTCAAAGTTAAAATGAAAATAGCTTGAATCCTTGAATTTAAATTACAAACTTAGCCTTCCATGAAGGAGACAAACTAACAACAAAGAAAAACTTAGCCTTCCATGAAGGAGGAAAACTAACAACAAAGAAAGAAAGATGGAAAATGGTAGTGGAGTTAATATCCAAGGTGTGTGTTTGTCCTCTTGTAAACCCTTTTATTTATAGAGGATTTTTGAGACATCATCTTTAGAAGGTCACCAACCAGTTTTTTTACTTTTCCATCCTTTTATTGCTTTCACATGGGCTTTGTTGAAAATGCAAAACACTTTTGAATTTTTGTCACCAATCAGTACAACAATTTTGACGTTGATTGCAACGCAATTTTGGATATTCATGTGTCCGACTTAGAGCTTTACGTCTGAACAAAAGTTGTATCCCTGGATCTTAGATTTCCAACGGATCTGATTTCAACTCAATATGACTTCTATATCTCAAGATATGGCCAGATCTTTGCACACTGTTCAGGTTCAGCGACAGCAACACTATCTCATCTTTTGAGATAGATTTGGAGTCCTATGCATCCCATTTAGAGTCTGGTCCTACTTTGTAACTGTGGGTACTTCTTTAAGCTTTTATTCAAGATATATTTCATGATTTTTGGACGTCTAAAACTCCTATTATGGTCAAAATACTATAATAGTGTCATTTTAATCGGTTAAGTAAAGAAATTCAATTAAACTCCATATGAACCCAAACTCATAAAATATGAAAAAGACCACTTAATTGAACATATAAGAGGAAATGGTCACAACTAACATGATTCTCGGGAAATGTTTGTTTGGAATTATAGGAGGGTTCGAATCAGGTGTAATGCAAGTTTTGCATTGGAATGAAATTCGGGTGGTAAATTAACATGGCTGTGATAGGGAATTCTGCTAGGAGCCATGCACTGTGTGTTCTGCCTCGTGATGATCACAGTTACTTCAAGCTTGAGTATGAGTACACTCGGTATATCGTCTACACATATCCTTGATCCTGATTAAAAGATAAGGAGGGTTGGAAAGACGAATGTTTGAGGAAAATGGTGTTGATTTACCTTTCCTTCGTTTGCAAGTTTTGGATATACTGATTGATGTCTCAACTCTGGATGATGCCAATATGCATACTGTAGCTTACCTTTTGCGTAAAGAAGTGTATTTTGTCTAATCAAGAATCTAAGCACAAGTTACTTCATGAATGAAAAGGCTCTCATCCCTTGGTTTGCCCCTATCCAATAATTCCTATTGCTGCCTCAGTGATTTGCTTAATGGTCCATCAAGAGATCTTAATAACGTGCCCTCTGCGATCAGTTCCAAAATTTAGCTGTGTTACTCTCTTTGCCATTCATTGTGTTGTGTGCTTTTATCATCTCCTTGCTACATGTTCTCTTGATCCTAAAGGACGTGAGGTGGGGCATCAATAGATGGTTTCCTAGAACATAACCTTTGGTCGAGACCTATGGTATCTATTTACCAGTCTATTACTATTTTGATAATAGTTTGGTTATGGAAATTTGCATCCGGTGAACCCGAAAGAGATGATCTTTGTCATCTTTTATTTGGGATTAACTGCATATTCGATTGGCAATATGACTAAATTAGTTGCCCAACAACACAAGTAGAATTCAAAATTCGAGGATACCATAAAAACTGCCTGAAATCTTGTTCAAAGGAACCAATTGCTTCATCGTTTGTAAAATCGAATGCTAGCCTATTTGTGTTTAAAGTACGAAACAGGCTTAAAAGGATTGGAACAGTAGGAGACACTTGATTATTTTCCTGAAGCCATCAGACATGAAATCGGATCATTGTCCACCCAAAGGAAATGCTATTTTAAGGAATGGACCCTCACTAAATTTTATATTCTGGTCTCAGGTACTGTAGACTTATTATTTGTTAAATGTGGAATTGAACATTGGCTATCTTTCGGTAAGTTGGGTGTGCTTCGCTACAAGCCACAACTTTTTGCCATTGGAATGAAACAGCTGCTAAGGCCAAACCAAACTACATTCTTGAATATTGCTCAGGCCAACTTAGGAGACGAATAGTATGGGGTTGGATTCTTATCTGCAACATCTGAGCCAGTTGAGTTAAATGGCTAATAATTCTCAGCCCTCTGGTATGCTATTTCGCCCAGTCATTCAAGCTCAGCAAGGGCAACCATTTGCTGGGATGGCTTCATAACCATGTGGACATGTTATTCCTTCTTCCAATGTGGGAATACCTGTTATTCAAGATCAGCAATTGCAGTATTCTTAGCCAATGCAACAGTTGACCCCAAGACCGGTGCAACTTAGTCATCATGTTCCTTCATCGCAAGCTATACATATGACATATATGCAAACTAACAAGCCACTAACATTTTTTCCACCACACTCACATCAAACTGTTCCCCCCTTAAACAAATCATATGCCTGGCTCGACTGTTTTGGGAACAGCTCATCATTCTTCATATAGTTTCGTACCATCTTATGATCAGCAGCGATGGCATTGGTCCAATACCAGCATCCACCTCAAATGCTTGCACCTCTTATTGTACAACCTTGGTTGTCCTTTGTACCTCATAAGTGCAGGTGCTGTTACATTGGTGTAGCTAGCTTTAGTACGATCATCTGGTCCTGCATCAGTTGATGTGGCAACTAATGCTACTAGCTAGAAACGTTGTATCACTTGACATTAGTAATCGGGCTTCTGAATGATAGAAAAGTTAAACCACTCTTAAAGATCTTAAGGTTATCTTATTTGTTTGAACCTAAAAAGAAGTATGGGAGGAGGCCCTAGGTTACCTAAATGATACAATATAAAGACCTTTAATGTCCCATAAGGCAGAGGATGTTAGGCAGAACCTTGCAATAGAAATCCTAGACTCTCTGCCGCCACTAGTGAGAAGGTACTAAATGTTGTGCTAATGGATGTTATACTGAGGTAGTAAATAATGTGGGAGAGTAGATGGAAATACTTTGGTAAATAATGCAGTGCATAGTAGGTTCAAAAGCTATGATCCTGGTTATTCCCTGTCTACAATAATCCAAACTGCATTTACCTTGCTGATATATCTTTCATTTATATTAATACACATGGGTCAAGTGGCTTACTGGTCACGTCATTATTCCAGCCACGGTTATAAGGTGCTAGGCAATCATCAATGAGTAAGGCAGTTTAAGTCCATTGATAATGGTGAGGGAATCTCCTATTATGAATATCACTGCAGCAGAAAAGGCGTACTGAAGGGTGTTGGATTAGTGGTTATGTTAGTTATTTGCCTTGGTGACTTAATACCCCTGCCGCAGCTACATGGAATTCATATAATTCCCGTTAGAGCTTGGGTTAAGTTGATTTTTGGGAACACTAATCCTAAGTCAAACGCCCAACTCTGGTTAATTCACTGCTTATAGATTCTGAATCCTGGGTTTGATTCTTACGGGCGACCTTTTTGTTGAATTTCTCATGAGCCAGTACATAACTATTGAGCAACAAAGAGACCTGTAACTCTATGGGCCAAAATCGAGCCAATTGTTTCTTAATGAGCTCATATTACCTCTTGGATTCAATAGGCCAAAAACGAGCTAATAAACAGGCCCAAAACCGAGCGTGAAAAGAGTCATGAAACTTCCCTTTAAATTGGGCCTCACCAAAAGCTAAACTAGCTACTTTGCTGGTGGGTAAAATATATACATCAATAAATTAACTACTTCTCAATCATTGTTTTCTCAACAAAATAAAATAGATACTTCATCTAGCATAGTTTTAGATCAAACAATTAACTTGGGCTAAAGCCAACATGCCTATTAAAATAATCTTTTCAAGGAAAATTTTATGTTAAAAAAAAAAAAAAGAACATGTCATAACCATAATTGCAACGAGACGACGAACTCGCTAAATTTTAGAAAGAGAATTTTTGACTGATTATGGAGCTGCCACCAAATTTTTATTTAAGGAAAAATATTTGGAAAAACACTAACTTGAGGAAGAAATTTGAAGTTTTGGAGTCGGTTATGAGTAGGGAAGGTGTTAGGCACCCTACTCACCCGTTCCAAAGAATAGTACCCTTAAACTGAGTGTACCATTTTGATGTTTTTGAAAGAACTGTTTAATCCCTTTAATTTAGAATAAAAATAAATAGGTTTATGGAAGATAACTTGACAGGACTTGATCCTACTCCTACGTATTCCTGGTGCAATGGGAAACTCAAGGCTGCGTAGTTCAGATTTTCGTTTTGATCTTCGGAGGTTAAAAGAATTTTGAAAGATAATTTTAAAAGTAGTTTTGATATTTTTTTCATAATTCTTAACCCACATATGCACAGGATCCAAGACAACTACAGCTGCACTGGGACCCATATGAATCTCTAAATATCGAACAATAGAAGTAGTTATCAGTTTATATTTAGAGTTCATCGCGTGAGGCTTAGAATTATTAAAATGGGGCTTTCTAGAATATTTTTGTTTAAGAGTAATTCTTGATCCACATATGCACAAGGTCCAAGACAACTAAGGCTGCACTGGGACCCATATGAATCTTTAAACATTGAAGAGCAGAAGAAGCTACCAGTTCGTATTTAAAGCTAATTTTGTGAGACTTAGAATTATAAATGGACTTGATTTAAAATAAAATAAACGTGATTTGAATTTGATGAAAAGAATTAGACTTGATTGAAAATAAACTAAACTTGATTTAAACTTGAGGAAAAGAATTGGACTTGATTTAAAATAAAATAAACTTGATTTGAATTTGATGTAAAGAGTTGGACTTGATTTAAAATAAACTTGACTTGATTTAAGATTGAGGAGAAGAATTGGACTTGATTTAAAATAAAATAAACTTGATTTGAAATTAAGGAAAATAATTTGACTTGATTTAAAATAAAATGAACTTGATTAGAAATTTAGGCTTGGGACTTGATTTAAAATAAACTTGAATTGATTTGAAATTGAGGAAAAGAATTAGACTTGATTTAAAATAAAATAAAATTCATTTAAAATTGAAGAAAAGAATTATTTTTATATTTATTTATTTATTATTTATTATTTTATTATTTTTTTTTAGAATTTGGTTTAAGTATACACTTAACTCTTTAGGTTCAATGACTTAATCATGCATGACTTAAGCTAGACTTAGCATATAGGATGCATGCACATGGTCATGCACTCTTAGAAATTTTTTCAAAGGAGGACATACAAGTACAAACAAATCAAAAATAAATACATCTAGAAGGATCAATACATAAAAAATAATACCTAAACAAGATTAAAAGAACAATCTACACAAGAACTTCAAGAACACAAGAGATTCTAGCGCCAAAATTTGAATTTAAATCTCAGAATTTTTTCGAAGATATTTTTGTTAGATCTAAAAAATTAAAACAAACAAATTGAAAGATATGGATCATAGGCATAAAAAAAATAAGTTTAACAAAAATCAGACCAGAAATGAGCAAGTTATGCACAAATCACACAAGTTAGGTTCATTTGCCCACCAAGACAAACATGCTAGAGTAATCAGGCGATAGAAATTTTATTTCAGATCCAAATTAGACAAATAATATCATTCCAGAAAATAGAGAGCAATAATAAGAGAATGCAACAAAAATAACAAAAATCGGAGATCATTTGACTAATCAAATATGAAAATGAAAAACAGAGACGAAGATGAATCTTAAGAACACAAGAGATTTTGGCGCCAAAATTTGAATTCAAATATCAGAATTTTTAGAAAATATTTTTTTGTATATTTGAAAAATTAAAAATTAAAAATTGAAAGATATAGATCATAGGAATCAAACAAAACAAGTTTGACAAAAATCAAACCAGAAATGAACAAGTTATGCACAAATCAAACAAGCTAGGTTCATTTACGTACCAAGACGAACATGCTTAAGTAATCAGGCAATAGAAATTTCATTTTAGATCCAAATTAGACAAATAGTATCCTTCCAGAAACTAGAGAGAAATAAGAAGAGAACTCAATAAAAATCACCACAATTGGAGATCATTTGACTAATCAAAAATGAAAAAGAAAAACAGAGATGAAGATGAACCTTAAGAACACAAGAGATTTTAGCTCCACAATTTGAATTCAAATCTCAGAATTTTTCGAAAATTTTGTAGATATGAAAAATTAAAACTGACCAATTGAAATATATGGATCATAGGAATCAAACAAAACAACTTTGACAAAAATCAAACCACCAATGAGTAAGTTATGCACAAATCAAACAAGCTAGGTTCATTTGTGCACCAAGACAAACATGCTTAAATAATTAGACGATAGAAATTTCATTTTAGATCCAAATTATACAAATAATATCATTCCAGAAACTAGAGAGAAAGACAAAGAGAACGCAACAAAAATCACCAAAATTGGAGATCATTTGACCGATCATAAATGAAAACGAAAAACAGAGATGAAGATGAACTTGGAAATCTGAGAAGAAGCAAGAAAGTTAAGCGGAATAAAAGTTGGATCTAAACTACATTGCTGTGCTCCGAATGCTAATTGATAGCACCTTGGAAGGTGATGAAGAATTGGTTCAATGGAGACCAAAAGATAAATTGGATGCAGAAGTAGAAAGTCTCTTAAGTGCTCCCTTAGAAAATTCTGAATTCTTTTATTTTTTTCAAAAGTGCCCTCTCCCCTTAGTGTACTGAGTACTATCTTGCTCAGTCATTTCCAATACTATATCAAGTCTCACAAGATCATGATTAGGTAATCTCAAGTCTTGGGGAGCGCACCAATGGAGAATGGGTTTGGATATTATCATGGAGATGAGTTTTGTTTGTATGGGAGGAAGAATTGTTACAATAGTTGATGGATAAACTCAAAACTCAAGTTATAAAGCAAGATGCACAAGATGAATGGAGATGGACATTAAGGGCTAGAAATATTTACTCAATCTGGGAAGGTTACATCCAAATACACACCAATTTGATGTCACAACAAGGTAATTGTATAACCTTCAAAAATATATGGAACTCTTTTGTCTCCAAGAAAGTAATAAGGTTTTCTTGGAAGATCATCCACAACAGGTTTCCAACTAGATGCAATTTACTACGTCACGGAATTGGAGTTAACACATAATTCCCATTATGCCAAAAGCATGAGGAGGATGCCTCTCACCTATTTCTTTGCTGCATGCAGTGAACCTTCTATGGAGATATATTTTCTCTTAGATAGGTGTATATACAAGGTTACTAAACTCGATTTCAAATATCCTTAAATCAACAATAAGAGTTTTCAAGGGAAAAAAACACACGCAAAAAGGTGTAGTCACTTGATTTGCAATAGTCTTAAAAATTTGAATTGCCCAAAATACAATAATATTCACATGTGTAAATTGGAACCAACAATATGTACTAGATGAGATAAAGTATAAGATTTGGATATAGCTAAAAATCAAAAATGAATATCCTATGTACCTTTTGTACCCATGGACTAGTGATTTACTAAATTATATTAACTATTTGATTTTTGAATGATTCTAAATTAAGTACTTCTGGTATTCTTTATAATAAAATTTATTTGCTTATAAAAAAAATCATATAATTGAAAGATAACATAGATAATCTTCAAAAAAATTTATCTAATATTTTATATATTTAATGTCCATCCTATTTAATTTGTTATTTCACTCTCAATACTAGGTAAGATCCACTGACAGAACATAACTTTATCGCCTTACCAATATGCACAGTTAGGTAGGTTATGTCATGTCCAACAAGAAATATAAGGTTCTGATGGCTTATGAGGAGGTGTAATATGAAGTACTCGCGACGCCGCATGATGATTGAGCGCAATGCGTCGGAAACGCCACTAACAAAGGATGTTTTGCATTTTGGAGAAGCATATAACTACATTGTTGGCTTTTTTGACCTCTTTGGAGTTATTTTAAAAAATAATTGCAAGAATAGTTTTGAAAAAATTTTATTCATTTTTGAAATATAAAATTATTTTAAAAAAATAAATCTTTAAATAAAAAATCACTCAAAATATAATTTTAAAAAAAATAAAAGTTAATAATTTTTTTAAAAAATTAATAAAAAACAATATAAATTATATCATATTTTTAAAATACAAGTTGCATCGTACTTTTATGACGTGGCAAATAACTTCTATCATTCCTCTATCATGCCACACAGTTAAATCGTCTTTTTATTCTATAATACATGTGTTGTCGTTTTATTATACATGGTATGAACAATTTCAATCTTAAATAAAAAATTATTTTTTAAATACTTTTATTAATAATTATTTTTTAAATAATCTAAAAAAAATCAAAAAAATTCCTACATTGTTACGCCCAACTGCAAATCTGAATATCCAAAAGATATTTCGTATAAAAAAAAATTGTTAATAAAAGATTTAGTATCCAAAATATTTTTGTGAGATAAAAGCCGCACTCCAAAAGTGTGATAGACTTTTCATTTTGCATGAGGACTTGTTTATTAGCCGCCTTGCACTTGCTAAGAAAGTTGGTAGAAAAAACAAAGTTAAAGTCGCGTCAGTTATATCTATAAAAAAAATCGTTTATTAGCCTAGCCGCCTTGCACCTTGCCAAGAAAGTCCGTAGATAAAACGAAGTTGAAGTCGCGCGTCAACTAAGTTGCTATATTTAATTGATCTTATATCTCAGCCAAGACAAGACACACATGTCTTGGACTTTGGACCAAAGTTGATGTTAACCATCTATGAGAATATGTCTTTTCCCCCTCCTAATACATATACATATTGTAAGCAAAATTTTTTAAAAACATTTCAAAATTTCAAATAAGATTATACTGCACTTACAATCCAACAATTTCAGCGTATATGAATTATTCAATCTCATTTAAATCAATCATGGACTATGCGTATGAAGTCCCAAGCTTTATATCCCCAAACAATAATGACAGTTAAAATGACACTTAAATAATTTGGACGAATAAATTCTCCTGCTGTTACTTGAAAGTTTTAATTAAGATTATTTATTTTAGATTCTGAAAGAAAAAAATTGATAAAATATTCTTCATAATATATTTTGTAACATTACAAAAAATGACTTTGAAGAGTGTTGTTTAAAAAATGATTATAGCAAATTGCTCTTCAAACTGCATTTGAAAAACGATTGTCATATAAATGTTTTAATTTTTATTAATATGGTTAAAATTAATTTTAATTTTTATAATGTTTTATTCTCATAGAATTTAAATTCTTTAAAATTATTTTTATCATCACTTGGTATTATCTAATTATATCATATCAACTATCATTTTAAGGTAGCATATGGATAAAATATTTAAATATATGATATTATTAAAAAATAATAATAAAATATTTTTAAATTTTTAAATTTTATAAAAATTAAACTAATAAGAATAATTTTAAAAATTAAAATCAAATTTAACACTATTTGTAAGGATTTAAAACATCTTTAAATTGAATTTTAATGTAGTAGAAAAATTTCACCTCATAATTATAAGGACAGGAAGTAGATCTGAAAATATAGAGCTTATCCACTTTCACTTGTAAACTCCCCAACTTGTGGTCTAGCTTCCTACAACGGGCATTATTTCAATTAAATAATTCTTCACCAATAAATGAAGGCTTGACCATTCTTTAAATTTTGGATGCTGTGCCGCCGTGTAAAGCTAGCAAAGGATCATGATCCTTTTCCTTATTCTTTAAAAAATCCATGAAATTACCTTCCTGGAACATTCAGTTACAAATTTGATTCATTTTTGGTATTTATCTGCGTATATTCTCTTTTATTGTGATTATCTATCTAGGTACCTGCTACAGTAAATAGTGATGCAAATTGTAAAGCAAAATATTATAAGTATCCTATAAAAGCACCTAAACCATAAAACGCAACACGAGCTGACGAAATAGTGAAGTAAATGTAAAGAGAATCTGACGCAATGTTTAAGTTGCAGAAAGTTTGTCTTCTATTGACGGTGTTGCTTCTGCTAGGGAAGCCTGTGATAAGCAAGAAGGGATGCAGGGACAAGTGTGGAGGCGTTGATATTCAATTTCCATTTTACCTCAGAAATAGCAAGTTGAATCACACCACCGGCTATTCTCCCGGGTTTGATCTGTTGTGCACCGATGCACATGAAACTGTGATGGAGCTTCCTTCTGTTCCAGTTAAATTATTTGTCAAAAATATAGATTACAAGTCACAGCAAATTCAAATCTATGACCCTCAAAACTGTCTTCCCAATGAGCTTTTAAAACTAGGCAATTCATCTACTTATCCATTCAAATTCATATCACATAATATTAAAATCCTGAATATTAAAATCCTGAATAATAACCGTAAACAGCCATTTATGTCTGGGTCCCAATTGATAAAAAAAAAAATAATAAAGAAAAATAGAAAATATTAAAATAAAAATTAAAAAAAAATAATAAAAGAAAATTTAAAAAAACAAAAATATCAAATCTGAAAAAAATTAAAACTAAAATCAGAAATAATAAAAATAACAATAAAACCAAAATTAAAAAAAAAACAAAAGATAATAATATATTAAAACAGAATATTAAAAACAGAAAAAAAAAAAACAGAATGGAAAACGGATTTTGAAGGAGAAATCAAAAGGAGTAAAAGAAAAAGGTTCTCAGGAGTTTGGGGGAGAGAGGGGGTCTCCCTGAAGAGGAGAAGCACTCTGGAGGTGTCTGCAAAAAGGTTGGAGGCCATACGAAGGGAATCTAGCAAAGGAGGATTTGGTGAAGGCTTGAAAGGACAGAATGATTTTCCGTGCATGGGGGCCGCCAAGGAAGAGGAAGATTGAAGGACTCCCATTGCTTATCGAGACGTTGTTTCAATTCAAAAGAGCAAAGAACAAACTCATCAAGACGGACGTCAAGCTTGGCACAAAAGCACTGCATTTGACGTCATCTTCATATAGGTTAGTTCTTGCCATCTTCTTTCTGATTTTCTGAACCACAGAGCTTTTATAATCAAGATGTCGACTACCTCCGATGGGGGTTAGTAACCGATATCAACCCTCGCTGTTTCGTGAAATAATTGGGTATATCCCCAAGATGAATGGCTTGGGTTCAATTGATCTATAGCCTCGTCGTCCATGAAGAAACTTGGTTTGTGAATTAGTTAGCCACTTTCATGGTCGAGAGTCACTACATTGTTATCTAGACTCCTTCCCCGTACCATTTGTAAAATGCCTTTTCTTTTTCTCTTGACGGGTATATATGCAAGGATGGGGTTTAGTTCAACACCTAATTAGGACGATTAAAAGAAACGCCATTAACATCTTGGTCTGATAAGATGTACATAGCTTGATGCTTAGTCCTTCGGGGTATAAGGTAACCGACCGAGTTGAGCCACCAAGGCCGCTATAAAACCATGCACTTCCCTACAAGAAACTTTGCTTTAAAATTAATCTGGCTATAGATCATTCAACAAACCACTTGGCTCAACTAGTTCGAATCCCAGGACGCTGACTACACAAACCTCACAGGCTTGAGGCTGTCCAATTGGGCCTCATAATAATTCATTACACGTCACAGCTTCCATTTGAAAGTGATATTCACCGCCTCCAAAGTTGAATCAAATGTAATTAGCGGCATAATTCTTCTCTTTTCTAATTTCAAGACTAAGTTCAAGTGTAATTAATTTTTTCTCTTTCTTCCTAAGTAAATTCTTTTCTATCATTCCAAAAATTTAAAAAATGTAGAAAATTAATAAAAAATTTTAAAAATGTAGAAAATTAATAAAAAATTTTAAAAATGTAGAAAATTAATAAAAAAATTTAAAAATCCAGAAATTAATAAAAAATTCTAAACATCCAGAAAATTAATCAAAAATTTCTAAAAATCCAAAATTAATAAAAATTTTAAAAATCCAAAAAATTAATAAAAATTTTAAAAGTTAAATTAATAAAAAATCCAAAAATTCCAAAATTAATATAAATTCCAAAAATTTTAATAAAAATTTCCTAATAAAAAAATATATTCCGTATCTAGAAATTAATAAAAAATTTCAGAAATAATTTTTTTTTTAATAATTTAAAAACCTATAATTCCTAAATAAATGCAAAGATTATCAAGTATTTTCATAAAATTCCTTAATTGATAAATTCCTTCCTAAATTTCTAAGGATTATTTGTGTCTTGTCATTTTCATTCATCGTTCTTCAATAAATTGCTTGCATATCTGCAGGCAATTTCACCGTGTATCCCAAAATTGTATGCCTCATACATTGCATACACATTTATCATGAGCTGGGCCCTATACCCGGGTCTGAGTGCAACCTAGGAATAGAGGGATCTAGTGGTGTCACTTTGGGGCTTACGTCCTGTTTGACTATCACGAAAATCCCAACTAGAGTGCGTCCTATTTGTAATGCCCCACAACTGGTAGCTTTTTCTGCTGTTGTGGCAAGCATTGCAAACCGGAACTTGGCTCTAGTAACCTCTTATACCTGGATTACAAGCCACCTTCGAGAGGTTCATATAAAAGGCCATAGATCCTTAGGACAGTAACTCCACATAAGAAGCAAAGAGGGCACACACACCCCTTTCAAGATACGAGGTTCACCGCTCACATGCACTTATTTGAACCAAACAATATGAAGCAGCAAAAGGAAGCCAAAAGCTAAAATCGGGGAGATACAAAATTCCAAATCAAGATAAAAATTCAAGAAAAAATCAAACAAAAACTTCTAGAGAAAATATATTTTGAAAATATTGAAAATATTCCAAAGAAAACTTAAAAGGATGTCTTAGAAATAGAAGAATTACGGAAGATAATTTTTGAAAATACCGAAAAAATAAAAAAGATTCAATAGATAGAAAATGAAATTTTGAAAACCTAAAGAACGCTTTCTAGAAAAAATTCTAGCAAAACTAAAGAGTGTTTCTAAACAAAAACAAAGGTTTTTAGAAAAATACCAAAAATACAAAACTCCTAAAAATAAATTTGTTAAAAATCAATAAATAAAACAACTCTCATTTATTTTCAAATAGTCAAACTTCAAATCTCTTAAAATTATTTGCACATAGCATTGATTCATTCATTCATTCATAGATCTAAAAAAATCAGATTTCAAAAATCATTCTACACATTCACACTCATTGTGCATCAACATCTCTATCATTCACGTTTTGTTGCATTCAAATTATTTCACAAAAATTAATTTTTAACCTCACCAAAAATTGAGAAACACAAACTTTTCCTCGACATCCTTATAAAACTCGAGCACAATCAAGAATCATGGATGAGCTGGAGAGACAAAAATGAGGAGCGAAGAAATAAGGTCAATCATCAAGGAATGATGACCAAGCTAATAGAGGCCATCCAAAGAATCTAAATAGAAAGAGGCTTACAGTAACCTTTGCCAAGAGAACCAACCGACCCAACACACCCTCCCGGCTTCACTCCACGATTAAACATACCTTCTGAAACGTAAGGGTTCACAATGGGTTTTGCATGGGTATGCACCCTCATACAACCAAACACAAACCCAAACACAAGCCCAAACACAAACCCAAACACATAACCTACCTCCAAACACCACTTCACAAGCTTACCAAACAGCCGTGAGGAATGCATTCTATGTTCGCCAAGGGCCGCACCCATATACATACCGTCTTCTCACCATCACCACATGCCAGGAAACCCAAACCATCCTTCAAGTGAAGATACGAAAAATCAAGGTCTAGAGATGATCGGGGCAATTGAGGGAAACACTTATGAGTCAAAGATGCATCCGATCTATGCTTGGTCCTGTACGTGGTCATCCCTCCAAAATTTAAGGTTCTCGAATTCGAGAAATATCAAGAACCACCTGTCCAAAGAAACACCCGACTATGTACTGCAGAAGATGTCCGTGATACTTACGATGAGAAGCTTCATCCACTTCTTCCAAGACAACCTTAACCGGCGCCTACAACCGGTACACTCAATCGGAGCGACACACATCCGTTCATGGGGGGCCTGCCGAGGCTTTCACAAAGCAGATCGCACAATACGGAGATGGCTCCCGATCGAACCCAACTCCGGAATATGGCCAAGAAAGGATGAGACCTTCAAGCAAAAGATGCTCAAAGATGGAGGAGTTAGCCGCTCAAGTACAACCTCCATTATCCGGAGAAAGAGCCGGTCAAGACATTCATTGACATACTCAAGGATCCTTTCTATGACAAGATGATCGCGGTGACTCCTAGCTTCTCCGATGTCGTCATCATTGGAGAAAGGATCGAGGGTGGTATGAGTCGAGGAAGAATCACGCACAACGTCATAGGGACGCCGACACTTTACGTAAAAGAAGAGGTGTGACGCTTATAATGTAGCTTCTGGTCAAGGACGATACACCTCCGATGGCACTTTTATGGACCGACCGGTTTCCAACCATCACCATATACACCCCGCACACCATATCCTTACGCCGCCACCGCCTACCAAACCGCCTATCCACCAACTTACAATTACTCAACGCAACCCGACCGCCCACACCATACACCTGTCCAAATACAAGCCATGAGCTCAAATTCCCTAGCCAAAATCGGAAAAGGAGAAAGATCCTATCCAGCCTTTGATCCAATTCCAATGACCTACACCGAGCTGCTACCTCATGCAATCCAGAGCTCCTTGGTGGTTCCTTACTCAAAACCTCAAGAACCACCACACCCTGTAATGGTACGATGTTAATGCCATACGTGGCTACCATGGTACATCGGCCATTCTACCGAAAACTACCAGGTTCTAAAGCATAAGGTGCAAGGCCCGATTGATGCTAAACGAGTTAGACTTTGGGAAAATCGCTCCTAATCCAAAGTGTCAATCATGAGAGCTCATCCTACTGCTAAGAAATGAGAACAAAGACAACCAGTTGCTTTGTGCAAATCAAGCTATCGAGGAAAATCATCCAAGATTTGTCATACTTTTCAAAATCACTCTTTGTAAATAAATCTTAATGAACATTTTTCATGTTTCTTGAGCACGTGCTTTACATCATTGGCCTTACTTTAAAATTTACCATTCTTTTTATCCATTCAGCCCACTTTATTCCTATACCCAAACAAAATACTGATTGGTGATAATGCTCGATCGTAATAAATAATCTTGAACGTCTAGTTAATCAAGCTCAAAGAGAAAAAGCCCAATGAGGGAAGTAGAATAACAACCAGGGATTCTAGATCCCCAATCAAAGTGTCTTGTCAAACAAAAACATCCGCTACAATCAAGTTCACATCCAGCAAAATTAGATACACGATAAGATCCACCGAATTAGGAACCAAAAGATCCCGGCAAGATCAACGTACAACTATTCAAGAAAAGAGGAAAAGCCCATTGATTGAATCAAAATGATCCAGTGCAAAATCAGTGGTCAAAATACAACTATTCAAGGAAAAAGAAGAAAGCCACTGGATTAAGCCAAAACGATCCAGCAAAAGTAGGTTAAAGTTCAAGATTATATCAACAAAAGTCATGATCAAAAAAGGTCTTATTTTTCCCAACAACAATTCAGGAAAATTAAGATCAAGCAAAAAGCCCGCTAGGTCAACAATCAAGAACGACCTAGGCAAAAGTTAGGGCACAATCAAGCAAAAGCCCGCTAGGTCAACAATCAAGAACGACCTAGGCAAAAGTTAGGGCACAATCAAGTAAGAGCCCGCTAGGTCAACAATCAAGAATGACTTAGGCAAAAGTTAGGGCATAATCAAGCAGAAGCCCGCTAGGTCGACAAACAATCAAAGACGACCTAGGCAAAAGTTAGGACATAATCAAATAGAAGCCGCTAGGTCAACAATCAAGAACGACCTAGGCAAAAGTTAGGGCACAATCAAGCAGAAGGCTCGCTAGGTCAACAATCAAGAACGACCTAGGCAAAAGTTAGGACACAAACAATCAAGAGCCCGCTAGGTCAAAACCCGTGCGGCGACCTTGGCAAAAGTTAGGGCAATACAAAGACCTGTCAAGGTTAAAAACTCAAGAGAACAACCCAGGAAAAATTAAGGTCAATCCAGGAATCTCAAGACAACATGACATTTCTGCACCTCATATCTTCCTAAAACTGGGGCAAAACTTTCCATTTCTCAAGTTTGTATAATTTGACAATCGAGATTATGAAAAGCAACATTGACATTTTCATCGAAAGGTGCCATTTGGGCAATCGAACCCACATCTTTTGTCATCTTTCCCTTTCAAATACACTACCTTAAAAAACCCTTTGCAAACCTTCTCTTTTCTTTTCATTGATCATCCATAAACCACTTTGCACGCCTCAAAATACACGTTCCGCAAGGAAATGTGAAAAATGTAAAAAAATAAAAAAAGGATTAAATTTGAAAAGTCGTGGCAAGTCGGATGAATCCTCCACCATTGCGACATGACAGGATCGTTTCCAAAAGAATCGTCGTCCTACCAGCCACGATGTCACCAAAGAAGGAGTGTGTCTTATTCAATACTGCTGACCGTTGTTCGGTCTCGAAGATCCTGGAAAAGAAGGTTCCAAAAATGATCAAGAAGCCAAGAGATTGACCAAAACACCGAACTTAAGTCGATCTAGCTCGTCCTGATTTTTGATTCTCACACCAACTAGGGGTTGTCGAGAAGGACGTGTCAAAAATCCAAATCAAATCGAGAGAAACAAAAATTTTACACCATTCCATTTTTTGCATAGCATTTGTTTCATCAAGTAAATATTTCAAGCATCAAAATAAGAACCACATCATGGCATGCATTCATCCCACAGCATCCATTTCATCCAATAATTATTTCAAGCATCAAAGAAGTGTTGATAAGATTAAAACATCAGCATCCTTTTCTATTCAAGAATCACAAACATTGATCTTTAATCATTCAAGTATCGCGCTAAGTGTTCATCCATTCAAGCATTTCATAACTCATTTTTCAAAAATAATTAAGAAATAAGCAAAATTTTCCGAATCAATCATAATTAAAGTCGAGTCAAGCTCAAAACCGGGGCAAACGCTTGCCCAGAAAATTCAAGTTGAGGCAATCCTAAATTCCTCAACATCAGAAAAATCAAGCTGGAGCATTTGCCCACATAAATTCAATTTGAGGTCACCCTCAAACACAATTTAAGATCATGGAACAAACTAGGCTTAACATGCGCGTAAAATTCAAGCCGAGGCAATCCACAATTCCAAAATTCCAAATTCAAGATAAGGGCTAACATGCGCCTAGAAAATTCAATTTGAGGCAACCTGGATTCTAAAACAAGTTCAAACTGGGGAAAATGCTTGCCCACACGAATTCAATTGGGGGTGTCGCAACCGTAATTCCGACGAGACGACGGACTCCCTAAAATTTGTTGAAATGGATTTTATTGATGATGTGGAGTCGCCACCAAATTTTTATTTAAGGGAAAAAGATTTGGAAAAACCCTGGATGAGATTTAGGTTCGGGAGTCGGTTGCCATGGGGAAGGTGTTAGGCACTCACTCATCTGTTCAAGAACAAGACTTTAAATTGAGTGTGTGATTATTTGAAAATAGTTTGATCCCTTTAATTGAGTGTGAAAATAAATACTTGATGGAGGTTAGCTTGACAGACTCGATCCTGCTCCTACGTATTCCCTATTAATGGAAACTCAAGGCTTACGTAGTTCTCAAGTTATGTTTTGAAAGTTTGACTTTCGAAAGTGTTTGAAAGAGTGCTTGAAATGTGCTCAAGGCTTGACTTTCTTGAGTTACTTGAAAAGTAAAAAACTTGACTATTTTTGAAAACCATTTTCGTGAGAAATGATCCTCATCCACATATGCACAGGGCCAAGACAACACATGGACGGACTCCATACGAATTTTAAACAAATAACGAAATAATAAAAAGCTACCAGCTCAGTTTAGAGCTCGTCACGTGAGATTAAGAATCACAAAACAAGATTTTTATTTTTTGAGTAACAATGAATGAAAAAGACAAGACATAAGTAATTATTAGAAATTTAGGAGGGAATTTACCAATTAAGGAATTTGCGGAAATACTTGATAATCTTGAATTTTATTTAGGAATTATAGAATTTTTTTTATGAATTATTTAGGAATTTCGGAATTTTTTATTTTGGAATTTTAGAATTTCTTAATTTTTTATTAATTTCTAAACTTTTTAAGAATTTTTATTAATTTTGTTAATTTCTGGAAATTTTGGATTTTTTATTAGTGATTATGGAATTTTAGAAAAGGAGAGGGGTAATTTGGTAATTGTACTAGCAAGGGCAGTTTGGGGAATTATTGGGTAATTGTAACGGGCAGGGCAGTTTGGGAATTATTGGAAAAGGTTAGGGTAATTGGGTAATTGTACCGACAGGCAGCTTTAGGAATTATTGGAAAAGGTTAGGGTAACTCGTAATCAGACCGGGCAGACACTCGGGAATTATGGAAAAGGTTAGGGTAATCGGGTAATTGACTCGGGCAGACAATTCTGGAATTATGGAACTCAAGAGGGCAATTGGGTCTTTTGATGAGGGCAAGACACTCCGAATTATGGAATTCAAGAGGGGCAATTGGGTCCTTTGATGAGGCAGGACAATTCTGGAATTATGGAATTCAAGAGGGGCAATTGGGTCTTTTGATGAGGCAGGACAAGCAATTGGGTCTTTTGATGAGGCAGGACAATTCTGGAATTATGGAATTCAAGAGGGGCAATCGGGTCCTTTGATGAGGCAGACACTTAGAATTATGGAATTCAAGAGGGCAATTGGGTCTTTTTGACGAAAGGTGACAATTCTCGAATTATGGAATTCAAGAGGGCAATTGGGTCTTTTGACGAGGCAGGACAATTCTGAATTATGGAATTCAAGAGGGGCAATTGGGTAATTGCCGGGGATTCAAGAGTTTGTTGAGGGGGAATTAAAATTTGCCCAGTGTGGGATTCGAACGTGAGTACGGGGAGGTCGTGGGCATCCAGCAGCGCCACTGGATCAAGCATTGGATTATTGTCATTGTTACCTTTACTTTAACTTAACCTAGGTGCGAGGACGTGTGGTTTGTACGGGTCAAGAAATCTCTGGCAACATTCAAAAGTGATACTATTGTTACACGTTGAATAATGCATGGGACACGGTCGTATGTAAACTCGTCAAGGTCGTTATAGAATCATTAAGTTGACGATCATGTTGGGTTTTTCCACCCAAACTTGCTTGACACTTTCTTCTTGTCGTTTTCTAATGAAACAATTGTTTGCTTCTTACGACCACTCGTTCATGCAAGATGGACCTATATCCCTTGATAAACCGCCATGCATTTGATACATATGATTCCCTGCAACCTTTTACACATGCTAAGGGATACGACAAGGTCGGACATTGGCTAATTTATGGCGTTCACCAACTATTACAACTTTGGTAAGCTCCCTCGCTATTGCTTCAAGGTTGATTCTTATACTATTTGGGATAACTGACTTTGTGACACAGACACTAGCAATAGTCACAATGATGTTCTTAGTGCACAAGAACATCTTCAGGAGTCCAAAGGTGAATGTAGCGAAAGCCCTCATCGCCCCATACTCCTCTCGCATCACTCTTACACATGTCCTTCTCTATAGCCTCGTGCAATTACCCCCTCGTGGGATACACAACTTACATATGATTTTTGTGGTGCGTTTAGTGGAGGTGAAAGAGTTTAAAAAAAAACCCAACGGAGGCGCCAAGAGTGAGCGTACATAATCCCGGACTCGGTGTCACTTACTTCTAGATTTCGAGCCTCTAGAGACTTGTACCCACAATTCTACCCAAAGACAGGAACGCGTCGTGCTTCCTTTCGAGTAATGGACGTCTTACCAACTTGCCTATGCTCCCCTAGCAATATTGGTTTTAAGTAGAATGGTGCTTGTTTGTGAGTATACATGGCAAATGTAGCTTGCTTAGTGTGGGGGTTCTACTTAGGCACTCTTAACCTAATGCCTCCTACGAATATCGGGATCGCACATACGGGAGGCTTCCCTATTGATCCCTTCTTGAAATTACTCTAGGGCACTCAGATTTAGTGAGGTGCATTCGCCTCAAAACCACTATGACTAGTGGAGATCGTGAAGAAATCATTCTTCTAAGGAGCATAGTGTCTTTTGTTTCCAATACATCCATCCATGCAAACGTTGGGCATTGGCTAGATTCGGGTAGATGATTCAAAGAAGTCACCATTGTTGGCATCGACTCGAGGAAACTCTCAAAATTGACCCAGTCTCTGTGCCAATCTACCCTTGAGGCTCTCACTTTAATACTTTATTATAGAATATTTTAGATATCAAGAGTGGATTAAGAATTAGACAATCAAGACGTTACTCAAGATTTCTCAAACATCAATTCTACAAATAGAATTTCTAAAGATCATCACGATTGCATGTGGATTCAAGATCGAGCAAAGGTTAAGACGAAGCTTTATAAAACTGGTAAATCGATTTAGCATGACAAAGGATCGATGCTGTTCCTCTCTATTCTACGCTCACTCTAATTGCAAGAACGCATATAACACACAAAGGAAACGATTCATATGAATTAAAAGAACCTGAAAACAGCTAATGTGAGGCTTTTAGAAGATTGATGCAGATGTTCAATGATGATCGTTGAGGGCCAGAGAATTACCCAAGAAGACGAGGTGCTAACCCTTGGTTACTTTTCTCTATCTGCAGGCAAGTGTCCCAAGAATCTCTGGAGTTCTCCCCCTTCTATGTTCGGCCGTAGTTGGTTATGGAGCTTTTCCCAGAGAACACTCAAGACTGGTCCTTCTCCCCCCAGACCTCCTTTTGTCTCTTCCCTCCTTTTTGAAGAATTTTCACACCAAAAAGAAACCAAAACCCGAAACCAGGACCCCCCCCTTTTTTGGATAAATTTTCAGATCAAATTGGAGAAGAGAAATCTTTCCTCCCCGCCAGACCGAAGAGTTCCCCCTATACATTCTGTTTTTTTTCAGTTTTTTTCATTATTTTTCTGTTAAAAAAACCCTTTTCTGTTTTTTTTCAGTTTATTTTGTTGTTTTGTTTTGTTTTTTTTTTTTTTTTGTATTTCTATTTTTATTATTTTTATTTTTCTTCAAATTTTTAATTTTCTTTTTCAGATTTTGAATTTTTCATTTCCTTTTCTTTTCCTTTACTCAGATTTTCTTATTAGCTTTTTAGATTTTAAATTTTTTATATGTTTATTTAATTGATTATTATTATTTTATTTTATTTTCCAGATTTTTTATTAATTTTCTAAATTCATATTTTCAATTTCTTATTTTTCTATATTTGTTAAAATTTTGTTTTGTTTTGATTTTAAAATCCTGTTGCCTTCTCAACTCTTTTAAAACTTTCTATTATTTTTTCTCAAGAATTCTATTTTTGATTATATATCTTCTTTTTCTTTATTTTTTTCGGAAATTTATTACCTGTTTACTTGTTTGTCTGTTTTCTGTTTGTCTGTTTTCTGTTTGTCTGTTTTCTGTTTGTCTGCTTTCTGTTTTGATTTTTAGATTTTTGATTAATTAAATAATTGGGAGCCTCGGACATAAATGGGTGTTTACAGGGGGTTATCCTCAAATTCTGAGTCAAGCTCACGCTGGGGAAAACGCTTGCCCACAAAAGATTTAATTTGAGGTCATCTTCAAAATCTGATTCAAGAGCAAAACTGGGGCAAACATTTGCCTAAAAACTTAGGTTGAGGCAACCCTCAATTCCAAATTCAAGATAAGGCAAACAGGTGCCCGAGGAAACTCAAGTTGAGGCAATCCTCAATTCTAGAATTCCAAAACGTTGGGCAAACGCTTGCTCAAAATCCCCTCAAGTTAAGGCATTCCTCGACTGCCAAAGACCTTCCAAACTGGGGCAAAAGGTTGGCCCCAAATTCTTTCAAAGCAAGACATCTCTCAGTTATCAAGAAATTTCCAAACCGGGGCAAAATGGTTGCCCAAGCCGCCTAAAAAATAATCATCAAGTGCCAAAAAACCTTCAAGCGCAAGGTAGAATGAATCATTCATTCGTGGCCTATGTTGTCAGGCCATAGCATTGAATCTTTACATTCCTGCTCACTGGCCTATGTTGTCAGGCATAACATTGCATCTTTACATTCCTGCTCACTGGCCTATGTTGTCAGGCCATAACATTGCATCTTTACATTCCCCGCCACCGCCTATGTTGTCGTGCCATAGCATTGCATCTTTACATTCTGCCACTAGCCTATGTTGTCGTGCCATAGCATTGCATCTTTACATTCCCGCCACCGCCCCATGTTATCGTGCCATAGCATTGCATCTTTACATTCCCCGCCACCGGCCTATGTTGTCGCCATAGCATTGCATCTTTACATTCCCCGCCACTAGCCTATGTTGTCGTGCCACAACATTGCATCTTTACATTCCCTCGCCACTGCCTATGTTGTCGCCATAGCATTGTATCTTTACATTCCTCGCCACCGCCTATGTTGTCGTGCCATAGCATTGCATCTTTACATTCTTGCTCACCGCCTATGTTGTCGTGCCATAGCATTGTATCTTTACATTCCTCGCCACCGCCTATGTTGTCAAGCCATAACATTGTATCTTTACATTCCCAAGCCATCGCCTATGTTGTCGCCATAGCATTGCATCTTTACATTCCTGCTCACCGCCTATGTTGTCGTGCCATAGCATTGCATCTTTACATTCTCGCCATCACCTATGTTGTCAGGCCATAGCATTGCATCTTTACATTACTGCTTTCAGGCCTATGTTGTCAGGCCGCCATTTAGTTTAGATTTACTACTTTCAGGCCTATGTTGTCAGGCCATAGCATTGCATCTTTACATTCTTGCTCACTGGCCTATGTTTTCAAGCCATAGCATTGCATCTTTACATTCCGCTCACCTGGCCTATGTTGTCAGGCCATAGCATTGCATCTTTACATTCTTGCTCACTGGCCTATGTTGTCAGGCCATAGCATTGCATCTTTACATTCTTGCTCACTGGCCTATGTTGTCAGGCCATAGCATTGCATCCTTACATTCCTGCTTTCAGGCCTATGTTGTCAGGCCGCCGTTTAGTTAGATTTACTGCTTTCAGGCCTATGTTGTCAGGCCGCCTTCTAGTTTAGATTTACTGCTTTCAGGTCTGTGTTGTCAGGCCGCCTTCTAGTTTAGATTTATTGCTTTCAGGCCTATGTTGTCAGGCCGCCGTTTAGTTTAGATTTACTGCTTTCAGGCCTATGTTATCAGGCCGCCGTTTAGTTTAGATTTACTGCTGTCAGGCCTATGTTGTCAGGCCGCCATTTAGTTTAGATTTTTGCATCATGGCCTATATTGTCAGGTCATCTTCAAGTTCTAAATTTTTGCATCATGGCCTATGTTGTTAGGCCACCATCAAGTTTACCTTTCTGCGTCATGGCCTATAGTGTCAGGCCTCATCAAGTTTAGATTTCTACGTCATGGCCTATGATGTCAGGCCTCCCTCATGTTTCCTTTCTTGCATCGCTAAATATTCTTTTCTCCTTTTTGGCCTATAATGTCAGGCCTCCTATGAGCTTTCTGCACTCCGGCCTATAGTGTCAGGCCACCTTGTACATACCTCACTTTTTAGTTCTTGCACGCTTCTCTGCCTCAAACAGGCCCTTTCCACTCCACTGAGCCTGTCTTAACAGGCCATTCTCTTCTACTCTACCCATTTTAATAGGCTATTTTCTTTTCATTTCGCTTGTCCTAACAAGCAATCCCATGGCATTCCACGCCTGTCCTAACAAGTCTTCATTCATTTCAGCTTACTTAGGCTATGCCATCTAGCTTTCTATATTTAAACCCTATCGACACACGAAACCGGTAAAGTCATTCAACCACCGCTCCTCAGGCATCCGGGGAGTCCACTTTAAGCTCAAAGCTTCTGGTGTTGCTTGGACTTCTTCAAAAGCCTGCCTCGGACATAAGGTGTTCACGTCTTTACTCATTTCCTACCACAATAATTCAGAGAATTGTTTCTCACATTATCTGGTAAGAAAATGAGTAAAGAGGGGCAAACTGTAAACACCCATTTATGTCCGAGGCCCCAATTGATAAAAAAAAAACAAAAGATAATAAAGAAAAATAGAAAATATTAAAACAAAAATTAAAAGAAAACAATAAAAGGAAATTTAAAAAAACAAAAATACCAAATCTGGAAAAAATTAAAACTAAAATCAGAAATAATAAAAATAACAATAAAACCAAAATTAAAAAAAAAACAAAAGATAATAATAAAGAAAAACAGAATATTAAAATAGAATATTAAAACTGAATATTAAAACAGAATATTAAAAACAGAAAAAAAAAATAGAATGGAAAACGGATTTTGAAGGAGAAATCAAAATGGGGGTAAAAGAAAAAGGTTCTCAGAAGTTTGGGGGAGAGAGGGGGTCTCCCTGAAGAGGAGAAGCACTCTGGAGGCGTCTGCAAAAGGTTGGAGGCCATACGAAGGGAATCTAGCAAAGGAGGATTTGGTGAAGGCTTGAAAGGATAGAAGGATTTTCCAGGCATAGGGGGCCGCTGAAGGAAGAGGAAGATTGGAAGGACTCCCCATTGCTTGTTGAGACGTGAGTTTCAATTCAAAAGAGCAGCAAACAGCCATCAAGATCGGACGTCAAGCTTGGCACAAAAGCACTGCATTTGACGTCATCTTCATATAGGTTAGTTCTTGCCATCTTCTTTCTGATTTTCTGGAATCCATGGTAGAGCTTTTATAATCAAGATGTCGACTACCCCGACGGGGGTTAGTAACCGATATCAACCCTCAGTTGCTCATGAAATAATTGGGTATATCCCCAAGATGAATGGCTTGGGTTCAATTGATCTATAGCCTCGTCGTCCATGAAGAAACTTGGTTTGTGAATTAGTTAGCCACTTTCATGGCCGAGAGTCACTACGTTGTTATCTAGACTCCTTCCCCGTACCATTTGTAAAATGCCTTTTCTTTTTCTCTTGACGGGTATATATGCAAGGATGGGGTTTAGTTCAACACCTAATTAGGACGATTAAAAGAAACGCCATTAACATCTTGGTCTGATAGCGTGTACACAGTTTGATGGTTAGTCCTTTGGGTATAAGGTAACCGACCGAGTTGAGCCACCAAGGCTGGCCATGCAAAACCATGCACTTCCCTCCAAGAAACTTTGCTTTAAAATTAATCTGGCTATAGATCATTCAACAAACCACTTGACTCAACTAGTCAACTCAGCCACAACACATGCAAGGGGGAAGGGTTCGAATCCCAGGACGCTGACTACACAAACCTCACAGGCTTGAGGCTGTCCAATTGGGCCTCATAATAATTCATTACACGTCACAGCTTCCATTTGAAAGTGATATTCACTGCTCCAGGTTGAATCAAATGTAATTAGGCGGCATAATTCTTCTCTTTTCTAATTTCAAGACCAAGTTCAAGTGTAATTAATTTTTTCTCTCTCTTTCTTCCTAAGTAAATTCTTTTTCTATCATTCCAAAAATTTAAAAAATGTAGAAAATTAATAAAAAATTTTAAAAATGTAGAAAATTAATAAAAAAATTTAAAAATCCAGAAATTAATAAAAAATTTTAAACATCCAGAAAATTAATCAAAAATTTCTAAAAATCCAGAAAATTAATAAAAAATTTTAAAAATCCAAAAAATTAATAAAAAATTTTAAAAGTTAAATTAATAAAAAATCCAAAAATTCCAAAAATTAATATAAATTCCAAAAATTTTAATAAAAATTTCCAGAATAAAAAATATATTCCAGAACTAGAAATTAATAAAAAATTTCAGAAATAATTTTTTTTAATAATTCGTAAAAATTCTATAATTCCTAAATAAATTCAGGATTATCAAGTATTTTCATAAAATTCCTTAATTGATAAATTCCCTCCTAAATTTCTAAGGATTATTTGTGTCTTGTCATTTTCATTCATCGTTCTTCAAAAATAAAGATCTTGTTTTGCAATTCTTAATCTCACGCGACGAGCTCTAAGCACGAACTGGTAGCTTTTTCTGCTGTTCGTTGTTTAGAGATTCGTATGGGTCCAAGTGCAGCCGTAGTTGTCTTGGGCCCTGTGCATATGTGGATAAGGATTGCTTTTCCAAAATATCTTTCAAAATAATCGAGCTGTTTTCGAATACTACTTTACAAGTAACTCCGAAGGTCAAGCCTTCGAGCATCTTCCAAACACTCTTTTAAACATTTTCGAAGGTCAAGCCTTCAAAACATAACCAAAACTACTTTCCCATTGCACCAGGGAATACGTAGGAACAGGATCAAGTCCTATCAGGCTAACCCCGTTAAGTATTTATTTTCACACTAATTAAAGCGATCAAACAATTTTCAAATACTCACACACTCGGTCTAAGGGTACTGTTCCTCGGAACAGTCGAGTGGGGTGCCTAACACCTTCCCCACTCGTAACCGACTCCCGAACTTTGAATCTCATCCTAAAATCAAGGTTTTTTCCAAATATTTTCCCTTGAATAAAAACTTGGTGGCGACTCCACGTTATCAATCAATTCATTTTTAAAATTTTAGCGAGTTCGTCGTCTCGTCAATTACGGTTAGTAAAGTAACCTTCCGTCTTTCTTTGCGATTCAATGTCATGCCCGATTTTGCAACCATCTCTAAGTGATTTGGTTAATCGTGAAATATTATCGTGAACCAAGGTAAATGATGTTTTTTCTGTCGAGTGGTACCCGATTGAGTGGATAAAGGACCGGACAAACGCTGTGTATATGGAATGGTCAAGACCCAGCTGTAGTCACTGTGAAGTAAAAGGCCAGAAATGTAGATGGAAGAATGGTAGTCATGGTGAAGTTGAATGTTTCATTTGCCCAACAAACGTCATTCCAACATCAACTATTTTACTCATTGCTACAGGTATGCAATCACCTTTCTTATCCTTTCATTTTTCTGAATATTTTAAATCACAGCCAAGACATCTTTCAGTTTAACATGTTGCTCTTCTATTAGTTATTTTGTCTAATAGATGAACATTGGGGGAATTGTTGGTTTGATGTTTTTGCCGTGGAAGGGATTGTTTCTTGTGGTATGGTTATTTTAAGATGAAAGAAGAAGACCAGTGCAAGGATTGAAAATTCATGGAGGATTACAAAGGGCAATGAGACCTACCAGATTCAGTTATGCTGATATTAAGAGAATCACAAATAGTTTTAGGGAAAGTTTAGGGAAGGAGCTCATGGAGCAGTGTTCAAAGGTACACTCTCACCGAAATTGTAGTTGTTTGAAGATACTCAACGAGACAGAGGGAGATGGAAAGGATTTCATCAATGAAGGGGAACAATGGGAAAAATTCATCATGTTAACGCGGTTCGCTTGCTTGGATACCATGGGCCGATGGATTCCACCGTGCTCGTCTATGATTTCTTCCCAAATGGATCACCGCGAGATTCTTGGCTCCACCGACAACAAGGATGTTTTCCTTGGTTGGAGGAAGTTACAACAGATTGCTTCGGTGTTGCCAGAGGGATTGAGTATCTTCATCTTGTTGTGATCATAGAATACTTCACTTTGACATCAATCCCCACAATGTGTTAATGATGACTGCTTATTCCCAAAATTATCGATTTTGGATTAGCCAAGTTGTGTCCCAAAATCAAAGTACAAGATTCAGGATCGTTGCAGAGGAACCTTAGGTTACATTGCCCTCGAATTGTTCTCAAGAAATTTTGGCAATGTGTCTTATAAGTCCGACATTTATAGTTATGGAATGTTGTCATTGGAGATGGTTGAGGAAGAAAGAATACAAATGCGTCACCGAGGAGAGTTTCCAAGTTCTCGTACCCAATGGATCCATAACTTGGTTGAAGGGAAGAGACGTGCAAATTAATATTGAGGATGAGGAAGATGTTAAAATTGCTAAGAAACTTGCCATTGTAGGTCTTTTTGGTGCATTCTGAACCCCCGACCGTCCATCCATGAAAACTGTGGTACAAATGCTTGAAGGAAATGAAGACAGGTTAATTGCACCCCTACCCTTTGACACTCACCTAGCTCTTCTAGAAGAATAACATATTCCAAAGAAGACACCAGAATTTTGAGTTGGAAATTATTCATGAAATGGAGTAAATGATGTCCATCACTTTTAGTTGGTTTCCTTCGTATGTACTATATGTATTTTATAAAAGTTGGAATATCCATATCCACACTATTAGTCTATCACTCGTATAAGCTTATTAATCTATTTGCGTATTTCACAGCATTGCATCTGGATTAAATTTTATTTTTGAAATACTCGCAGTTATGTTTCTTGATTATATTTTTGAATTTTATTTTGATGCTCTGGTTTGAATAGGAGAAGTTCTATTTACTTGAATTAGCGTTGGTTGATAAGCAGCATAAAATTATTCCTTCTGTCGGCTCCACATGTTTTAGTTGTCTTAAAATCCTGATGTAGCCTCCGTGATGAACATTACAAATCTCTTTAACAAATCAGCAAATGCATTGTTAGGCTTTCTCTCTGATGGATCGTATTGGTGGTAGTATTTTTATTTTCATATTTTTTGAAGAAGCCAACAAATTCATAAAAATAAAATAGAGTTAGACAAGTCTTCATATTATTTAACCCGTACATCCAAAAATTGAAGTATTCCACCCCTGCTAAAACATAATTCTGCCCCTTGTGAATCCCTTTACAATGGATGTGTATACATCAAATTAGTCCCAACTAATATAGTATCCTGACAGTAGGTAACCATAATAACAATACAACAATGATAAAAATTTGTAAAACCAATCATTTGAAAACATATTGAGTCCCGCAAAATTGTGCTGCATCAACTGATAGCACATCAAAACTATTGCAGCACTTATTCTAATACCCCAATAGCAGTACATGTGAGATTTATTTTAAGCATTCCAGAGGATTTAATGGCCAACTAGAAAAAGGATACTAAACATTATTACACGAGTCAACTTCCATGACCATGATCTGGTAGTATTTTTAAGGCATTGAAAGATGAAGTATCGGTGTAGAAATTAGAGCAAGAGAAAAGGAGAGGAAGAAAATCACAGCTTTTAAGATGGACTTAAAGTATGAATATTTCGTTCAGTTTTATTTTCAGCATACATACAGAGATTTGTTTTAAATGAAAATACAATATTACAAGCAAAAGTAAATGGGTAATACTCATTTAGCGGAACCAATTCCTCAAAACATGGGTTGTCATCCAGTTTTATTTACTACACGCTGAACAAACTATTTCCATATAAAAAAATATATATAAAAATAACTTTTGTAATGGATTTGACTTCCCATAATATCAACACTAGTCTCAATTCTAACACTCCTTGAGAGTTTTCTTGAGCACTCCAAGTCTTGATCTAACACCTCAAACTTCCCCGTGGAAAGTGCCTTGGTCATGATATCTACAATTTGGTTTTCAAA
The DNA here is from genome assembly GCA_026541065.1 of Canavalia ensiformis. Lineage (NCBI taxonomy): Eukaryota > Viridiplantae > Streptophyta > Magnoliopsida > Fabales > Fabaceae > Canavalia > Canavalia ensiformis. The sequence continues at coordinate 33,399 of JAMKYM010000035.1, read as the reverse complement.
ATTGCAATGCATCAAATTAACTTCTGCAGACTTCTCGGCTTCTCTAATAGCATGATATTTCACATCAATAAGCTTGGTTCTTCCATTGGCAGAATTTTGTATTATAGCAATAGCTGACTTCTTGTCTACCGTTATGACAGTAGCTTCATCTTGAATACGACCACATGTATTAAGATCTTTCTCAGCCATATGACTTGATTTGTTAATGTTGCTTTTGAAATATATTTAGCTTTCGTTGAGGATTGGACCACCACTCTTGTTTCCTTGAATTCCAAGAGAAAACAATATTGCTAAATGAGAAAACATAATCAGAAGTAATCTTGGAATCATCTGAACTATCTACCTAGTCTCTATCTCCATATCCTTGAAGGAGTTCACTTTCAAATTTTAAAAATCATAAACCATAATCAGTACCCTTGATGTATCCCAAGACTCACTTCGATGCACTATAGAGAATCTCCATTCCAAAAAAATATTCATTTCCCCAAATCAATCATTTCAAATTCATCCTCCATACCATGCTTGAATTACCGCAAGAAAATTGAATTATTTCCTAGAAACAGTAGGTCATCAATATAGAAGGACACTGAGCTACACTTCATTGTTTGTAGTCTTCACATTCAAAGTAGCTTCATTTTCACTTCTTTTAAAACCATTTTGTAGAAGATATCGATCAAATCTATTTTACCATGCCTTGGCTATTGTTTTAAATCATAAGGTCTTTAGGAAACTTATAAACTTATAAATCATAAGGTCTTCACTTCCAGGAACCAAAAAAGCTTTTAGTTGCTCAATAAAATTCGCTTCTTCAGCAAACCATTCAAGAATGCTAACTTCACCTCAAAGGGATATATTTCAAAATTTAATTTTGTCACTAATGTTGCTGTCAGTCTAATTTTATCATGCCTTGCTGCAGAAGTAAAAGTATTTGAAAAAAACCAATCTACCCTTTATAGAACCATTAGGACTGAGTTTATATCTGTCATCTCAAATAAAACTAGTTAACTTTTGATTACTTGATTTATTACAAGTTGCAAAGTTTTTTTTCTATCATCTTCATCTGCTCCTTCATGGAAACTCTCCAACCTTCAATTTCGGTAGTGTTAATTGCATCTATCAGAGTTAGAAAGAGAGTTAATAGGGACCTCCAATATTAGTCATAGAGACTAACCTAATAAGTAAAAGATTAATTAAATCTTGACTTTTGAGCTTAATAAAAAAAATTTGTTGAGTACTATGCTTAAAATAAAAATAAAAATTAAAAAATAAAGTGAAGAAAGTCTCAAGGCAAAAGAAGCAACACAAGTAAGAATTCAATCAAGCTATCATAAATTAAATTCATAATTTCCTATTGCAGTAAACATTTAGAATTTGAATCATTTCAAGTTCAGATAATTAAGTATCACCTAAAATTTATAAATTAATTTTAGAAAATCAAAATCACCAAACTTTATAGTAAAATCATATAGTCCAATTAAATTTTGCATAAAAATTAGAGAATTAAAAAATACTTAACTTTTAAATTGCAACAAGTAAGATTAAATGAAATTAAACATCCAATTTCAAAATTTCAAGCAGCAAATGCAATCAATTGAGAGGAAAGAATATAAAATTGTAGTATAATTCAATTGTAAAAACAAACTTCAAATCTCATATTTATGGAATTATAATTAACGAGTCAATCAAACAAATTAGTCTTTCATGAGACTTGTTACAGTAGAAATAAGAAGAAAATTTAAAACTAAAATTTTATTAAGAATTTGACATATGTCTCTAAAGTAATTCAAGTTTGACACATGATATATATTTAATAATAAAAGATCAAAATCAATCTATTTTAAAATACGAGGGACCAAAATTAAAGATTTTAGAAATATTGAAATAAAATCAAAAGTGACTAGACAACTCTACATATTATTTATTCCAAACATCCAAAAAGTGAAGCATTCCCCTCCCTCCTAAAATATTATTTTGTTCTTGTGAATCCTTTTACAATGCATGTGTATACATCAAATTTGTTCGACCTTATCGCAACCGTAATTCCGACGAGACGATGAACTCGCTAAAATTTTGAAAATAGAATTTTTATTTTGATTATGTGGAGTCGCCACCAAATTTTTATTTAAGGGAAAAGATTTGGAAAAAACCCTGACTCGAGGAAGAGATTTAGGTTTAGGAGTCGGTTACGAGTAGGGAAGGTGTTAGGCACCCCACTCATCCGTTCCGAAGAACGGTACCCTTAAACTCAGTGTGTGATTTTTGAAAATTGTTTGATCCTTTAATTAATGTGAAAATAAATAGATTGATGGAGGTTAGCCTAACAGGACTTGATCCTGCTCCTACGTATTCCCCGGTGCAATGGAAAACTCAAGGCTTACATAGCTCTGGTTTGTTTGAAAGCTTGAACTTCAGAGGTGCTTAAAAGAGAGGTGACAGTTTGAAGAGGTTTTTTATTTTTTGAAAGGACCTTTAGTCCACTCATGCACAAGGCCCGAGGCGGCTGCGACAGCACGGGAGCCTATACAGACTACTAAACGTTGCACAACAGGTGAACCGCCAACCCCCATTTAGAGCCCATTGCGTGAGACCGAGGATCCCAACATATTTTGAAAAAAGTGTTTTACTTTTGAATATAATAAAGATAATAAAAGGAATGACTTGATATGAAAAAGTAATTTGTTTTGAAGTGAATTTAATTTTGAGTTTTTGAACCTTGACTTGATCAAGGATGAGCTTGACTCGGACTTGATAATTTTGAGGAAAAGCATTTGAAGTTCATTTGGAAATTTGAGAGGGGGAGGATTAAACTAAAAGTTTAATTTAATTTTATTTGAAGAAAAGAGTCAAAAAGGGGAATTTATTTTGAATATCGGGCTTGAATTGGACTTGATTTAACATAAACTTGACTTGATTTGAAGTTAAGGAAAAAAATTACGAGCATGTTTCAATAATCAAGCGATAGCAATTTCATTTCAAATCCAAATTAGACAAATAATATAATTACAGAAACTAGAGAGAAAGAAAAAGAAAACGAAACAAAAATCACGGAAATCGAAGATTATTTGACCGATTAAAAACAAAAATGAAAAATAGAGATGAAGATCAAGCTCAAGAACACACAAGATTTTAGCGCCAAATTTGAATTCAAATCTCAGAATTTTTTGAAAATATTTTTTGGTTGATATGAAAAGTTAAAACTGATTAATTGAAAGATATGGATAATAGAAATCAAACAAAACAAGTTTGACATAAATCCAACCAGAAATGAGCACGTTATGTACAAATCAAACAAGCTAGGTTAATTTGTGCACCAAGATGAACATGCTTCGGTAATCAGGCGATTAAAATTTCATTTCAGATCCAAATTAGACAAATAATATCATTCTAGAAACTAGAGATAAATAAAAAAAAACGAAACAAAAATCATGGAAATCAGAGGTCATTTAACTGATTAAAAACAAAAACGAAAAACAGAGATGAAGATCAAGCTCAAGAACACACAAGATTTTGGAGCCAAAATTTGAATTCAAATCTCACAATTTTTCGAAAATATTTTTGGTAGATCTGAAAAAATTAAAACCAATTAATTGAAATATATGGATGATAGGAATCAAACAAAACAAGTTTGACATAAATCCAACCAGAAATGAGCAAGTTATGCTCAAATCAAACAAGCTAGGTTAACTTGTGCACCAGGATGAATATGCTTTGGTAATCAGGCGATTAAAATTTCATTTCAGATCCAAATTGGACAAATAATATCATTCCAGTAACTAGAGAGAAATAAGAAGAGAACGCAACAAAAATCATCGAAGATCATTTGACCGATCAAAAATGAAAACGAAAACCAGAGACGAAAATGAGCTCGGAAATCCGAGAAGAAGCAAGAAACTTAAGCAGAATAAAAGTAGGATCTAACCTCGATTGGAAGGTGATGAAGAACTGGTTTGAAGGGAGAGGTAGAGAGTCTCTAGGTACTCCCTTCAAAAAATTCTGAAAATCCCCTCCCTCAAATGCTTCTCCTTTTTGCGTTGGTCCCCGATTTCTTCCCAAAAATGTCAAGAAAGCAAAAAAGAACCCCTTCTTTTCCTGTTTGTAGGTATATATAGACACCTCCCCTTCTTGGCAAGTGTCAAGCTCTTTCAAAGAGGCAAAGGCCAGCCCCCTCTCTCTTAGTAAGGGTCAAGTCCTTTCAAAGGGCCAAAAGTCACCCCTTTCTAGGAGCCAAAAGCCAACCCCTTGATTTCAAAATTTTTGTTCCCTATTTTTGATTATTCAGCTTTTTTTTTCCAATTTTTATTTTTTACCTTTTTCGTTTTTTTTTTATTTTTTCTATTTATTTATCATTTTTACTTATTCTTTAATTTTCCTTTTTTATTATTATTTTATTTATTTATTTTTTTCTTTTTTCTTTTTTAATTTCTATTTTCTGTATGTTTTGCTTTCTGTTCTTTCTACTTTCTGTTTTATATCTTTTCAAATTTTTAATTAACTTAATTTTTGGTTAATTTTAACGATTGAGGGCCTCGGACATAAATGAGTGTTTACAGTTTGCCACTCTTTACTAATTTTCCTACCAGATAATGTGAGAAATGATTCTCTGAATTATCATAGTAGGAAATGAGTAAAGATGTGAACACATTATGTCCGAGGCAGGCCTTGAAGAAGTATGACGAACAGGAGGAGCCTTGAACTTGAAACTGAACCTTATGGATGCCTGGAGAAGGATGATTGAATGACCATACAGACTTCATGTACCGATAGGGTTTAAATATACGAGGCTTAGTTGTAGAGCCTGACTAGGCTAAGTGGAATGAATGAATGCATGTTAGGACTAGCATGGAATTCAATGGGATGGCTTGTTAGGACAAGCAAAATGAAATGAAAATGGCCTGTTAAAACAGGAAAGCAGAAGAGAAATGGCCCGTTACGACGGGCTCAGTAGAGTGAAAGCGACTTGTTTAAGATAGGAAAGCATGCAAGAACTAAAATGTAAGATATGTACAAGGTGGCCTGACAGTATAGGTCGAGGTATCTATCTAAGTTGGAGGCCTGACAACATAGGCCAAGGTGTAGAAAAGTAAACTTGAGGAGGCCTGACAACATAGGCCAAGGTGCAGAAAAGTAAACTTGAGGAGGCCTGACAACATAGGCTGAGGTGTAGAAAAGTAAACTTGATGAAGCCTGACAACATAGGCCAAGATGCAAAAAAGTAAACTTGAGGAAGCCTGACAACATAGGCCAAGGTGCAGAGAAGTAAACTTGAGGAGACCTAACAACATAGGCCAAGGTGCAGAGAAGTAAACTTGAGGAGGCCTGACATCATAGGCCATGAATGCAGAAAAGTAAACTTGATGAGGCCTGACAACATAGGCCAAGGTGCAGAAAAGTAAACTTGAGGAGGCCTGACAGCATAGGCCAAGGTGCAGAAAAGTAAACTTGATGAGGCCTGACAGCATAGGCCAAGGTGCAGAAAAGTAAACTTGATGAGGCCTGACAACATAGGCCAAGGTGTAGAAAAGTAAACTTAAGGAGGCCTGACAGCATAGGCCAAGGTGCAAAAAAGTAAACTTGAGGAGGCCTGACAACATAGGCCAACGGTGCAGAAATGTGAACTTGATGAAAATCCCGTTGTTGACTGGAAGATGCAAATGAGATCCAGTTGTTGCTAGGATGAATGCAAACCTGCTTGACAGGAAAAAAGAATTTAAACATGCTCGAGGTCCTGTCGTTGACAGGAGAATGCAAATGAGGTCCCGCTGTTGCCGAGAAATATACAAATGAAATCCTGTTGTTGCCAGGATAAATGTAAACCTGCTTGACAGGTGGACAGAAATTAAACATGTTTGACGTCCTACTTGATAGGAACATGCAAATGGGATCCTGCTTGACAGGATGAATGCAGAAATTTAGACATGAAATCCTGCTTGACAGGATGGATGCAAATGAAATCCTGCTTTATAGGATGTGTGCAGAAACTTAAACATGAAATCCTGCTTGACAGGATAACTGCAAATGAAATCCTTCTTGACAGGATATACGCGTAAATTTAAACATGAAATCCGCTGACAGATAGATGCAATGAAACCCGCTTGACAGATGTATGCAAATTTAAACATTAAATCCTTCGACAGATAAATGCAAAACGAAACTCGCTTTAACAGATGTATGCAAATTTAAAACATGAAATCCCGCTGACAGATAAATGCAAATGAAATCCCGCTTGACAGATGTACGCGAAATTTAAACATGAAATCCGCTGATGATAAATGCAAATGAAATCCTCGCTTGACAAATGTATGCGAAATTTAAACATGAAATCCTACTTGACAGATGTATCAAATGAAAATGAAATCCTACTTACTGTTAAAATGACAAAGAAATGCGAAAAGTCTTTACATGATGACAGAGATGCAAGCTTGCTGGGGAGAGAGGCAAAGGAATGTGAAAACATGACCTTAAGACAGTAAAATGTAAAAGTCTTATTGTTGAAAGGATGAGGCAAAAACGCCTGTTAAGACAAAGTACAACAGAATGGTGAAAACCTATTAAGACAGGCAAAGCGAAATGAAAAGGACCTGTGAAGATAGGAAAGAAGCAAGCCTTGTTAAGGCAGGAAAAGTAAATGATGAAAACTATCCTGTTAAGAAAGAATAAATGTAGATGGACTCCTGTTGTTGACAGGAGAAATGCAAGCTTGCTAGATAGGCAAAGGTGAAAACCTGTTAAGACAGGCAAAGAAAAATGACAAATGACCCGTTAAGACAGTAAAATGTATTGTGTCTTGTTAAGGCAAAGGTGTGATGTGGTCCTCAGGAGAGGAACATGGACTTCAGTCACAACGCCTTTGGACAAGCTATTTTGAAATTTGTTTTTCTTGAATTAAAATAAATTGTTTATTCTACCTTGAACTTGAAAGTTTTTAAGCACTTGATAATTATTCTCTTGAAGAAACTTGGGCAACCATTTTGCCCCAGTTTAGAAAATTCTAGATAATTGAGGGATGTCTTGATTTGAAGGAACTTTGGGCAAGTGTTTTCCCCAATTTGAAAGATCTTTTGGCAATCGAGGGATGCCTTAACTTGAGGGGATTTTGGGCAACCATTTGCCCCTGTTTTGATTTTGATTTTTTGAATTTAAATCTTTCTAGGGCAAACGTTGTCTAAATAGTTGACTCAATTTGAGGGTGACCTCAAATTGAATTTTTGGTGGCAAACGCTTGCCCCAGTTTAAGCTTAATTTAGAATTTGAGGGTGACCTCAAATTGAATTTTTGTGGGCGAGCATTTGCCCCAATTTGAGCTTGACTCAGAATTTGAGGGTGACCTCAAATTGAATTTTTATGGGCAAACGTTTTTCCCAGTTTGAGCTTGACTCGGAATTTGAGGGTGACCTCAAATTGAATTTTTGTGGGCAAACGTTTGCCCCAGTTTGAGCTTGACTCGGAGGAACTAAGGATGGCCTCGACTTGAATTCTTTTGGGCAATCGTTTGCCCCAGTTTTTGAAATCTTCTGGAGTCGAAGAATTAAGGATTTCTTCAATTTGAATTTGTTATGGGCAAGTATTCATCCCAGCTTGATCTTGATTCAAAATTTGAGGATGACCTCAAATTGGATTTTTGTGGGCAAGCGTTTGCCCTAGTTTGAACTTGATTCATCATTTGAGGATGACCTCAAATTGATTTTGTATGGGCAAGCGTGTGCCCCGGTTTGAGCTTGAGTCCTTTTAACTATGATTGACTCGGGCAGTTTTACCCAGGTCTTAATTAGTTTTGACAAAAATGGGTTGTACAATGCTTGAATTAAAAGATGCTTATGTGTTGTTTGAATGAAAAGAACGTGGTATTTGTGATGCTTGAATGCAGAGATGATGTGGGGTTCTTATTGTGATGCTTGAAATATTTACTTGATGAAACAGATGCTATGGGATAAATGTAAACCATGAAATGGTGAAAAAATTTTGTTTCTCTTAATGTCGATTTTTTGACATGTCCTTTCTTGACAACCTTATAGTTGATGTGGCAGGAATCAAAAATCAGGACGAGCTAGATTGACTTTAGTTCGGTGTTTTGGTCAATCTTTTGCCTTCTTCATTAACTTTGAAACCTTCTTTTCCAGGATTTTTGAGACCCAACAATGGTCAGCAGTATTGAATAAGACACACTCCTTTTGTCTTGGTGGTGTCATGGCTAGTAAGAGGATGACCTTGGGAAACAGTCATGCCATGTTGCGATGATTGAGGACTCATCCGATTTTCTTGACTTTTCAAAATCAATCTATTTTATTTTTACACTTTTCATATTTATTTTTGCATGTGCACTACTGGGGTACGCCAATTGGCTTTGGATGGTCAAAAGAAGAAGTCACAGAATTTTGAGGTTGTATGTTTTAAGGTAGTGTATTTGAAAGGAAAGGATGATGAAAGACGTGGGTTGGATTGCCCAAATGGCACCTTTTGATGAAAAATGCCAGTGCTGCTTTTCATAATCTTGATTGTCTAATTAGCCAAACTTGAGAAATGGCAAAATTTTGCCCCAGTTTTAGGAAGATATGAGGTGCAGAAATGTCATGTTGTCCTGGGATTCCTGGATTGGCCTTAATTTTTCCTGGGTTGTTCTTTTGAGTTTTTAACCCAGCAGGTCCTTCGTTTCACCCTAACTTTTGCCTAGGTTACCCTTACGGGTTTTCAACCTAGCGGGCTCTTAATTGTGTGCCCTAACTTTTGCCTAGGTCTCTTTTGAGGGTTGTCGACCTAGCGGGCTCTTGTTTGATTGTGCCCTAACTTTTGCCTACGTCGTTAGGATTGTGGACCCAGCGGGCTCTTGATTGATTGTGCCCTAACTTTTTCCTAGGCTGCCCTTTGAGGGTTTTCGACCTAGCGGGCTTTTGTTTGTGTGTCCTAACTTTTTCCTAGGTCGTTAGGTTTGTGGACCTAGCGGGCTCTTGATTGATTGTGCCCTAACTTTTTCCTAGGCCGCTTTTTTCGACCTAGCGAACTTTTGTTTGATTATGCCCTAACTTTTGCGTAGGTCGTCAGGTTTGTGGACCTAGCGGGCTCTTGATTGATTGTGCCCTAACTTTTGCCTAGGCCGCCTTTTTCGACCTAGCGGGCTTTTATATGATCCTGATTTTGCCTGAATTGTTTTTGGAACCCAGCAAGACCTTTTCTGATCACGACTTTGTTGATTTAATCTTTTGCAACTTGAACTCGCTTTTGCCTGGATTATTTGTGGGTTTTAATCCAACGGGTCTCACTTCTTCTTGAATTTTGGATTTTGACCTTGATTTTGCCTGGACTATTCTTGATTTTAATCCAAGGGGTTTTCTTCTTTTTCTTGAATTTTATGTAGTCAGATATTGCCCTTGCCGGGATCATTTTGGGCTTCCAATTCAGCGGATCCTCTCTTGCATCCCTAATTTTGCCTGGATTTGAACTTGATTCCAGCGGGATGTTTTTGTTTGACAAGACACTTTGAATGGTGATCTAGAATCCCTGGTCATTTATTCTGCTTCCTCATTGGGCTTTTCTCTTTGAGCTTGATTAATTAGATGTTCAAGATTATTTATTACAGCACTGGCACCGTCACCAATAGGCATTTGTTATTTAGGTATAGGAATAAGGAGTGAGCTGAATGGATAAAAGAATGGTAAATTTTAGAAGGAGTAAAGCCAACAATGTAAAGCATGTGCTCAAGAAACATGAAAAATGTAAATTTTGTATTATTCATTTAGATTTACAAAAGATTGATTTTGAAAAGTATGACAAATCCTGGATGATTTTCCTTGATAGCTCGATTTGCACAAGACAACTCATTGCATTGTTCCCATTTCTTAACTAGCAAATGAACTCTCGTGATTCAGCACTTGGATTAGGGGCGATCTTCCCAAAATCTAGTTGTTTAGCATCAATCAGGCTCTGCACCTTACGCTTCAGAACCTGGCAGTTTTCTGTTGAATGACCAATGTACCCTGCATGGTAACCACATATGGCATTGGCATCATACCATTTAGGGTATGGTGGTTCTTGAGGTTTCAAAGGATAAGGAACCACTAGAGAGTTCTGGATTAGCTGTGGTAGCAGCTTGGTGTAGGTCATTGGAATGGGATCAAACTGGACAGGATCCTTCTCCTTCTTTTGGTTTTGGCTAGAATTTGAGCTCATGGCTTGTGTTTGGACCGTGTATGGTGTGGGCGGTCGGATTTGTATTGGAAAGTTGTAAGCTGAATGATAGGATGTTTGGTAAGGATATGGTATGTACGGCGTGTATGGTGATGGTTGGAAGCCAGTTGGTCCATATGGTGCCATTGGAGGTACGTATTGTCCTTGACTAGAAGCCACATTATAAGACTCCTCTGTCCTCTTCTTTTCTATAGAGGCATTAACTATCCATGTGGGCTTGTGTGTGATCCTTCCTCGGCGCATGCCACCCTCGATCCTTTCTCCAATGATGACGACATCAGAGAAGCTAGCGGTCACACTACCGATCATCTTGTCATAGAAAGGATCCTGGAGTGTGTCCATGAATATACTGACCAGCTCTTTCTTGGAGAGAGGAGGTTGTACTTGAGTAGCTAGTTCCCTTCATCTTTGTACATACTCCTTGAAGATCTCGTCCCCTTTCTTGGTCATGTTTTGGAGCTGGATTCGGTCAGGAGCCATCTCCACATTGTACTGGTACTGTTTGAGGAAGGCATCAGCTAGGTCCCTCCATAAACGGATATGTGTCTGTTCTAACTGAGTGTACCAAGTTGCAACTGCCCCGGTCAGACTATCTTGAAAGAAATGTATAAGCAGCTTATCGTCGTGCCTATAGGGAGACATCTTCCTGCAATACATGGCCAAGTGGCTCTTCGAGCAGCTGGTTCCTTGATCTTTTTCAAATTCTGGAACCTTGAATTTAGGAGGGATGACCACGTCAGGAACTTGGCACGAATCAGATGCATCTTTGGCTTCATAAGCACTCTCATCAATTGCCTGGATCCTATCCTCTAGGACTTTCCACTTTTCTGTATCGTCATCCGAAGGATGGCTTGGGTATTCCTCAGGCATAGGGTGAGGTTGGGAAAAAGGTATATATACAGGGTGAGGCCCTTGGGTGAACATAGGATGCGTTCCCCCAACAGTTGCTTGATAGACTTGTGAAGTGGTGTTTGGAGGTAGGTTATGTGTTTGGGCTTGTGTTTGGTTGTATGAGGGTGTATGCCCATGAGGAAATCCATAATGAACCCTTTCGGTTTGCGGAGGTATGGTTAATGGTGGAGTGAAGCCAGGAAGGTATGATGAATCATCTGGCTCTCGGAAGGGATTCCCTTGCCTCCTTTTGTTTCGATGATTGGATGGCCTCCATCAGGTTGGACATCTGCTCCTTTAGAGTCTTGACCTCATTTCTCAACTCCTCGTTTTGCCTTTCCAGCTCATCCATGATTCTTGATTGTGCACGAGTCCTATAAGGATGTCGAGGAAGCTGTGTTTTTCCAATTTTCTGTTAAAGTTTGAAATCAATTTCTTTGAGAAATAATTTGAATACAAAAATCATGAATGATAAAGATGCAAAATGAGTATAAAATTGGAAAAGGTGTGGAATGATTCTTGAAATCTCTTCTTTCCAATGATAAATTTATGCATGAATGAATGACGATTATGCACAAAAAGATGTGGAATGATTCTTGAAATCTCCTTTTTCCAATGATAAATTTATGCATGAATGCATATTGTGCACAAATAATTTTAGAGAAGACTTGAGTGATTTAATTTATTTGCCTTTGATTTCTTGACGATTTTGTGTTATTTATTTATTTATTGATTTTTTATGAATTTTGGTATATTTACTCTGCTAAAGAAACCTTTAGTTTTGTTTGGAAAAGGTTTGCTAAAAAGCATTCTTTAGATTTTCGGAATTTCATTTTCTCCTATTTGAATCTTTTTTATTTTTTCAATATTTTCAAAAGATTATTTTTCTAGTGTTTCCTAGAAATTGTATTTTGCTTTTCCTTGATTTTTTATTTTTTATTTGATTTTTGTTCTTAATTTTTCCTTTTGCTTAATTTTTTTTTTTGCTTGATTTTTTGTATTTCCCCAACTTTAGATCTCGACTCCCCTTTGCCACTTCGGATAGTTTGGTTCAAATAAGTGCCTGTGAACAGTGAACCTGTATCTTCAAAGGGGTGTGTGTGCCCTCTTTACTTCTTGTGCGGGTTAGCTATCCTAAGGATCTATGGCCTTTTATATGAACCTCTCAAAGATGGTTTGTAATCCTGGTGTAAGAAGTCACTAGAGCCAAGTTCCAATCTGTAATGCTTGCCACAACAACAGAAAAAGCTACCAGTTGTAGGGCATTACAAATAGGACGCACTCTAGCTGGGATTTTCATGATAGCCAAACAGGACATAAGCCCCAAAGTGACACCACTAGATCCCTCTATTCCTGGGCTTCACTCAGACCCGAGTACAGGGCCCCACTAATGATAAATGCATATGCAATGTGTGTGAGCACACTATATAGCAATTTATTGTTCGTCTACCCTAAGGTTATACTGAGAATAAACAAACATATAAATCACAGATAAATAAACAGATAAGTAAAACATGCAAATAAAGGGGAAAGGGATCAATATAGCGCACACTCAATTAAACAGGCTTGACTCTCTAATGTCCCCAGTGAAGTTGCCATCTGTCGCAACCATAATTCCGACGAGACGACGAACTCGCTAAAATTTTGAAAATGGAATTTTTATTTTGATTATATGGAGTCGCCACCAATTTTTTTGTTTAAGGGAAAGATTTGGAAAAAACCATGACTCGACGAAGAGATTTAGGTTCGGGAATCGGTTACGAGTAGGGAAGGTGTTAGGCACCCCACTCGCCCGTTTTGACGAACGGTACCCTTAAACTGAGTGTGTGATTTTTGAAAATTGTTTGATCCCTTAATTAATGTGAAAATAAATAGATTGATGGAGGTTAGCCTAACAGGACTTGATCCTGCTCCTACGTATTCCCCGGTGCAATGGGAAACTCAAGGCTTGCGTAGTTCTGGTTTGTTTGAAGGCTTGACCTTTAGAGGTGCTTAAAAGAGAGGTGACGTTTTGAAGAGGTTTTTTATTTTTTGGAAGGACCTTTAGTCCACTCATGCACAAGGACCGAGGCAGCTATGGCAGCACGGGGGCCTATACAGGCTACTAAGCGTTGGACAGTAGGTGAACCGCCAACCCCCCGTTTAGAGCCATCGCATGAGACCAAGGATCCCAAAATATTTGAAAAGAAGTGTTTTTATTTTTTGACAGAACCTTTAGTCCACTCATGCACAACACCCGAGCGGCTACGGCAGCACAGGGGCCTATACAGACTACTAAACGTTGGACAGCAGGTGAACCGCCAGCCCCCCATTTAGAGCCCATTGCGTGAGTCCAAGGATCCCAAAATATTTTGAAAAAAATTTTTTTTTTTAAGGACCTTTAGTCCGCTCATGTACAAGGCCCGAGGCGGCTATGGCAGCACGGGGGCCTATACAGACTACTAAACGTTGCATAGTAGGTGAACCGCCAACCCCCATTTAGAGCCCATTGCGCGAGACCGAGGATCTCAAAATATTTTGAAAAAAGTGTTTTATTTTTGAATATAATAAAGATAATAAAAGGACTGACTTGATATGAAAAAGGAATTTATTTTTAAGTGAATTTAATTTTGAGTTTTTGAACCTTGACTTGATCAAGGATGAGCTTGACTCGGACTTGATAATTTTGAGGAAAAGCATTTGAAGTTGATTTGGAAATTTGAGAGTGGGAGGATTAAACTCCAAGTTTGATTTAGTTTTATTTGAAGAAAAGAGTAAAAAAGGAGAATTTATTTTGAATGTCGGGCTTGAATTGGACTTGATTTAACATAAACTTGACTTGATTTGAAGTTAAGGAAAAAGAATTGCGAACATGCTTCAGTAATCAAGCGATAAGCAATTTCATTTCAAATCCAAATTAGACAACTAATGTTATTACAGAAACTAGAGAGAAAGACAAAGAAAATGAAACAAAATTCACAGAAATCGAAGATCATTTGACCGATTAAAAATAAAAACAAAAAACAGAGATGAAGATCAAGCTCAAGAACACACAAGATTTTGGCGCCAAAATTTGAATTCAAATCTCAGAATTTTTTGAAAATATTTTTTCGTAGATCTGAAAATTTAAAACAAATTAATTGAAATATATGGATCATAGGAATCAAACAAAATAAGTTTGACATAAATCCAACCAGAAATGAGCTAGTTATGCACAAATCAAACAAGCTAGGTTAATTTGTGCACCAAGATGAACATGCTTCGGTAATCAGGCGATTAAAATTTCATTTCAGATCTAAATTAGACAAATAATATCATTCCAGAAACTAGAGATAAATGCGAAGAAAATGAAACAAAAATAACTGAAATTGAAGATTATTTCACCGATTAAAAACAAAAATGAGAAACAAAGATGAAGATCAAGCTTAAGAACACACATGATTTTGGCGCCAAAATTTGAATTCAAATCTCACAATTTTTCGAAAATATTTTTTGTTATATCTGAAACATTAAGACCAATTAATTGAAAGATATGGATCATAGGAATAAAAAAAACAAGTTTGACATAAATCCAACCAGAAATGAGCAAGTTATGCACAAATCAAACAAGCTAGGTTAATTTGTGCACTAGGATGAACATGTTTTGGTAATCAGGCGATTAAAATTTCATTTCAGATCCAAATTGGACAAATAATATCATTCCAGAAACTAGAGATAAATACAAAGATAACGCAACAAAAATCATCGAAATCGGAGATCATTTGATCGATCAAAAATGAAAACGAAAACTAGAGACGAAAATGAGCTCGGAAATCCGAGAAGAAGCAAGAAACTTAAGCAGAATAAAAATAGGACCTAACCTCGATTGGAAGGTGATGAAGAACTGGTTTGAAGGGAGAGATAGAGAGTCTCCTAGGTCCTCCCTTCAAAAAATTCTGAAAATCCCCTCCCTCGAGTGCTTCTCCTCTCTGCGTTGGTCCCCGATTTCTTCCCAAAAATGTCAAGAAAGCAAAAAAGAACCCCTTCTTTTCCTGTTTGTTGGTATATATAGACACCTCCCCTTCTTGGCAAGGGTCAAGCTCTTTCAAAGAGCCAAACACCATCCCATGTCTCTTAGTAAGGGCCAAGTCCTTTCAAAGGGCCAAAAGCCACCCCTTTCCAGGAGTCAAAAGTCAATCCCTTGATTTCAAAATTTTTGTTCCCTATTTTTTATTATTCACCTTTTTTTTCCAATTTTTGTTTTTTACCTTTTTCGTTTTTTCTTTTTATTTTTTATATTTATTTATCATTTTTACTTATTCTTTAATTTCCCTTTTTTTATTATTATTTTATTTATTTATTTATTTTTATTTTTTTTCTTTTTTGCTTTCTGTTTTCTGTATTTTTTGCTTTCTGTTCTTTCTACTTTCTGTTTTATATCTTTTTAAATTTTTAATTAACTTAATTTTTGGTTAATTTTAACGATTGGAGGCCTCGAACATAATTGAGTGTTTACAGACCTCAATTCTAAAACCTTATCTTTCATAATCAAACTATATAGTTCATGAAATTTCAATGAAAAAAAAACAAAATATTCTTATAACATTAATAATACTGAATATGAAATCATTATAAAGATTACACTAGCACACAACTTATATAAATACATAATGATATTTAACAAATTCTATATCAACATATAATTAATATAAATTTGATCATATATATAAAAACATAATGATATTTAATAAATTCTATATCGACATATAATTAATATAAATTTGGTCATATATATATATATATATATATATATATATATGTATAAATTAATTTATGTTTTTGAGTTCTATTAAAAAAAGTCAAATTTCAATATCTAATTTATTTTTTTATTTACAATAATAAATAAAATTAATAATAAGTTATATTTTTTATTTTAAAAATGTTTTATTGTTTGTTTCCAACAATTTGTACAATAGATAGTGAAAAAATAGTTATTTTTTATTTTTATTTTTTTAACTATTTCTAATACAAAATTTTAAAAACATAAATTAATTAAAAATAAGAACATTTTTATAAATAAAAAATATTTTTAAAAATCAAATATCATCTAAAATTTTTCAAAGTTTAACTATTTCATTTAGATTTTTTTTATAAGTATAGATAAATATTTTTTAATTTATATTATTGATGTAAATTTAAAGCAGAAAAAACATATTTAGCCACATTGCTCTCTTTACCTATATTTTTTATAGTGCATTTTAAAAAGATACTAGATCCATACTTTACTGAAATTGTATGCCATATTTTTTTTACTCATATACAACTAGGAATGCAAATAAACAAGGTCATCTGCTAGATGAAAAGGTTTAAGCCCTAAACCCTAAATGTATAAGGTCATTTGTTAGAGATTTAAGACTAACTTGGCTTGTCTAACTTGATTTGGTTCATTTAATAAAAAAACCGATTTAAGTTTCTTAAAAAAAAGTTTTTAGATAAACAAGTCATATTTAACTTTGCTAAAAAAATCCATTTAGCTTATTCAAGATTTTATTTATCTATATATATATATATATATATATATATATATATATATATATATATTCAGAACACCAATTTCTGTCCGGGAGATTTTAATTAAATCACAAAGGCTAAATGAATGGAAAAGACAAGAAAAAAGAGAGAAATAAAAGGGAGTAGAAACAATTAAGGAAAAGAGAAGAGGGTCAATAGTAAGAAATGCAAAAAAATAAAATAATAATAATAATCCTAATAAACAAAGGGGAAAGAGAAGGAAATGAAAAGGGAATTGGTCCCTATCCTAATAGGCTAGGGTTAGTTAAGAATTAGTTAGGGTAGTTAGAGGTTAGTTAGGATGGTTATTTTGTTGGGTTAGAAAGAAACCAAGGGCAGGTTAGGTATTACCCTAGTTAAAGAGGGGTATAAAGGGATTTTTTGGAGAGAATTTGGGGGGAACGGTTTTTAGCACCAAAAATTGAGAGAAACGGATTGAGAAGCGCAAGAGGAGAACAGAGGCATACGAGAATTGAAGAGGCTTTTTGGCTCAGAGGATTCGGTTGCATCTCTGCAGATTGGCTTAACATTGGAGGATTGGTTCTGTTCAGAACATCAGGGAAGAATCTCTCTGGAAATCGCAGTTCATTCCTGGAAGATTTTGCTTACCTGTGGAAGCATTCAACAGTGAGTTCCTTCCGTTGTGTCTTGAACCTCTCTGCGTTTAGGTTAGGCTCATTCCTATCGCCATTTTCTTATTTATGTTTGTTGCATTTATCATTTTCTTTGCTCTGTACCTATGCCTAGAATATGTGGAATCCTAGTGGAGCGCAACAGTTATCAACTCTAGATTTAGCGTGAGTAATTAGGCTGCCTGTGCTGGAATTCTTTGATAAATTGATGTAAATTTAATCTCAGTGTCTGATTATGGAATGAACTTGTGAATTGCTCGTAGTTGAACAATACCTGTTGAGTAAATGAAGATAAACAGTAGGAAGTAAAGGCTTATGCTTCCCTAAACCTTAACCAAATTCCACTCTAACTCTGCCTGCTTTCAACAAATCCTATGATAGGATCAACTAACCTGTTAGGAACCCGTGTTCGTTGTTGCAGAAAACAAGTCCCTGAGTGAGTCAATTTCATAAACCTGATATACCTAAGGCATAATTCAGATGAGCAAAAAAAAACTAGTAGAAGAGGAGGTTCTAATCCTATCATATGAGTTTATTCTGGAAGTTAGGTTTGGTAACTTAGTTTTGCAACTTGATGAGATGTCAAATCTGCTCAGTTAATCCAGATTCATTAGGGACTTATTAACATATGCCAGTTGCATATTTGTTAAAAATCAGATTGAGGCCTGCTAGGAAAGCTATAAATACTGACTATATGCACTGGACAAGGTTCTAATTAGTCAGAAAATGAAACCGAAAAGAAAAGGTCAAGAACTGATAGGAAAGTCCTAGGTGCAATTAGCAAAGAGGGGGGTTCTTAGCTTAAAATTAAAAAAACTGGAGTCATAAACCTGTGATATAGGAATAGGTTTAAAAGAATAAGGAAGCTAGGGATGACAGAGACAAACAAAGACTTACTGCCTCATTATGTCATAAGTGTAATGTCTATTAGTCTCTATGATGACAGCAAGGTGAGGATTAGTGGAATGGCTTCAATGACTCTAAATCAGGGTACCCTGATAATTACAGATCACATCTTTCAGTACCAAGGGTTAAAGGTAGACACTAAACTAGTGTCACTCTTAGAAGCAGAAATCCTGCAGATTAAGAGCCCGGTAAACCAGCCGTGTCTAGTCTGTGCAGGCAAGAGGAGGCAAGCAAAAAGTCCTTTGGCTAGTCTAAAATCTCAGCCGGGAAACTTGACTCATGAAGCGAGAAGTGGTAAAGATGTCATGTTCCTGTTGTTGTAAAATTTAGAATCAGTAATAAACTTCTACGAAGTCACCCTCTTTTGCTTGCCTATGACCTCATATAGGGCCAAGAACATTAGGAGTTAACTTGCGGTCCAAAGATAATCATTGATAATAACTAAAATAGAAACTGAAGCAGGGAAATAGCAATAGGTAATAGGAGTGCCTATTTGATCTTAGGATTGTATCCAGAACCGATTATAGGAACACACGTGGGAGTCTCTGGATTATGTCAGGAGTTTATTATGCAGAATATTGGGGGAACAGGTAGGAATAAGTCTCAAAACAAGGTTGCTGAGGATGAGATGGAGACCTAGGTCTCAGGTCAACCTTCACGTGGCTAAAACCTGGCTACACACTGTAGCAGCAAGAGTGCAGTATTAGTCTGCATCACCATAAATGTCCAGTCACACCCCTAATGCCAATAGGTCTAGCCTTGGGATTATTCCAGTTTGGCTGTGGGCTTTACTTACAGCATTTTTATAAAAGGTTGTCCTAAGAGGTAGTGATCAGGCAATGATCAATCCGAGAGGAGTGTCCGCTTCCTGGGGCATTTGTTTATCCTAGGCTTAGCTGGTACTAGTTTAGTGGGTATGATGAACCCAAACTCTGCCTTGGTTCTTAAAATGAATGCACAGATAGATGATAAGGTCCTATCAAGCTCTTAGACCTCGACTCAGGATAATTACCTATATAGGAATCAAGAAAGTTACCAAATTAATAATCAAGACGATCATAAGTCTAGAGCAAGGCCAAAATCACCAGGTTTTGGCTCAAGACCAAGGGAGGTGCATGCCAATCTGTAGCTGATAAGTAGGAATGTGTTTACTGAAATTAGAGAGATTCTGCTCTCTTAATCCAAGACTAGCATACAATTATATCAATTGTTACAATGGCTGCAACTGATCACTTCCTTTTAGGTCTGTTAGTCCTAGTTAACTTAGAGTCACAATCTGAAGTTCCTTCCAAGATAACCTTGCAGGTCATAATAGATTTGAGCTAAAAGATTATAGGTCAAGAATAAAGATACTAGGAGAACTGAGGATTATAGAATACCATCAGGAACTTTGTACTGCCCAGCATAGATCTCTGATGCTTAAGTTCTGACATCTATACCAAGATGTGCTTCTAGGACGCCCATATTTTTTTGATTCAGTTCAATCCTACCCAATTTAAAGGTGAAAAGTAGGTCTGTGAGTCAGGATTATCAATCTTGACAGGCCAGGGGAAGATTGGAGTTTTTAGGAAATATGAATCTGTAGCTCCAGGGATAACACAGCCAAATGAACCAAATAAGCCAACTGCTAAGAACTGACCGGATGCTCAAGTTGTCGAGATGTCCAGTTAACCAAAGAATATGCACTAACACAATGCATGATTCAGTGTGCAATATCTACACCCTTGGTATAGCCTTTGCTGACACATTATCCGCTTAGTGAAATCATCTGCCTGATGGATGAAAGTGTAAAAAAGGCTTATCCCCACAACCTGAAACCAGTTCAAGTATGATGTCCTAGATCAGACCTCATGTTCCCTCTAGTTTTCAAGTGAGTTCAAGGACCTCCCCTAGGTCAGGATTATTAACCGAAACTAGTCAAGATAAGCAGACTTGGTCTAAGAGTTATCTTTGATATATAGATAAGCAGGGTAATGGGTGAATGGTTGTATCAATGATTTAGCAAAAGCTCAGATCTGTTAAGATAATTCAAGATTGAGAATAGCAGTTTGGAGCATGCCTTAGGTGCATTAGATAGATATGGCATGGCATTGGTTTCTGCAGCTTACTGCACTAAAGGCCTAATTATAGTCCCCACCAGATGCCACTCTTGTTACCTGGCTAATTACTAAGGCTAACCAAGGAATTCAGATACTGAAAGTAAGCTTCATACAAAATATATCAGTCCTTATTTGCAGAAGCCTAGCCTAACATCAAAATGAGCAACTGTTAGTTTTCAAGTTCCACTACCCCCTTTGATCTAAGTTTAAGGTGCTGACAGATGTTAATCAGAAAATTAGGAATGTTATAGGGTAAGCGTTGAGTTCTATAAGCCAAGTCAATGAATACATGCTGGATTGCAACTAAGAAATGCACACCAAGTACCATTACAGAGTCATTTCTACCTCATGACTCAATAAGCACATGAACCTTCAAGCCCCAAAATCTACCATGATAAACAGGCCAATCATAGTTTAAATAACCTCCTCATTCAATAACTAGGCAAGAGTCCATAAAGGAATGAGGGGCCATGTCAGGAAGATTAAGTTTGGGTGTGGAAGTATTAGAGTATGATTAAGAATCAGTTACAACCAGTGGATGATTTTATGTATTCCATGGCTGCCCAGCCCATTTTAGTCTTACAAAAACAAACTGTTGGGATACTCCTGCAGCAAGCATAAACCATTCCAGCTCACATCATAGTCGTAGGATTGACCTATACGAATAAGTAACAGAAAAGATTCCCACCTCATTCCATATGATTAATAGTATCTTAAAAGGAATCTATAAATTTAAAAAGTTAGGAAATAAGACTGGGGATTTTCTTTGAATCAGTCTTATTGATGAACCAGAAATAGAGGAAGGTCTAGGAATTACCACTATGTATACAAGACAAGAGAAATGGTCAAATTTTGACTTTACAATTAGGCTGCCTCATTCATGGTTTGATCATCAATACAGCCTATAAATTTCAGGAATTCTTACCATTATCATGGTGAAACAAGATTTCCAAGTCTGAATACCAATTGACATCTTGGTAAGGATACAAGTCATAAACTCACTGCATGCTTAGAGAGAATTAATTTCATTTTATCCTCAAAACAAAATTGTTCCAAACTCTTCTAAAACTTCTTCCAAAACCTTGGTTCTCACGCAATGAGCTCTAAGTGCAAACTGGTAGCATACCCTACTGTTTGACATTTAGAGAGTCATAAGGGTCTAAGTGAAACCTTCGATTGTCTTAGACTCTATGCATATGTGGAACTGAGAGGATGTTTGAAAATTAAAATTGTCCAAAACTCTTCTAAAACTTCTTCCAAAATCTTGGTTCTCACGCAATGAGCTCTAAGTGCAAACTGGTAGCATACCCAATGCTTGGACATTTGAGAGTCATAGGGGTCTAAGTGCAACCTTCGTTTGTCTTAGACTTTATGCATATGTGGAACTGATAGGATGTTTGAAAATAAAATTGTCTAAAACTCTTCTAAGACTTCTTCCAAAACCTTGGTTCTCACGCAATGAGCTCTAAGTGCAAACTGGTAGCATACCCTACTGTTTGACATTTAGAGAGTCATAGGGGTCTAAGTGAAACCTTCGTTTGTCTTAGACTCTGTGCACATGTGGAGCTGAGAGGATGTTTGAAAACTCTTCTAAAAAGGCTTCTTCCAAAACCTTGGTTCTCACGCAATGAGCCCTAAGTGCAAACTGGTAGCATACCCTACTGTTTGACATTTAGGGAGTCATATGGGTCTAATTACAACCTTCGTTTGTCTTAGACTCTGTGCACATGTGGAATTGAGAGGATGTTTGAAAACTCTTCTAAAAAGGCTTCTTCCAAAACCCTGCTTCACGCACGAGCCCTAAGTACAAACTGGTAGCATACCCTACTGTTTGACATTTAAGGAGTCATATGGGTCTAAGTGCAACCTTCGTTTGTCTTAGGCTCTGTGCACACGTGGAACTAAGAGCATAATTAAAAACAAAATCGTTCAAAGCTCTTCTAAAAATTCTCTAAAACCTTGGTTCTCACGCAAGGAACTCTAGGTGCGAACTGGTAGCATACCCTGCTGTTTGACATTTAGAGAGTCATATGAGTCTAAGTGCAACCCTCATTTGTCTTAGATTCTGTGCACATGTGGAACTGAGAGCATATTTGAAAACCAAATAGCTCAAAATTCTTCTAAAACCTCTTCCAAAAACCAGAACTACGTAGCCTTGAATTTCTCATTGCACCAGGGAATACGTAGGAGCAGGATCAAGTCCTGTCAGGCTATTTTCGTACAAACCTATTTATTTTTATTATATTTAAGGGATCAAACAATTTTTAAAGAAAATCACACACTCGCTCAAGGTACTGCTTCTAACTACAACAAAGGTGCCTAACACCTTCCCTATTTGAATCGACTCGAACCTAAAATTTCATCCTCAAGTTAGTGGTTTTTCCAAATGTTTTCCTTAAAATAAAATTTGGGGGCGCTTCCACACACAATTAAATTCATTTTCAAAATTTTAGCGAGTTTGTCGTCTCGTCGGAATTACGGTTACGTACATGTATATATATATATATATATATATATATATATATATATATATATATATATATATATATTATATTTAAAATCGAATCTATTGACACCAGGATGTTAAACTTTAGTATTTACACTAACTTAATAATCTTATATAAAATATAAAATTTACTAATACAATCGTTGAATTATGTTATAATATCGAATAGATCATGTATATAAAATTTCACACAAAACAAAAATTTATAAATACTTCATCTCATAACTTTTGTTTTTCAACACTCATATTATTTAAATATATATAAATATGAAAATTAAATAATATACGTACAAATTTTTAAATTTTTTAAAATTTGATATATATGATCTACTAAATATTCTAATATAATTCAACAATTAAATTAAAATTTTATATTTTATATAAGATTATTAAATTAATATAAATGTTAAAGTTTAATATTTGATGTTAACGAATCCTAATTCTTATATTTAATATATTATATTTATATAATATTAATAAATTTATATAATTTATTAAAATTTTTAATTTCAAACAAAAATAACTAAATATGTATACATTATTTTAATTTAAAATAAATATTTTATATTTTATTTTAATTTTTATGTATATCTAAATTTATATATATATATATTATATTACATGTATGTATTATATATATATAATTATTATATTTATATATAATTAATATTTAATATATATATATCAATTATATAATTAAAATTACAAATCTTTTATTTAATTAATTTTAAAATTTATATTTTTTAATTATTTATTTATATAAATTTTAAATTTATTTCATAAATTTAAATCTTATTTTTTTAAAATTATACTTAAAACATTAAAACCCTAAATTTCATCCTTAACAACTTAGAAAAAATTGTAGCAACCTTTACGTCAATAAATTTAATGCTTGCACATGTGAAGGTTGTAGTTTAAGACTATTATGTGCAGTTGACTTGAAAACTTAAGTAGCTGTTACTTTTGAATGGCATTATTTTCTGGACCAATAATAATTACCTGACACGAAGACTGAATCAATTGTAATAAATGATTACCTGGCATGGAAGCTATGGGATTTTTATAAACATTTAAAAATAGTAAATTAAGATAGAAACAAAATATAATATAATAAATGATATAAAAAATAAAATAAAACAAACATATTAAAATATAGATAATTAGAAGATGGATCATAGTGTTGTACGTTACTCTTTCAATCATCACCGTCCAAATCGCATCCATGGAGTGGCCAGAGAATGAATCGCACTATTGCACCTTTGGGTCGTTACACCGTCCAAACCGATCCAAAATTTTGCACAATTGCACCTTTGTAGCTGTTCTCGAAATTTTGCAATAGTTAAAATAGGTTATTTTCCACTATTGCAGGGAAAAGGAGCCCACAAATGATCAAGAGTTGTTTTCCTGTCGAAGTTATGGATTAAAAAAAATGAATTTTTTTAAGCAATTATTTTTTTTTTTTAAAAAGACTAAATTATAAATTTCGAAACTTTAAAACTTTAGGTGGTACGTAAAATCTTAGGACCTTCCTACAATCGTTTAAAATGGTAGGTGAAATTAGATTAGGAATTTTTTACTTCTTTTAAACACTTTCTTTTTTTAATTCAATTAAAAAAATAATAGGATGTTTAAAATTAGAATAATTTACATAATATAAAAATATTTTTCTTTTTTAAATATGTTATCTATACTTTATTTGAATACCAAATAAAATAAAGAATAAAAAATAAAAATAAAAAATTATAAAAAGTATTTAAATTGTACAATTTTTTTAATAATAATAAAAATTATTTAATATAAAATAAAAAAATTTTACTTAAATATTTTTAAAATAATAATTTATCTTTATTTTTGTTATATAGAATATATTAAATACTAAACAAAACTCACCTCTACTCTCCTAATTCTTTTTCTAAACTCACATAATTCAGGTGTAAAACTTAATTTACTGGATTCTACATTATTTTTTTATTAAAAATATTGTTAAACAAGAATTTTTTTACACTAATTAATGTTATTATCTATATTAAATTAGACTATCATCGTCAAATTTTTTCATAAATTTTTATTAATTAACTGTTATCGTCAATGTAATGGATATAATAAAATTAATTTTAAACTTCTAAAATTATTATTAAAAGAAATTATTTTAAAGTAATACCAAATAAAAGAGAATAAATATTGTTTTATTTTAATATTTTTATGTATCTTAAATTCTTTATCACTTTTCAATATTAAGAAGACCATCAACTGTAAATGTAAATATAAATATAAGCATAATTAATCCGATTAAAAAATATTTGATTTTAAATAAAGATTTATCGACCATAGAAAAAAAATAAAAAAATAATTAAATTCATGTTAATAATTTAATATAATTATGAATCAAGTGAATAATATTTGAGAAAAAATAAATAAATTTATGACCTTATTTGCATAATTTCAAGAAAATTTAGCTAAATAATAAAAACATAATATTTGAAAAGATTTGATATTTATTTTATTAAAATTTGTATAAATTTTAGTTTAAAGTGTTACTTGATTTAATTTTTAATTTTATAGAGTTTATTCAAATTATTTAATCAAAATTTGTTAATATTTAATTATAATTTATATTAAATTGTATTTAATATTTGATCATATATTATAATAAAATATTATTAAAATTTACTTATAATTTTTTAATATTGAATAGATTCTATTATAATCTGATCATAATTATTTTATTATATTCTATTTATTATTATAATACAATATTTATTATTTTGGCTCAAGAGTTTAAAATAATAACGAATAAATATTGTGGCTACTGGCTACCGAGCATATTGTCTATAAATGACAATTTTTCAAAAAATATAGTTAAGACCGTAAGGTTTCTTCAAATGATAATTTGAAACCAATGTTGTTCTTGTCCTAGATTGAAGACTTTAAACTATCAGAAAATAAAGTATTATATAATTAAATTTTTTTGTCAATGATTATAATTATTAAAAAAAAATTAAAATATTTTATATAATTAAAATTTTTATTACCATTAAATTTTTAAGATATATTAATCTCAAACAATTCCAAAAATAATTATTATAAAAAATAAAAATATTTAATAATATTTTAATTTATAGTTAAATAATAAAGTAAAAATCTCATATCTTAAAAATGTATACAATTTAATTAAAATCTTTTAAATTTTATGAAATATATTTTTTTTACATAACTAGTAAATTTATTCATTTATATCTCAAATTTTTCTTTTAATAATTGATTATATATTTTTAATAATTAATTATAATTATTATATATCAATTATATAACTAAGTTAATTATATTTTTTATAAAATTAATTATTATTATTATTTTAATTGATTATTCTGTAATTATTAATAAAAATTAGTAATTAATTATTAAAAAATACAATAGTTAATTTTATAAAAAATATAGAATTATGTAATTGGTCAGTAATAATTACAGCTTTGATAATCGATTACTAAAAGTAAAATTTAAAATATAGATAAATAAATTTACTGTAGTTATATTTGGTAATAATTATTAAAAACATATTTAAATATTTTTAATTTTAAAATAAATTTTATATTACTTTTTTAATAAAAATTTTATGTCTATTTTACTCCTTTCTAATGTATGATTAGATAATATACAAAATAAAGTATATTTATAAAAAGTTAAAAGAAATAATAATAATAAGAAGAGGTGGAGGAAGAAAAAATCATATGTTAAAGAGTTGCTAAGAACATGTAATGTAGATGTTATAATTTCCAATCCTTCCCACAGTGTAAAGTATGAATGTACATCAAAATAAATAAGGACCGATCTTTGGAAGTAATCCAATATTTCATCCATCAAGTATGCATCTCAAGTCTAATTTAGATACATAACTCATTGCCAAACCTAAATTGAGAAAAGACTAAGTTGATTGAGCACTATTTATGGGTTCCTCAATATAGGTGTTTGAGCTGGTGGAATCACTCCATGATGTTTGGTCAGAGTTGATTTCATCACCTTGTTCATAAATTTCATCCGGATAAAAAGAAGGTCTTGCAGGCAATTCAAGGCTTTCAATTTCCCCTTCAAGCATTTCCACCACCTTGTTCATTGAAGGACGATCACTTGGTTTTAATTGAATACACCAAAGTGCAACCATGAACATCTTTTTTGCTATAATGTTGTCCTCTTCTGAGGCATCTTCCTTGTCAATATTTTTCTCTTCTTTAAATTGATCATAGATCCAAAAGGGGAAGTAACCTTGACTTGAATGTTCTGCATCAGGATTTGAGTTCCTCCTCTTACTTGCCATTTCCATCAAAAGCATTCCAAAGCTATAGACATCAGCCTTATAAGATACTCCACCAATATTTTTGTAAAATAATTCTGGAGCCATGTAACCCAAAGTTCCTCTAGCTGCAGTTAAAGGAACAATGCTATCATTCACAGGATATAACTTTGCAAGTCCAAAATCTGAAACCTTTGGAATGAAATTGTCATCTAGAAGAATATTATGAGGCTTGATATCAAAATGAAGAATTTGCACATCACAACCTTGATGCAGATATGCAATCCCACGAGCAATTCCAAGAGATATTTCATATGTTTTCTCATAACTTAAAGGGACACTTCCTTCTTTAGAGAAAATGTATTTATCCAATGACCCATTAGGCATGAATTCATAAACTAGAGCACGTTTTTTTCCTTCAACACAATATCCAACAAGACGTACCACATTCACGTGATGTATTCTTCCAATGGTAGCCACTTCACTAATAAACTCTTGTCCATTAGCTATTGATTTGCTCAACATCTTTATTGCTACATCTAACCCACTTCGTAGCTTTCCTTGTATACAGAACCAAAACCTCCTGACCAATTTCTTTTTGAATCCTCTGGTCATTTTCTTGATTTCTGTATTCATACCTAATGGGATTTAAATTGTTATCTAGCAAAAAACTTTCAATGTTTTCATACATTGATAAATGTCTCCGTCGCCACTTATACATAAATAGACCAAGTAGAAGTGCAATTCCAAATAGGTATCTGGCTGCTATGAATATTGGTAGAATATTTCGTCCTATGAATGATGCTGGAGAGAAGTAGTGTAGTCCTACTGGATCATCCAATTGTCTGGTGCTAAATGTTATTCTACTCAATATTCCTGTGTGGAAAATGTCAATTGTTTGATTCAGCAACTAAAGAATGCTTTTGTCTAATCAATGTTTCTTTTTTATACAAAATAACCTTATAAATTATAAATTAATAATGGGGTGATATATAAAATGCATTACCAATTACAAAGCCTTTGAGATAACCTGCAAAAGGCAAAACACCACTTTATCAAAACATGATACAAAACATCAAAGACAAAGAACATTTAATATTCAAAAACATACTTTGATAAAACAGTTTTCACAAAATTAGTTTATTATTTAGTTATCTATAAGTTGTCAAGTGTTTATTAACTTTAGCAATATTTAGTTTGGGATCATTAATTACAACCAATAATTAATAAGTGTTTGATCATCAATTAAAAAATTGATAATATTTAGAAAAAACATTAATATACGTACAGGAGTTATTCCCAATTTTAATTCTAGTCAATTTTCTTTTATTTTTCTTTTACAATGAGTCCTCCAAAATTTAAAAAATATAGAGAGAGAGATTTATTCTTTAAATATTATTAGTGATTAGTTTTAAAAATTATTAATTTAAGTAGATACATTAAAATATCCGACATTTATAATTTTAAAAAATATTTAATATTTTTCTTTAAGAATTAAATTGAGTTCAATAATCTTTGTTTTATAAATCAAATTTAGTTGCTCTAAAAGTCAACTCTACATAATAAATATTAATGAGGGAAATAGTTGCACAATAAATAATAATAAATTCAGATGGAATAATGAGCTTACCTTGAATATATCCTCGAATCTGAGATGAAATTCCTAAAGTACAAAATAAAATATATTATCTTACACAGTAATTGTTAAAAGAAAAATTTCTTCGTTAAAAAAAACTTAAATTTCTTACTATTTATTTATGCATAAATTATAATAATAAATATGTAAAATTTTCTAATGATAAATATAGCTATATATATATACTTAAAAGAGACATTCCACTGCAGTTAATCCCATAATTTTTAAAGGGATGTTAGCAGCATTTTTAGTATATTTTTTAACATATTTTTTGTTATTGTTTAATTTTTCAGAATTAAATATTTTAATAAAAATAATCAATTATTGGAAATATATTGAAAAGTATGTTGTTAATATTATTTTAATATTTTACAATTTGAAAATATATAATAAATAATATTCCTTTCATCTTATTTTAAATGTCACATATTGTATAGTATTTCAATTTTGTCTCATTTTCTAAATTACTTGAGCATTTTTTATTTAATTCAAATCATTTTTATTTTAAAATATGATATTAATTATTTATGTTTCAATATACCTTTAATTATTAAGAATAGTTCTAGCCAAATAAAACTATAATAATTTTAATATTACTTTAAAAGTAGAAAAGTGTTAATATTTATTTAGTATATATATATATATATATATATATATTAAAACTTTTAATAAGAATGTTTTAGTAAAATTAATTTATTTATTATACTAAAATATACTTCCTCCATTTCATATTAAAATGTATATATCAGTATTAAATGATTTATAATATGAGAAGAGAGGAACACATCTTAAAAATATAACTAGATTACTAAGTATTATGTTAAAATAGAGTATTAGAATATACTAACTAATACCACCAAAATTTGAAAATAACATAATATGTTTTTACTTTTAATTGAAGATCTTGTTAATAAATAAGAATATTAATAATAAAAATAATGAATATATTTTGACTATTTTAGAGACAAAAATAATTTGAAACAAATAAGATATGGTAAAAGGAGATTGAGGAAGAGATGATTTACCTAATTGAAAACAATCAGCGAAGATTTCCCACCGCACTCTCATGAAGCTATGATGGGCGTAATCGCAATAATGTTGGGTATCACATTGAACTTGCTGTGTGGTATAATTGAGAGAGCAGATGATACCCTTTCCGCATAGATCCCTACAAGTAACTGGGAGCAACCAAGACAACCAAAATCCCTCGACTAGCCCTTTCTGGATATCAGCATACGATACGTTCATCGTATCCCAACCCAACAAATCCGTTAGCGTCTCACTTGCATACGTGGCAGCCTTCAGACGGCACCCCACCTTAATGCTCTCCATCCTCGAAGAAAACCCCATCGTCGAAGAATAAGGAAAAGAGGGAAGTGCATAGAGATGCCCTCCGGAATCACAATGACCCCTATCCACTTCCACATAGAAAGGATCTTCACTCACTTTATTAGTACAGTTTAAGAACGCTATGCTTGGGGGGCTTCTGTACAACGAATAAGCATACCTAAAACTTAGCAGATCTGGTATAGGATAATCAGCACCTACGATGGAACTGAAATTGTCGTCGTATAAGAAATAGCGAGGAATGGAGCAAGCAGTGTCGTCCACAACCCCTGCATCAGTCAATTGGATCTTGTATTTTTTATAATTGATATCCTGCACATAGTATTTCCCTGAAAACAGAGTTAACACTGTCACGTTCTTCACGCACTCTAATTCGTACCTTTGGAGGCCGCAACCGCTTGGATCGCCTCTCAGTCGAAACGGATAAGTAATGTTGCGAATTTTGCCGCATGAGGAAGAACACAATGGGCGATGCTGAGCAGTGCAGATTTGGTGGAATAGCACAAAAAAGAGAGCTACAAAGGTAACCCGTGATTGTGCACAGCTGGAGAAAGAGGATGAGTCTATCATTGTTACCTCTGTTCGTCTACGAGAACAAAATAGCAGTTAAATAATTCAACGATAAATCAAGCGGGGACCACTCTATAAATTTATTTCCCATATTCCATTTTTGCTAAGAAAGTTCGTTCAAAATAAAAGTTGAAGACGCGCGTTAACAAATGTAATACATTTGAGGAGGCAGGCAACCGTGCTTCTCTGTTCATTTTCCGATAAATATATCGTCATTATTATATTTTAAAATAATGATATTAAAAATCATATTTACAAAATTATCCATTAGAATCTGTTTATTGTCTAAACTTTTAAATGCTTTTATAGTAAAAGAAAAATATAAAATTATTTATATAAAAATATAACTGTTTAAAATTTTATTTTACTCAAAAACTATTCTAAATTTTAAAATACAAAATTCATCTTAAAGGATAAATTTAAACTTCTGGATAAATTTTATAAAATAAAAACTTAAATAGTATTAATAAAAAATATTTAAAATATAAAATATAACTATTTAAATATTTATTTTATCAAAAATTCATTCAAATTTTTAATATATTAAAATAATTTTAAAAAATAACTTAAAATTTTGAATACTCTTTTAGTAAATAGCATATAAATTATTAATAGATAATATTTAAAACATAAAAATAAAAATATTTAAATTTTATTTTTACTTAAAATTGTACAAAATTTTAAAATACTAAAATGATCTCGAATGATTATTTTAAAATTTTTAATCGTTTTTTATTAAAATAAAAACATAAAATTATTAATGAAGATATTTAAAACATAAAATTTTAATTTTTTACTACAAAATCACATAAAATGTTAAAATGTTAAATTAATTTCACAGGAAAATTTTAAAATTTTGAATGATCTTTTAATAAAAAAATTATTAATAGGAAATATTTAATAAATTTTAACAGAACTTAAAATTTTTTAATAATATATTAGTAATAGTAAATATAAAAATTATTTATGTAAAATTTTAAAATATAAAAATATAAGTATTTAAAAATATGTTTAGTAAAAAAAATGCAAAATTTTAAAATATTAAATTAATTTTAAAAAATAATTTTATAAATATAATTTTTTATCATCATTATCATAAAATATAATAATAATATTTCAGGTTTTAACAAATTAATAAAAAAATATTAATTTCCTTCAAGTTTATAGAACATCAAAGAGACCATCCTTTTTATTTCTTTCTTTCGTCTCTCACAACATCAACAATAGATAGGATTCAAATTTTTTTCAACGATCGTTTTTTCTATTTATTAAAAAAATCTTAAAATTTTTTAAAATTTCAACCCTTCAATTACAAGGACGCTAAGTAGTGTTAAAATTACTATAATAGGATTTTCATTTTCAATTGTAAAGTTTGAGGTATTTTTTTCTATTATTTTGTTAATTTTTTTATAATTACTCTATACTAATTTAGTGGAATAAAATTCATACTAATATTTGAGAGAAAGAAAAATTTTACTATATATCAATAGACGATAAAAATATTTTAGTGCAAAGAAAAGTTATAAGTATTCTTAAGTTGATTCTTACTTCTGTAATCAAGTACGTTACATCGAACAAAACAATATTTATGGAAATGTGAAAATATTTGAAGAAAATTTATACATCAAAATTATTAAATAATCGTCTATATTTAAAGATAAACTTATACACACTCACAATGGAAGAAAAAATTAATCCAAATAATCATATTAATGAATTTAACCGTTTAATTTATCAATGATGAAACATAGGATAAAAGATAACTGATAAAAATAATCAATTACTTTGTTAATTTTTTTTATTTTAATAAGATAAATCATTGGTGAGATCCTCACTAATTAAAAGAAATACAATCAAGCTTAAATTTGTTATTTGAATGTTTCAAGAAAAAAAAATACAAAGAGATGCACCAAAACAAAAATAAAATGTGATAATGAGCCGCTGCAAGGATAATGTTTTATTACAAGTTATATTTATATGTAATAATGTTATATAATTCAAAAATTTTATCAATGGGCATCTCTGTTCTCTCTCCTCCAAAGCTGCAATCACGGTTGAGCCACAATTCTATCCCAGCTTCATTGGTGGTGACCTCTCCCGAGCTGCAATTGGCGCAGGTTACGTTAAGACACAAGTGGCGTTCAGATGTTAACTAATATTTCACATATTTCCCACAGGGGTAGGACTCAATGACCCTCCACCATCTATTCCAACATTGAGGAAAGGTCCTAAGTGTCTATGTAGTTACTACTATTTCACATATTTCCCACTAGGGTAAGATTCAGTGGCCCTCCACTCTCTATTCCAACATTAAGGGAAGGTCGTAAGCGTCTATGTAACAAGGATAGTCAATAGGCAAGAGAATTGTTTTGGCTTTGTGAAATTTACAAGTGTTAATTTTTTGATAATCTTGGAAGCAGCCTTCTATGGTGTTTGGATTGGGACATTCAGGCTACGTGTTAACCTAGTAAGGTATGCACAAGGAGGAACTATTGGTGGGTGCAGTCAAAACCATGGTACACTTGGAAGGAAGGAGGATGATGTGAACGTGGACCCCACGATAAGCAAAAGAGATCATCTACAAGATTATCTACAAGGAATGAAAGATCCTATAACGAGAAATAGGACCAAACGTATGAAACAAGCACTTGCAGGTCTTATCAAGGAAGTTCAAGGAAAAAACTACGTGGATCTAAGCCCAATTCCAACATGGGTTAACTTATGTAATCATATCAATGAAGATATTAAGTGATAAAGTTTATGATTTGCTATACATTATATTAGGATTTTATATTTATCTTGAAGTTATTTGTTTT